>CM035156.1:149560526-149945164 GCA_020205615.1 Panax quinquefolius | reverse complement strand
ATATATAAAAGTGATAAATATATATATATATATATATATATATATATATATATATATATATATATGGACATGATCAACCATCACAAAGTAAACTCCAGGTGGGACGAAATGTAAATAAAGTTGTAAAAGTGATCAACTGCCACGAAGTAAACTCCAGGCTGGACGAAATGTAAATAAAGATGTAAAAAGCCACAAAGTAAACTCCAAGCCTGACAGAAATGTAAATATATATATATGTACAAATATATATATAAAAGAAGTAAACGCACCGGATGTGAATCCAGGCTCATCGGATATGTCCGACAACAATTATATATATAAGTATATATATATATATATATAAAGCAATAAACGCTCCAGACCGAAATCTAGGCTCAATCGAGGCATAGCTCGATAATGTTAGTCCATATATGAAATATATATATATATATATAAGTATATATACAGACAGGAATGAAAACCACGGACCGAAGTCCGGAAAACACACTCACGCGACTCTCAATGTGTACAACAGTGTGTGACTTTATATAATGTGAGAAGGCTTACAGTGGGCTGCCAAAGTAGACTTCTATGACTTTAAATGGATAAAACACTCAACTCCCGGCGGATAAAAGATAGCTATATGTGAGCTAACAAGTGTTTAAAAGTGAGGAAACACTCAAAAGATGTGTATGCAGAGTAAAATGGACAGGGCTTCCTTGCCTTTTCTCTCTCTCCTCTTCTTCAAATGGCTGACCCCAAGGCTTGTATATATGAGCGGATGGCCATAATGGTGCCGCAGCTTGTACCAAGGTCTGTCGTGGTGCATCCGGAGCCTCGTGGGTCCCGGCTATCTCATAAAGACATGCACTGGCAGCACCTCGTAATGTCCGCTTAAACTTGTAGAACTTCAATCCGAGCATCCGAATGAGGTATATCTGACCTTCTTCAGACCGCTTGTGTCGAGAGTTACGCAATGACATGGATTAGAGGTTGTACGAAGTCAGGAAGAGGGGTCTATGTCCCAATGGTCTTCAAGCTTCAAATTCTATCCAAAGTACTGCCACGCGTAATAGTCACTTGGGATTGTTACTCCTTGGTTCTTGTGGGACATTGTTGTATGTATGTATGTATGAAGTGTCGAGACGACGCGCAGGTGTTGAAGAGACAAGATGATGTTTGATTCCTCACCGGGGTTATCGCCGATTTGAGTTGAAAGTAGATGTTGCTCAGGGTTACATCTGAGATTGGACTACTTGTTGGTATGCCACGATATCATCTTATTGAGGCGGTAAGATGACGCTTTTGACTCCTTATCAGGGTTATTGCTGGTTTGAGAGGAAAGCAGACATTGCTCAGGGTTACATCTGAGATTGGACTGCTGCAAGTGTTTGAATACCGCAAGGTCATCTGTGAAAGAACATATCTGCCCGTTGTTAGCTCCAGGTCTGAGGTATGATTGCCTCTGTAGGAGGTCTGAGCTTGAAGCTGATCGCATGTGTTTGAAATAAACAATTCCGGAGTTATCGGCGGAACTACAAAAGCATCCCTTGGGGCTATCACCAAGGATGGAGTTGCTACTCCCAGTGTTGTTTCTAGGACTGGAACTGAATGTCGTGGTGTTATCGCTGAGATAGAACTGTCCTCTCCAGTGTTGTTGCCGGTCTTTTGATCTTGCAAACCTCGGGGTTATCCAGATTGAAATAACATTCCTATGTGTGTGTTAGGGTTTGAGATGAAGTTCCCGGTTTGTGTTTCGGGTTGGAACTGATGTTCCCAGTTTGTGTTCCAGGTTAGAACTGCACTTCCAGTAGTATCCAGAATGGATGTAAGCTATCTTCCAGGGTTATCTCCGAAAGACGAATCTGTCCTCCTGTAATGTTAGTAACAGGCATGCAAAAAATTTTGAGTTTCTACACCAATTACTTGGCATAGGATAGTGTTAACATTTCTATATAGAAAGATATGAATATCAATCAATCTATATCTTATGAGTAGTCTAGCCGAGTTAAATCTGGCATTGACCATTTCTTTAAAACCAGTCGTGCAATTCAGTACAATGAATCACATAAAACTTGGCTAACTTAAAAGTTAGACAAACATTAAGAAAACTTGCCTTTCAGCTTCTTCAAATAACTTAATCGACTGACCACAGCCTTTATAGAATCTACATGATATATTTACATAGCACACTGTAATTAGCTATCAAACAATTGTTCACATTGTTCCTACCAACTTCTTTCTCTTCTATGTCTTAGTTAACTCAATAACATTATTAAAGTCAATTCGACTTATTACCTTTCACCCCGGCTTATTAACTAACTGATGTTATTAACCGGACTCTAACATTGTTGATAAAGTACCAACATTGTTTACCGATTAGGGTTCATCGATAACACTTTTTGTTAACCATTCATAACTTATTAACATGCATTCAATTCCTAAGTTCAATACTATATACCTTAGTATAGGTAGTATAGGAATAATTGTAATACACTTATAAAGTGCACAAAAATTACTCTTATAGGTCTCTGAACAATTGAAGTTCAAAACCTAAGCCCTCTATCAAAAGCCTTGCACTCGCGTCGCGGCGTGATACACTAGTTCAAGACTGGCGATGCGGCACCAATTAGCAAAAGTCAGTCTCGTCTCTAAATTGCACATGCTACGAGACTTTCTTCTATAAGTGGCGTTATGGCGCCCATTTAACAATAAACTAACTACATCGTCTTACTGCCATTGTGGCACGACTTTTTAACTTACACTATCTGAAATGCGCACTGCACTCCTTAGCACCATAATTTTTCCACAGATAAAAGTTTTTGGGAAATTCTCGGCGCCATAACTTCCTCGTTATAAGTTCGATTTGGTCCGTTCAAAAGCCTATACGTCATAAATGAGACACTCTACGCATCCATAGAAGAATTCAACACATTCGAATCTGTTAACTCAAAATTCACTATTGAGTTCATTTTTTAAGCGTTCGTAAATGTTAATGGGCGTTCAATGCTCGTTTTCTTCGTTTTAAGTCAGAATCTGACGATTCTTGAACCCACAACTCTTAAATACCTTATCTCATGTGTTGACATTGAAAAAAAACATTTTCAAGTCTCACAACAACTTTTGACTATCAATCCAGAATTTCAACGTTTTCGACGTTTAACGTCTATTTCTGTGAAATTCGCCATAACTTCGTTACTAACGTTCTCTAGGCCAAATCACATGGAATACTCCATGGACTTCATATCTACATCCTAACCAATTAAGATGCATATATTAACATATTGATGGAGTTCAATTGTTTATTAACAATCGATCTCAACAATCAATATTTCCATGGTTTAAAACTATATCAAACCTTATGATTTCTATGATTCCATGACTTATAGAGATTGAATCTATAATAAGTCATTCTTATTCCACTATACAAGATATACACCACCCATTTATGATTCTCTATGATAAAAGAAAACCAAAAGAGATGGAAGTAGAAATAAGGGATATTACCTTAAGAATCTTAGGTAATCTCTCGAAAAACTATAAGGCAAAGCTTCCAAGTGTAGGATTTTTTTGAGTCTAGCTCTCTTTCTCTCTCAATAATCTAGGTTGGCAATTGAAAAACTCACAAAAGACCAACTCTTGCTTTCTATTTATAGGGAAAAGAAATGGAGGGCAATCTAGACAATACACCACCACCTCCTTACTATTCACACTTTGTCACCAAGTAAAATACTTGGTGACCAAGTGTTTATTCTTACATTGCACACCAAGGGCCGGCCCACCTTGCCCATGGGTCATCCCCATGGGTTTTACCCATTCGGTGACCCACCGGTTTGATCCACGATTCGATTTTCATGTATTGGGCTTAACCAATCTAACATTGGGCCTTGACTTGGGCTTAACATAATAATCGCTTGGGCTTGCTCATCCAATTGATTGGACCAAATATAATCCAACCCAAATGAATTAACATTAAGTCCTAACTTAATTCCATAATACAAATCGTATTCTATACGTACAATTCACGTATTCTCTTTGTATAATACTCGTACAATAATCATACTGTACTTCGTATTAACTCATCATATTATACATAGATACTAGATAATATCCTTCTAGTATAACACACGCATTAACAATAACGCAATTCCTTCTACGCGTTTCATTTCCTTCTCGGAAATCATTTCATTCAACCCTTAGGTTTTAAGTCCGCAGGCGAAAACTGTGTTTGCCATAAATGAAATATTATCAGATATTTCATCTCATCTCGATATTCTATCATTACGCATTTCTCAGAATTTCAAAATAATTCCTCGAGCAGAAATGGATGAATAGTGTTTTTACGGGAATTTCTCGGAAAATATTTATTTTTGTCTTGGAAATTCTAAACAATTAATTCTAGCACGTAGCCAGATTACTAACCACATTAGCACATTCTAGGTCATAGAACGACCTTCACATAGATTACTCACAAAATAAATCAATTAAATTTATTTAATTCACATAATCAAATAGAAATTTAATTGCCATAAAAATTCGATTTTCTCGGGCGTTACAACATAAGTTAAGCATACATCATTCAATCTTTGTTAGATTTTCCAAAGAGAGGTGAAGTAATAGTCTTCAAGGGTAAGACTCTTATCTATCATATCTTTATCTCTACCATTATAGGATTGATAGAGAAGTGGGATTGTATGCTAAGAACATGTAATAAGTCATTGATAAATGAACTTAAGCCGAATAAGTTGAATAAGCAACTTGAACCTAAATAAGTTGATAAGCTTGTGAAGAACTTGTCATATGATTGGCATATGATGTTAGTATGTTCAAAATAGTATTAGAACATTGATTGATGGACTTAAGTTCATAGTAAGTCATAAGCATGAGAATTTGTAGTTAATAAGTTAAATAAGTCATTGACTTATGAGAATAAGTCAAAACCTACTTTGAGAATAAGTTGGTGTAATAAGTAATTTGTAATGTTCATATGTTGGTTAAAATCTATTTAGAATCATTAGTAATGAAGTTTTGCCGGAATTCACACGATTAGACGATAATCGTCGAATTCGTGAAATTCTTGGAATGGAAGTCGTATTTTGTGTTTGAAGTTAGAAACGTTAGTTTTCAATGGAGACAAGTCATATATTTGCATTATAGAGTTGTGAACTCAAAAATGATCGAATTTCTACTTAGAACGAAGAAACGAGCGTTGAATGTTCACGGACGTTTATCGTTTTCGTTAAAAATGAACTAATAGGTGAAATTTTAGCAAACAAAGTCAAATAGATAAAATTCTTGCATAAACGCATAGAGTATATAATTTGTGAACCGTAGGCTTTTGAACGAGCCAATTCAGACTTATAACGAAGAAGTTATGCGTCCGGGAGTTTCACCAAATTTGCAAAAGTCAAAATTTTCTATAAGCCAGAGTCAGCCATACATGGCCAACCTGTTATTAAATGATGGCGCCAAGAACGCCAAGAAGACAGTCTCTGAAAGCACACTGTTAACTCGCACCGCAACGCAACATAAAGAACAAAGACTCAGTCTGCAGCACCAGTCCGGCCTCGAGCATTACTATTAACTCACACATGTGCAGATCGACTTTCACAGAGCTATAGGTGGCGCCGCAGTGCCAACCCTAGAATGTGGACAGTAAAGAATGTTTACAAGTATAACATGAATAGTAACCCAGTAATAATTAACTAAGGATCTTAATAAGGTATTGTAAGGTACTTATAAACCTTATGTATGATGATTAAAGGTTAATAATCAATTGAATATGAACAAAATGAGAATGAGGTAATGAAAAGCTGAAACCCATAATAACAGATCTAAGTCGGGATTTAGATTGAGATGAAGGGTAAGATATAATAGTATATATGCTTGATTATATATGACCTAATGTGGTATGTTATATGATCATGTATTGTAGAGACTTAGAGACTTAAAGTGTATGTGTGATAATCAGTAAGCAGATGCTAAAGGCAAGTATTCTAACCCTTGTTCCAGTTCAGTCTGGACAAGCTGTGTAATTTATGTATTCTTTCGCATGAAGTTTTTAACGATGAAGTCTAAGCCAATTCTTTCGGCTAGACTTATATTATGATTCTGTCAAGCATGATTAATGTTTACCGAGTTATATTGGTGTGGTTTTCAATCGAAGACCGAGTATGCTAAAAATGTTTTTGTCGTTTAACGACAGGCACGTGAGGTTGCCACAACTTAAACGTATATACGTTTAATGAAAGTATTGTTGATCAACATAGAGTACTATAGGCTAATCACCTAGACGTGCTCGTAAGTAATGTCGGACTTAAGGACTTAGTGTTGGGATGTCCTTTTCAAAAGAACTTATGAAATGCTCAAGGTCTTGGACCAGAATTGATGTTTTACTGAATATTGTTGTTGTAAAACCTTTTGAATGAAAAGAAGTGTTATTTTGAATTATCGATAGTACTTCGTAACTATTGTTCAGTTACTGAAGATATATGAGTTCTATGTTTCAAGAATGTTGTCTATTAAAATTGTAGTACTTGTTGAGCTAGTCATGCTCACTCTTACTTGAACCATATGAACACAGCCAAGATCGAGCGGACCGAAGGCTCCGGCAAGGATAAGGGTAAGGCGAAGACGAACTCTTAGATTTCTTATGTAATAGTATAATTGAATGTTTGTAATATTTTGAATATTATGATAAGAACGAATGAATGGGTTATAAAGAACCTAGGAAATGTAATATTATTTTGAATATATAGAAGTTATATTAGTCCTTTTTAGACTGTTCAATTGAATGAATGAATGAATGAATGGTAGTACCGTGTAGCACCATCTGCCGGGTTAGAAGATACCCGGATTTTGGGGTGTCACAATTACAGTGTGCTATGTGAATATATCACATAGATTCTGTAAAGACTGAGAACTGTTGAATAAATTATTTGAAAACGCTTGAAGGCAAGTTTTCTTAACGCTTGTCTAACTTTCGTGTTAGTCGAGTTTTCTGTGATTCATTATAATGAGTTGCATGAATGATTTTAAAGACAGGGTCAATGCCAGTTTTAACTCGGCTAGACTATTCGTAAGAGATAGATTGATTTGTATATATATCTTTCTATATATAAATGATAACGCTATCCTATGCCAAGTATTTGGTACGAATTCAATGGTAAGTTTGTCTATGAACAAACAAAAGTATTTTTTATCAATTATTCGATGGGCACGCGAGTTTGCCAAAACTTAAATGTAAATACGTTTAGCGGATGAATGTTAATCAACATAAAGTACTATAGGCTGATCACCTAGAAGTGCTCGTAAGAAATGTCGGATGTACAGCCTTAGTGCCGTGATATCCTTTTCAAGTATGAAATAGAAAGAGACTGTTCCTGGTCTTTTGACCGATTCAGAATTCCTAAACTATTGTACTTTGGGAATTGATATTATGAATTGTTAAGCATTATTCAATGTTTCGTAATACTTCATGACTATTTATTCAGTTATGGAAGATTATCATGTAATTCACGAATGTGGTATGGATATTATCCTTTGTTAAACTTGTTGAGCTAGTTATGCTCACTTCTTGCGTGAATTATATGATTGTAGTTAAAGCCGAGCGTACTGAGAATTCTAAGAGAGATAAGGGCAAGGCTAAGATGGATAGTTAAACTTCTTGTAATAGATTAGTATGGTTGTATGTATTATACTTACGAACACCGAATGATGTAATCAGTTTATGAACCTGGGAAAGGATTTTATTATAATTGTAATAAGAAGATAGTTAGTATATTCATTGTGTTGTGTTTTCAATGGAATGATTGTATAGTTATGAGTACCTTTTGTTGGTGACGTCCCTATAAGGGAATGCACTGAAGCCAGACTTTCCGTAGGGGACGCCGAACAAGTTGGTGGCTGTAACATTCCAGAATTTTTAAATTGTTATATTAAATATTTATTGAATTATATAAGTATTTAATGGATGTGTTTATTGTTAAATAAATAATTGTTCAAATTTGATTCGATTTGGTTAATTATTTGATAAATAAATAATTAAGGAAATTAATTATTATATTCTAATTTAATTTAATTATTAAGTTAGAGAGTTTTGATTAAATGAATTATTATATTTTAATTTGAATTTGTAATTAAAAGGATGTGTTCGTTGATTAAATAAAGTAATAACTATATAGAAAATTATAATTTTGTGGTATTGATTTATGTGTTAAAGTGATTTATTAAATTGTTATTAGAATTAATTAAATTGATTATTGAAAATTTTAATTAAATAAAAGTGTGACAAATAACCTTATTATAAGGGAATTACTAAACTAAAGCAAAAGAGTTTAATTCGTTTTTGCCAAACAAGGCTTAATGCCTATTAAGTCTTTAATCTAATTGTTTTTTACCAAACAAAGCATAAGGATTAAATGATTATATTTTAAGTGGGTAACCAAACAAGCCTTATGGCTTTTGATTTTCAAAAATATAATAATTGATATCAGTTATACTTATAATTATATTATATAATTAATATATAATATTATCTATACGTTATATTCTAGTACGTATGTTAGAATAGAGAAGGAAAGACTCAGTAGAAGAGAAGAAGAAAACTTACAGAGAAAAAATAAGAGGGAATTGGGAGAAGTCTACAGAATTTGAGAAAAGAATTGGGAAAAAGAAGATTGATAATCAAAGGATAGCCACTATCTTCTAACTCTAAGGTATCATCTAAACTCGGTTATTTTTCAAAAGTTATAGTTGTATTCTCTCCCAATATTCTCTATAAAATCTTTGTAAAAAATGAATTATTTGTTATATATAGTTTTATATGATAAATTGGTTGTTGTGAAACTATTTTCATAAGTTATATATGAGTATAGTCAATGAATTAATGTTATGTATGTAATTTGTGAAGAAAAATCATATTACAATGAATTTATATGAATATGGTTTAGTTTAAAGTAAAATTAAGGTTTAATTAGTTGGTTAATTTATAAATTGACTATTGAATTTGAAAGAGGATGAAAAAACATAAACAAGGTATGTTAAATTAACTGGTTTGGCTGAAAAACAAAATCACATTGTTGATTTTTATTGAAAACATCAAAAAGAGAGGTGTTTATCAAAAACAGTGAAATTGGATGTTTTAAATTTGATGTTTATGTTGTTTTATGGGTAAAATCATGTTAAGAGTCTTTGAAATATGTTTATACAAAGTCTCTATATGAATTACTTGTTAATTAGGCTGTTAGAAAGTAGCTTGTAGGCCAAAATTGGCTTTGTTCATGTGATTTCTGAAGCTAGTTGTCGAGGATCAGAATCTTACAGTAAATGTATGCCTAAGTAGTATAGTTCTCACGCCAGCAAAGACTTAGGTGCCATCCGCAGACACCACTTAGTGGCTTGTGTCTCATGTTGCAAAGGTTAACACCAAAATGTACCACCCATAGTATAAATTGTGGCACCGCAGCATGAGTTAGCAGAATGGTCAGATAGTATAATTTTTGTACACAAAGTCTGAAGGAATTGTTATGTGTTAATAGTAGGACTGTTAAATTATGATTTCAGTTTTTCTATACCAAGAATGAGCATGTTATTAACAATTAACTAGTTTTGTAACTTGATTATGTGATTAAAAAATCAAATCTTACATGATGAAGGTACTTAGTTATGTATGTAATGTGGTAGTGACTAACTATGTCATGATGACACATATATATATACACAGGGTATTGTGATTCGAATTGTTCGGTTTAGCCTACAAGTAAGGCAAGTTCTCTAAATCTATTGTCTCGTTGAGCCAATTATTGTTTCTAATTCAATTACAATATAATGATGCAAGATTTCTAAACTTTATTTTGTTATTGAGCAAGTTATTCTTATATTTAACTTGTTATTTAACATGCAAATTTATATATTCTGATATACTAATGTTGAACAATTTTATCGTTCAAATTGCTATGCATGCTTAGTACTCAATTCTAAATAACCTTGGCTTAATATTGTTCAAGCAAGGTATGTTATAGTTATTCAATATGTATGCTATTAGATTATTTCTAAAGCATGATTTTAATTTACAATGTCGATTCAATTATGATTATTCCATAGTATAATGTTATTAATTTTATTCAACTAATCCTTAGTTTATGTTCGTTGAATTCCAAATTACCTTGAAATGTATCCAAACCAAACTCACTTTGGTGCGAACTTGTATTCTAAATACTGAGATGAACAACCCTATTATTAGGGGTAATTTACGCTTAGCGTTGAAATGTTTGTGCACAATACATTGTATGAAGGGCTGATCCCCCTAAGTATGAGGAGTCCCTATAGTCTTATGATTGTTAAAGTTTAAGTTGAAAAATTACTTATAACTATGAACATAGATCGTGGTCTTAGGACCCTCAGTTATATACTTCAGAATGTTGATAGACCATATTGTTCATTTCTATTGAGCCTCTTAATTGACAGTTGTTGTAAAGATTTTCATTCATTGTTGTTTCAAGTGAGCTTTGTTTGCTCACTCTTGCTTATATAACTATTACAGTTAAAGATGAGAAGGTTGATGTACTTAGCACCGGTAAGGGAAAAGGAAAGATGAACAAGTATTGAAGACTTGTAATATGTTGATATTTTGTTATTAGATTTTAATTGAATGATTGTAATGAAGTTTATTTATTTTTCGCATTTGAATGATTGTATTTAAAGGTTAGACAACCTGGGAGATTTTTATTATGTAACCCTTTAAAGGGGAAGGTTTTATTATTCAATTTTATTGTGATTGGGTAGTTAGATATTAATGTTTGATTAAGTGAACACCAAATCCTGTGGGAATGAAGTACCTGGGTTTGGGGGTGTCACAAGTTGGTATCAAAGCTTTAGGTTATGAACCTTAGGTGGGGAAAAGCCTTAGGAAGTAACCTTTGAAAAGATAGTGATGATAAACTCTTATCGAGTTTTAAGGAAGAAGTAATAAAATACTTATGTGATTACGTGATTACAACTTATGTGCTCGTGAGTGTCGAGTAATGATGATTAATAACTAAAACTTAAAAATCTTGTTGTCAAGATGACTAATGTCAGGGAATCTAGTCAGGCTAGGGAGGAAGGACCTCAGATGCCTAGTGATGAGGAATCTCGTTACATTCAAGTGGTTTGGGAACAACTACTTCCACGGGAGTGTGCCCCGTTGCTTACAGTGGTTGAAGATGAGGATGATGATGTGAAAACAGATGAGGAAGACCCTGTTGAGTTGCCGCAGGCAAATCAGGATGACGAGGATGAGGAGGAAGAGATTCCACTGACCTCGATGGCTGCTCGTATGTACGATGAAGTCTACGACCGCAACGTGGAACTTCAAGATACTGTTGAGGAATTGCAAGAGATAGTAGCTGAGCAACAGACCTCGATGGCACAGAAGGACGACAAAATCCAGGACCGAGAGGAACGTCTGAACAATGTTGAAGAAAAGTTGGTTAACACTGAAGGAGAGAACGAGTGAATGATAGCAGAGATTGCAGAGTTGAAGAACAAGTTGAAAGAGGAATCTACTAAGAGGGCAAGAGTCAAAGATGCGTACGAGGAAGCTGATCAACGAGCTGAAATAGCAGAGGGAGACGCACAAGAAAAGAGAATGAAGATGGAGGAAATGAATAACGTGTTCAACACAGTGATTAATCAAGCTCAGAATCGGGTCATGGGTTATCCGATTCAGTTTGAGACACTGCCAACGTACATATAAGATCGTCGAACAATGTTTCGAATTATGGAGGAAGAGCATCATAAGGCCACACAATATCTTAGTAGGACATCGTAGGGAATGTACTTGATATATGATTTATGTTATGATAAATAATATGTAAATCCCAACATGACTGTTGACGTCTTGAAACTTTAGTAGTTCAGGAAAATAATGCATATAGCAGTGATGCTATTGTTATGATGTTTTCAAAGAAACTATGAATGAATAAAAGTTATTATCTTATTTCATCCAAAGTATTATGTGTTATGTGATTATTACTTTTACGGGGGCATGTTAAGTAGAAATTACTTAAAAGAGTTGAGTAATAATCTAATAAGTGTATTTTTAACAGAAAATGCCTCCAAGACGTCAACCACCCTGACAGAGAACCACTGAAGGAACCAACAATAATAATGCTAAAGCTAACCCCATTCAGCAGCTGGTGACGTTACTGATAGGTGCACTGCAGAATCAACCGAAGAATTAACCACAAAATCAAGCTACAACGTTTAAGGACTTCAAGGCTGTTGGACCACCAGAGTTCCGTGGGTCCATGAACCCGATTATGGCACAGACCTGGGTCATGGAGATTGAGAAAGTGTTCGATGTTGCGGGAGTAGGGGAGGATCAAAAGACTGCTTTTCCAACATTAATGTTGAAAGCATAGGCTAGTTATTGGTGGCAGGCTAATAAAACTCGAGGAAGACAAGGGGTTATGACCTGGGATAGGTTTAAGGAGATATTCTTCGAGACCTATTTCCCAGAGAGTTAGAAGAGTCAGTTAGAAGTATAGTTTTAGAATCAAGCGAGGAACGATGACGATTAGTCGGTTATCTTCCGAAATTCAACGAGTTGGCGAGGTTTGCACCATACCAAGTAAGTACAGATGAACGCAAGGCGAAGAGATATGAATAGGGACTGAAGCCCTGGTTGTATAGTAGGGTTTCCCTGTTCCAGTTGAAGACATTTGCAGCAGTAATGGAAAAGGCAATTCTCGCTGAAGGTGGAGGCGAGGCTGTAACTAAGTTCAATCAAGAACGGAAAAAGAAGAAGAATGAAGTGGAGATTAATAATGGAGGTGGTCATAGTGGAAATGGTGACAATAATCTGAAAAGAAAGTGGAATGGAAATATGGGTACTGGAAATCAGCAGGGTAACCAGTAGAATAAGAAGTTTGAAGCATGTGCTACATGTAGGAAGTTTCACAAGGGTGTATGCTTAATGGGGAAATGAGTATGCTTTAACTGTGGCTAGGAGGGTCACATCGCCCCAAATTGCAATCAACCCAAGAAGAACGTTTGCTTCACTTGTGGGTCTAAGGATCACTTTGCTCTTGAGTGCCCTATGAAAAAAGCTGGAGAGACAACGGGAAGCAAGGGAGGTAGCAGTGGAGGTATCTGGGCCATTATCGACCAACTGAGATCAAACAAACCCACGCCGGAACCTTCAATACGACCGCAAGATCTTGTGAAATCAAAGGATGTGGTGTCAGGTATTATCCCGATCAATGATATTGATGCTTATGTATTATTTGATTCGGGTGCTACTTGCTCATTTATATCTGATGAATTTGCTATGAGATTAGGATTGCCTAGTGAAGAATTGGATTTCCCTTGAAATATAGAAATTGCGAATAAAGAAGTAATTCATGTTAGGTTCGTATACAAGAACTATAGGGTGAATATTAAGGGAAATATTATGATGGTAGATTTAATTCCGATTAGGCTTGGAGAGTTTGATGTTATTTTGGGAATGGATTTGTTGTTCATTTGTGGAGCGATAATTGATTGCCAAAAGAAATGTGTAAACCTTATGACTCCGTCAAAGGTAGTTTTCAATGGTAGCAAATCGCCTAGACAAATGAGATGTCTGACGATTATGCAGGCCAAGAAGTTGTTGGGTCAAGACTGTGTGGGTTATTTAGCTTACACAGTCGATACTCAGAAGAAGGGTGTGAAACTGGAAGAAATACCAGTGGTTAGGGAATTTGTGGATGTGTTTTCGGAGGATTTGCCAGGACTTCCGCCTGACAAAGAAATCGAGTTCGTGATCGACTTAGCGCCAGGATCTGCTCCGATATCAAAGGCCCGTTCAAAATGGCTTCATGATAAGTAGGTTTTACACCTACTTATTGGACATTAATTCACGCGAACTATGCCCATCTCAAGTACATTTTAGTGTGTTTTTAGTTGTATTTCATGTTATTTTGCATTGCATTTACTTAAAACTCCTTTGGTGGAACAATTACAGTAAATGGCATGATTTGGTGAGGTTAGATGGTATGAGACTGATGGATGCATGGCATGAGGATCAATTGGAGCAGAGAAGCTAAGCATGGGTGTTGATGGACAAGGAAATGAGCAGCAGAACATATCAGTATGCAGCAGCAGAATCAGAACTTTGGTTGTAGAAGCCACACGGCTATACAAGCCCAAGACACGCCGCCTGCATAAACACTTTCGGTTGGACCAAAATCGCATACACGCCACATACGCACGAGAAACGATAGGAAAGAGCGCCATGCCGCTGTGACGGCCATTCTGTCATTGAAATGCTTATTTTTAATTTTTAATTTTAAAGGTTGTAATTAATTAAAAACAATTTCTGACTGGTGTCAGACGTATCATTCGGTACTTTTTACATATTTTTCATATTAGGAACGAGGGTTTACACTTTGAGGGAGATTCCAACGGAGAACGAAGCCTAAACTTCATATTTTCTAATTCTTCTTGGGATTTTCTATCATTGTGGATTATTATTATTATTTTACTTGATTTATATGAGGATTTGAACGTTATCATTGGTTTATAATCAGCAATTAGGTTTGATCGTTTCTACCCCTTCTCTCTCAATTGTTTGCTTATTATCCATGTCTAGCTTTGATCCCATAATGGCTTTTGGTTCAATCATGAACTAAACTCCATTATGGGATTCTAACGGATTTTAATATGTAGTTTAATTGCATGCTTGATTGGTGGACTGTTTTACATATCATAGGGAATTTCTACCATGGTTGTTTTGCATGCATAAATGCTTGATCACCATTCGTTTTTAGTACTTGTATGGAATTGACAATGAACATGCAAGTATGGATTGTAATCATGGTAGCATACGTATATGGGGCTGTTTTGCATGGCTTGTGTATTTCGTGCACCATATAGACATATACTATTTCACCGTATGAGTTAAAATAAGGGCTTGAGCTTAAATTCAATATAGTTGCAATTTCAAATAAACATATAGTGATTTTGGTTATATTGATGATTACATGGTTTCTATCACTTGTGGATATTGTGTGAGTAGGTCATAGTGCATTGAAAAATGGCTATGACTATTTTAGTGCTCTTGACTACTTTTATGTGATATGTAAGTAATCTTTCATGATGGTGGCAATTAGATGAAGTATTAAATGAAGTTAGGATCCCATTATTTCCATATTTGCTTTATTACATTATTATTCTCATTTTAGTTATTATTTGCATTTAGAATAAATTCACAATTCTAGTCATTAGTTTAAGCATATAAAAATAGTGATTTAGTTGATGCATAAGAGTTTAAATTAAATAACTTTCTCTGTGGGACGATACTCTACTTACTCTGTATTACTTGTTGACACATGTATACTTGAATGAGTTAGAGCTCTTTTGTTAGAACTAAAAAAGAGACAACAAGTTTTTGGCGCCGTTGCTGGGGAAAGGAGTTTAAATTTAAATAGTTATCATAATTTTCAAGCTATATTGTATGACTTAGACATATCTATTCTTATCTCATTTCTATTTTTTTGTTTTGTTTGTGGTTTCAGGTACTTGTAGATTTTTTATGCACACGCGATCATCCAACTCAGAATTAACACCAGTGCAGGATAACATTAACGGAAGAGGTTGGAAAGAAAGTGTGTGGAGAAATTTGCAAGCTCAATTAGAAAGTACTACATTAGCATGGCAGAAGAACAGAGAATTAAGCAAAGAGAAGAGCATCAGGCTCTAAGAGACTACTCCATGCCAAATATTAATGGACTTCAATCTAGCATAGTCAGACCGGCGATAGCAGCGAATACTTTCGAGATTAAATAGGGCACTATTCAGATGGTGCAGAATTTGGTACAGTTTGGGGGTGCTACTACGGATGATCCGAATGAACACCTGTTGAGTTTCATTGAGATTTGTTATACATTCAGATACAACGGGGCGATGGAGGATGCTATTAGACTGAGGTTGTTCTCATTCTCTTTGAGGGATAAAGCAAGGAGTTGGTTACATTTTTTGCCTGCTGGATCAATTACTACATGGGAGGACTTGGCACAAAAGTTCTTAGCCAAATTTTTCCCAATGGCTAAGACGGAGAAGATGAGGACAGCTATCTCTTAGTTCGAACAACAACAGGGTGAATCCTTATACGAGGCTTGGGAGAGATACAAAGAGATGCTACAAAAGTGTCCGCACCATGGTATGCCAGATTGGATGGTGATCAACACATTTTATAATGGATTGGGATGGCAGTCGAGACCTATTGTAGATGCAGCTGCAGGAGGGGCATTATGGACGAAGGGCTATGACGAGGCCTATACACTTATCGAGACTATGGCTGCAAATGATTTTCAAAATCCTACATCTCGAATGCCACAGCCCAAGGTTGCAGGTTTGGTGGAAGTAGATGCTATTACTCAGTTGTTGGTACAGATGGCAGCTATGGCAAAGAAAATAGATACACTGGCAGAGAGCAAAGTGAAAACAGTTGCCTTCGTATGTGAGATTTGTGCGGGGTCACACTCCACAGATCAGTGTGCTATCAGCTCGGAGTCGGTACAGTATATGAGTAATTACAGGAAAGACCAAGGACAGTTTCAGAACATATACCACCCCAACAACCGCAATCATCCAAACTTCAGTTGGTCTAATAACCAAGGGAATCAGCAGAATCAGTTTCAGTCAAATCAACAATTTCAACCTCAGCCATCTCAGCCACATTTTATACCAAAACCACCGTTTCCGCCTGGATTTTCTCAACAACAACAACATCACACTCCAGCTGCACCTCAGCACAAAAAGAAATCAAAAATGGAGGAGATGATGTTAAAGTACATGGCAAACACGGAAGTTATGATCAAAAGCCAAGCAGTGACTATTAAGAATTTAGAGACTCAGATGGGGCAAATAGCGAGCATGCTTAACAACAGGCCCCAAGGTTCATTGCCAAGTAACACAGAGACAAATCCAAGAAGAGACAGGAAGGAACAGTGCCAAGCAATAACATTAAGATCTAGGAAAGATCTTGCAGGTACTGCTAGTCGCGCGCCCGCGCATGATTACACTGAAGAACTCACATGCACATGAAAGAAAGGTGGAAGTGGATCACGAGAAGGAAAATCTAGAAAATTTTGAGGTACAACATGAAGAGAAAGAGAAAGAGAAAGAGAAAGCAGGGTCAGTTGAGAAGCCTATGAGTGCACTACCACCCGTTCACCCTCAGGTTCCATATCCGCAGAGATTAAATAAGTAGAGGGAAGATAAGTAATTCATCAAGTTTTTGGAGGTCTTTAAAAAGCTGCAAATCAACATACCTTTCACCGAGGCATTGGAACAAATGCCAAGCTATGCAAAGTTTATGAAGGGTATATTGTCAAGGAATAGAAGATTAGACGAGTTTGAGACAGTAGCCTTGACAGAGGAGTGCAGTGCAGTGCTTCAGCAGAAATTACCTCCAAAGCTGAAGGATCCGGGTAGCTTCACAATTCCGTGCACAATCGGGAAGATGAGCTTCAGTAAGTGTCTATGTGATCTTGGGGCAAGTATCAATTTGATGCCCTTGTCAGTATTAAATCAGTTGGGATTGCCGGCCCCAAGGCCGAGAAATATATCATTACAACTAGCTGATAGATCTATCACGTATCCATGGGGAATTGTTGAAGATGTGTTGGTAAAGGTGGACAAATTTATCTTTCTGGCTGACTTCATCATCTTAGATTACGAGGAAGACAAAAGCATACCAATCATACTGGGGAGATCATTTTTGGCCACAGGCAGGACTTCGATAGACGTGCAAAAAGGGGAACTCACGATTAGTGTACATGATTAGGAGGTTACCTTTAAAGTCTTCAAGTCAATGAAGCTCCCAACAGATGAGGAAGAGTGCTTCCAGGTTAATTTGGTGGATTGAGGCCTAAATGATGTGGTACAGAATTTGGTAAACTATGCGCCGTTGAGTTGTGTTATTGGTGAAAATTCAAGACACCTATCGAGCCATTGACAAAAGCGGGAGAATCATCAGTAAAATTAAAGCCATCTCTTGAGTCACCTCCAGAGCTTGAATTAAAACCACTTCCAGAACATCTCAGGTACGCATTTTTAAGTAAAGATTCCAAGCTACTTGTGATTATTTCTTCTGCACTAACATCTTTTCAGGAAGAAAAATTGCTACGAGTGCTTATAGAGTTCAAATCAGCTATTGGATGGACCATAGCAGATATCAAAGGGATTATCCCTTCATTCTGTATGTATAAGATCTTGTTGGAAGATGCTAGTAAGCCGTCTATTGAACAGCAAAGAAGACTTAATCCGATAATGAAAGAAGTGGTCAAGAAAGAGGTACTAAAATGGCTGGATGTAGGCATAATTTATCCGATCTTAGACAGCTCATGGGTGAGCCCAGTGCAGTGTGTACCGAAGAAGGGTGGTATAACAGTCGTGACTAATGAGAATAATGAGTTGATTCCAACAAGAACAGTGACGGGGTGGAGAATCTGCATGGACTACCGCAGGCTTAACAAAGCTACAAGGAAAGATCATTTTCCACACCCATTCATTGATAAGATGTTGGACAGATTAGTGGGTCATGAGTATTATTGCCTTCTAGATGGGTATTCAGGCTACAATCAGATTATGATAGCTCCAGAAGACCAAGAAAAGACTACTTTCACATGTCCATACGGCACTTTTGCTTTTAGAAGGATGTCTTTCGGATTGTGCAATGCTCCAGCCACCTTTCAGAGATGCATGATGGCTATATTTTCAGACATGGTGGAGCAGAATGTGGAGGTATTTATGGATGACTTCTCAGTCTTCAGGGACTCGTTTCATTTATGCCTTGAGAATCTAGTTATGGTTTTGAAGAGATGTGTTGAGACGAACTTAGTGCTGAACTGGGAAAAGTGCCATTTCATGGTACATGAAGGAATCATACTGGGACACAAGGTTTTGAAGAAGGGACTTGAGGTGGATAGAGCAAAGCTGGATACGATTGAGAACTTGCCACCACCTACTTCAGTAAAAGGTGTTCGCAGTTTTCTGGGACATGCAGGTTTCTACCGCAGATTCAGCAAGGACTTTTCCAAGATAACTAAACCTCTATGCAGTCTATTGGAGAAGGATGCACAGTTGAATTTTAATGAAGCCTGTGTGTCAGCATTTGAGCATTTAAAGAGGAAACTAACCTCATCACCAGTGATTACCGTACCAGATTGGGAATTGCCATTCGAGTTGATGTGTGATGTCAACGATTACGCTGTAGGGGCTATTTTGGGGCAGAGGATAGAGAAGATTTTTCATGTGATCTATTATGCCAGCAAGACCCTTACAGATGCACAGTTAAACTACACCACCACAAAGAAAGAGTTATTGGCAGTGGTGTACGCATTCGATAAATTTTGAGCATATCTGATTAGCACAAGGGTGATAGTGTATACGGATCACGCAGAAATTCGACATTTAATGGCAAAGAAGGATGCAAAACCCCGGTTGATCAGATGGATTTTATTACTGCAGAAATTTGATTTGGAGATCAAGGACATAAAGGGCACCGAAAACCAAGTGGAGGACCACTTATCGCGACTAGAGAATCTGAAAAGGAAGGCAGACGATAACGTTATGATCAATGAGACCTTTCCAGATGAGCAGTTGTTTGTGGTGAAAGGGGAAGTGCCATGGTTCGCAGACTACGCGAATTATCTGGTGAGTAAGATGGTACCTTCTGACTTGGTGGGTTATCAAAAGAAGAAATTTCTGCAAGATGTCAAATGGTATATATGGGATGAGCCTTATTTATTTAAACAGTGTTCTGATCAAGTGATAAGAAGATGTATTCCGTATAGCGAGATCGAGGGGATTCTGCAGGTCTGTCACTCTACTGTGTATGGAGGTCACTATGGTGGTGAAAGAACAGCGGCTAGAGTGCTACAAGCAGGATTTTACTGGCCGACAATTTTCAAGGATGCATACAGTTTTGTCCAGCGGTGTGACAGATGTCAACGAGTGGGGAACATCTCCAAAAGAAATGAAATGCCATTGAATACGATCCTTGAAGTAGAAATTTTTGATGTGTTGGGGATTGATTTCATGGGACCTTTTGTTTCTTCCTGCGGAAATCTCTACATCTTGCTCGCAGTGGATTATGTCTCGAAATGGGTAAAAGTGGCAGCTCTTCCGACAAATGATGCCAAGATTGTCCTAAGGTTTTTACACCGAAGTATCTTCACAAGATATGGGACTCTAAGAGCCATCATCAGTGATGAAGGTAGTCATTTCTGCAACAGGCAGTTTACAGCTTTGTTGGCCAAGTATAGGGTGAACCATCGCATTGCTACAGCTTATCACCCACAGACAAATGGCCAAGCTGAAGTGTCGAATCAAGAAGTCAAGAGAATCCTTGAAAAAAGTTGTGAATCCCACACGGAAGGACTGGTTGTTAAAGTTGGATGATGCAGTATGGGCTTATAGGACTGCATACAAGACTCTGTTGGGTATGTCTCCTTTTCAGCTCGTGTATGGAAAAACATGTCACCTTCCTATGGAGCTAGAGCATAAGGCATATTGGGCAATTCAAAAGCTCAATTTTGATTTGAAAGTTACGGGGGAGAAATGCCTACTCCAACTAAATGAGTTGGATGAATTCAGATTACAGGCATATGAGAATTCAAAGCTGTACAAGGAGAAGGTGAAGAAATGGCATGACCGAAAGATCATTGAAAGAACCTTTGAACCGAGACAAAGGGTTTTGCTTTATAACTCCAGACTTAAACTTTTCCCTGGGAAGCTGAAATGGAGATGGTCAGGGCCATTTATAGTGAAGACTATTTTTCCGCATGGTGCAATTGAAGTATTTGATAAGTTGCCGGACAAGCCTTTTAAGGTGAATGGCCAGCGTTTGAAGCATTACTTTGGTGGTGAGGTAGACAGACAGAAAGTCGCCTCAATGCTCTCTTCGACGTGAGATTCAGAGACAGTCAAGCTAATTGACTATAACTTAGTGCTCGATGCGAGGCAACCCATTATTTCTATCTTTACTTTCTTTTTATTTATTCAGTAGAGTATTTAGTTAGTTCATCTCTATTTCATTTTTGATAATTTTTATGTTGTGAATAATTGAGTGTGTAGCTGAATTTGCACTGTGAGGTGTGTGAAGTAGGATAGAGTTTATGTAGTCCTTCATGTTGCTCATTAATGCATGCCCTTAACAGTGTGCATTCTTCTCCATGTAGGTATCTTCAATTGCACTCATCACTGATCAGCAGTCTGGGAGTAAAAATTTTGCAGTACATGAATTTACATCGTGCGGCCGCGCATGATTAAGCTTAAGGAATCGCGCACCCGTGCCTGGAAGTCAGTAGCTCATATTTCCAATCAACACCTCAACTCTCTCCACTCGCATACCTATAAGATTTTCATCGTAAGGAGGATCTTGTGGTAGAAGAGCGATATTGGGTCTTGAAAAGTTTTAAAAGTTTAAAATCGATCCGTGACTTATTTGGTTTCTCACTTGACATAACAGAAGAAAATCTTTCCATTCTCCCATAGCCGCAAGACTCCTCAGCTCTCATAAAAACTCATACCCACGATTCTCTCTACATTCAAAGTTCAGACCTACACTCTCATCCACGGGTATAAATCTAGGGTTACTGCTTGGGTTGTGCCGCAACGAGTTTGGGGATACTGTTATTAGCCGCTCTTATTCATTATCCAACAACTACTCTCACTCTCTCTATCATCTGCACATGGGTCCAAAAAGAGCACGCTCAATTTCCATCTCTTCATCATCAACATCTTCCTCCAGTAACCAAGAAGAGGATGTCGTGGATCACAAAAAATTTATCAGTCTGGAGGCCCAACGGGAATATTATCGAATTGTGGCCAAATCTTTTGTGAAGGAACGGGGATTTAAACCTAATAAGCAAGACGGCCAACTATGGTATATGATACAAGATAGAGGCTGGGTTGGCTTGACTACAACTCTTATGCCTATTCCCATGGGGGTTATTCCAGAGTTCTACGCGAATGCTAAGGAAATGAAAGGAGGGATAACACTGGTTCGAGGAGTGCAAGTGGATTTTCGTCCTCCGGTGATCAGAACAGTTTTTAGACTCACTGATACACCGCTAACAGGGACTGCCAATTGGGTCACCGGTGCACATATGGAAACAGACTTGGAATTGGTGATTGCGGAGTTGTGCGTGCATGGAACGAAATGGACATATAAAGCTGGCACAAATCAGCCACACATATTCCCAGTCGCAGCCCTGAACCGATACGCAAAGGCATGGAATCTGTTCATATGTGCCAAGCTAGTTCCTTCGTCTCATCAGCACGAGATCACAGCGGAGAGGGCAATTATTCTGTGGGGCATAATCACCGGGAAATACATTGACGTTGGCCATCTCATCGACCAAAATATGCTGCCATATCTGCGGGGAGGCACCACTGGGAGCATTCTACACACATCAGTGGTTGCTATGTTATGTGCTCATCAGGGATGCAACTGGGGCAACGAACAAATACAATACCCAAGCCTGGACAGGGGCTTTTGCTCAGCAGGGGACGATGCTCACAAGGGCCTTGGTCGAGGCTTTTGCTCAGCAGGGGACGATGCTCAAGTGGCCTCAGTTCGGGACAACAGTGCCATATCCACCACCAGAATCACCACCCGAGCAGGGTGGTGCCACTGATCATTAGGGGAGTTTTGTTTTCCTTTTACCTTCATTTAATGGGGCATTGAATATTATAAGTTTGGGGTATTGGGGTAGTAGGATAGTTGCATGTAGTTTTTGCATGATTAGTTTAAAATTTTGCATGTTTATTTGTCATGTTACATGTTTAGTTTATTTGTTTACGTGTTAGAAATTTTTTTATTTTAGTTAGTTTGCATGTCTCACAAAGTTCTTGCTTTATAGAAATTTTTGTCTAGTCGATGATGATAGTGAATTATGAAGGATTTTTGAATATTTAGGATAACATGAACTGAGTTATAATGTTTTACACGATGTAATTCATGTTGCTATTTAAATTCTTTCGGTTTGCACGAATGTGTTCACAATCACTTGTAGGTATAAGAAGTATGTGTTGCATTGCTCGATAGAAAATGTAGTTTTAAAAAGAAAAATATGTGGAAAATGAACTTAGACTGTTTAAAATATTGATATTTAAACTTTGGGAAAATATGGGTATGCTGTGTAAAAAAAACAAAAAAACAAAAACAAATAAAAAAATATATATAGCAATAACGTGGCTAGTCTTATATCGGGGCCCTGGCTACTTGAGTAAGTACGCCCGAAGGGATTGTCTCTACACCTAGCGCCCTAAGGTCTTTCATGGTCTGGGAGTCGTTGGTTGAAAGCTCGCTAAGGGGTAGTAGTGTTGCCTAATGAAATAAGGCATTGCATAGTCATGTGAAAAAAAAAGAAAAAAAGAAAAAAAGTATAACAATAAACACTGCGGGAAAGAGCGAAAATTTGCCCTCGTGAGTAGCAATAAAGCAGTTAAGCCCATTATTGAACCTCAGTTTGTTCTGATATGTTGGAACAGTCTTCGTTGCATAAGTATACATGAGTCTTGATTTAGACTATAATTTTCTGTTTTGAGTAATTTAGCATGTGTATTCTTTGCTTAAATCAAGTTTTAGTGAACACAACACACACACAGCATCTCTATAGCATGTATGAATTATCTGAGTGTATGATATTATGCCTATCGTTTGGTTTGAAGTTGTATTCTTGAATCTGGATAATTCGCTGAGGCATTTTGGACTGAAATTTTGTTAGGGTTGGAACAATGTGTGACAAATTTGCTTATTAATTTAGTTGCATAGTAGTGCTTTTGCATTTTCATTGTTATTTAGCATGCATTGCTTGAGGGCAAGCAATAGTTCAAGTTTGGGGGTATTTGATAAGTGGGTTTTACACCTACTTATTGGACATTAATTCACGCAAACTATGCCCATCTCAAGTACATTTTAGTGTATTTTTAGTTGCATTTCATGTTATTTTGCATTGCATTTACTTAAAACTCCTTTGGTGGAACAATTGCAGGAAATGGCATGATTTGGTGAGGCTAGATGGCATGAGACTGATTGATGCATGACATGAGGATCAATTGGAGCAGAAAAGCTAAGCATGGGTGTTGATGGACAAGGAAATGAGCCGCAGAACATATTAGTATGCGTGAAGAAGAATCGTAACTCAAAGTTGCAGGAAGCCATGCGACCACCGAATGGACCGAATCGCATTAACGCACTGCTATGAGAAATATATAGGAGGAGGCTTGTGACACGTGTACGATAAATCTCTCTTTTGAAATGCTTATTTTAATTTTTAATTTTAAAGGTTGTAATTAATTAAAAACAATTTCTGACTGGTGTCAGACGTATCATTCAGTACTTTTTACGTATTTTTCATATTCGGAATGAGGGTTTACACTTTGAGGGAGATTCTAATAAAGAACGAAGCCTAAACTTCATCTTTTCTAATTTTTCTTGGTGGGATTTTCTATCATTGTGGATTATTATTATTATTTTGTTAGATTTATATGAGGATTTGAATGTTATCATTGGTTTATAATCAGCAATTGGGTTTGATCGTTTCTATCCCTTCTTTCTCAATTGTTTGCTTATTATCCATGTTTAGCTTTGATCCCATAATGGCTTTTGGTTTAGTCATGAACTAAACTCCATTATGGAATTCTAACGGATTTTAATATGTAGTTTAATTCCATGCTTGATTGCTGGACTGTTTTACATATCATAGAGAATTTCTACCATGGCTGTTTTGCATGCATGAATGCTTGATCACCATTCGTTTTTAGTACTTGTATGGAATTGACAATAAACATGCAAGTATGGATTGTAATCATGGTAGCATACGTATATGGGGCTATTTTGCATGGCTTGTGTATTTTGTGAACCAGATAGACATATACTATTTCACCTTATGAGTTAAAATAAGGGCTTGAGCTTAAATTCAATATGGTTGCAATTTCACATAGACATGTAGTGATTTTGGTTATATTGATGATTACATGGTGTCTATCGCTTGTGGATATTGTGGGAGTAGGTCATAGTGCATTGAAAAATGGCTATTTTAGTGCTCTTGACTACGTTTCTATGATATGTAAGTAATCTTGCATGATGGTGGCAATTAGATGAAGTATTAAATGAAGTTAGGATCCCATTATTTCCAGATTTTCTTTATTACATTATTATTCTCATTTTAGTTATTATTTGCATTTAGAATAAATTCACAATTCTAGTCATTAGTTTAAGCATATAAAAATAGTGATTTAGTTGATGCATAAGAGTTTAAATTAAACAACTTTCTCTGTGGGACGATACTCTACTTACTCTGTATTCTTCGAGGCCTATTTCCCAGAGAGTTCGAAAAGTCAGTTAGAAGTACAGTTTTTAGAACTGAAGCGAGGAACGATATTTGGTGTCGGAGTATCTCATGAAATTCAACGAGTTGGCGAGGTTTGCACCATACCAAGTCAGCACAGATGAACGCAAGGCGAAGAGGTTTGAACAGGGACTGAAGCCCTGGTTGTATAGTAGGGTTCCCCTATTCTAGTTGAAGACATTTGCTGCAGTAATGGAAAAGGAAATTCTCGCTGAAGGTGGAGGCGAGGCTGTAACTAAGTTCAATCAAGAACAGAAAAAGAAGAAGAATGAAGTGGAGATTAAGAATGGAGGTTATGGTAGTGGAAATGGTGACAATAATCTGAAAATAAAGTGGAATGGAAATATGGGTACTGGAAATCAGCAGGGTAACCAGCAGAATAAGAAGTTTGAAGCATGTGCTACATGTAGGAAGTTTCACAAGGGTGTATGCTTAATGGGGAAACGAGTATGCTTTAACTGTGGCCAGGAGGGTCACATCGCCCTAAATTGAAATCAACCCAAGAAGAATGTTTGCTTCACTTGCGGGTCCAAGGATCACTTTGCTCGTGAATGCCCTAAGAAGAAAGCTGGAGAGACAACGAGAAGCAAGGGAGGTAGCAGTGGAGGTACCTGGGCCATTACTGGACCAACGGCATCAAACAAACCCACAGCCAGAACCTTCAACATGACTATGCAAGATGCTGTGCAATCAAAGGATGTGGTGTCAGGTATTATCCCGATCAATGATATTGATGCTTATATATTATTTGATTCGGGTGCTACTTGTTCATTTATATTTGATGAATTTGCTATGAGATTAAGATTGCTTAGTGAAGAATTGAATTTCCCTTTAAACATAGAAATTGCGAATAAGGAAGTAATTCCTGTTAGGTTCGTATACAAGAACTGTAGGGTGAATATTAAGGGAAATATTATGATGGTAGAATTAATTCTGATTAGGCTTGGAGAGTTTGATGTTATTTTGGGAATGGATAGGTTGTTCAATTGTGGAGCGATATTTGATTGCCAAAAGAAATGTGTAAAACTTATGACTCCGTCAAAGGTAGTTTTCAATGTGTAAACCTGAGAGATTTTTGTAAGACCCCAAATTATTAATAAATGAAATTTATTTTCCCCTATTTATTATTTTGAAATAGTAAGGGTTGATTTGATTAATGTGGATAGTTACGGGTAAAATACGCAAATATTTTGAATAAGCAAGTGGTTATAAAATATTCATTATTGTCGGGGAATATTCGTTTGGTCGTGGAATATTCATACTGTCGAGGAATATTCGTACGACGGCGCAGTCTTTTGTGGTCCCCATAACGGAAAGCGATTGGATGAAGAAAACGACAAATATAAGTTGTTTATAAATAACGGCGTAGTTGTTACCGTTAATACTGTTGGAATACCCTGTTGTTAAAACACAATAATACGCGTTGTTGAACAGTAGCACACGGTATTGCACCAATTATTTATTCTTACGTAAGAAGGCACTACTCAATAATTGTTACAGTAATTACTGTTCAGTATTTTATTTTATTGATTCAATAATTGCTGCATTGATATTTTATATTACTGTTTGTTTCAATAAATTATCATTACACGGTATTTTCCATTATCGAAGCAATAATGCATATTATCCTAATAATATTATTAGATAACATTATTGGCAATGTCTAGAAAGTTACATTCTAAAAAGAGGTTTGGTCACCTAATTGCGGCGCCAAGAAGGAGAGATCCTTATTGGAAAGCCCTCTCTTTCTGAGGACTACCGTCAGTTGCCGATCTTGTGATTCTCAGAATATTATTTGTGAATAATTAATTATTAATTTATATGATGAGAAAAATATTGATTTTATGTGGATATAGATGGAGAAAATTTTAATGTGACAATTGTTGAAAATTAATATTTTATCTTTTTACGATAAAATAATTCATTTAAATATATTAATTTAATAATATATTAACTATGATGATATTTTATAATGAATGTGGGATATATGAGTATATGAGAAGGAAGAGTATTTTTGTGGCATTAAATGTTTAACACATATTTTGTGTGTTGGTGGACACAATTATTAATCAAATTTGATTATAAATTGTAAAATGGCCCGCTTATGAATTTCATCAATTTACATTTGGAATTTGGAAAAACTTTCTTCTGCAAAGTTGTAGAGAATTGAATTTCCTATAAATAATTGCGAGTTTCGAATTTTTCTGATAAAAGAGCTATTTATTATGAATTATTTAAGTTCCGAAGCTCCGAAATAATTGATTTTTGGAAGTTTTAATTATGTTTTTTAAGAAAAACGTTTTTCAAATGTTGGTGGCCATCTTTAACATGTGCTTGGTGGCTGAAATCAGATTTCAAAGTGGGCGTAGGAATGTGTTTTGTATATATTAATATTATATTAAATTTTCTGCTTTGGTGTTCTAAGCATTTTCCTATAAATAAGGTGCTTAGGTTAAAATTGAAAATTACACCAGAAACTGAAGTTTTCTCTCTCTATATTATCGAGCGTATTCTTGTGAGTATTTTGAGTATAGTTTGAGTATTGCTATACGGTGCAAGTTCAAGTCATAGCCTATATCCTGTTTTTGACTAAAGTCTTGTCTTTCGAGGTAAGGGATGTTATTTTATTCAAAAATGATATTATTTCTTCAATATCATTATCTTAAAATATTGGTTGGAAATTTTAATCAAATTTGGAACTTTTAGTGTAATAGGGTTACTATTCATGTATACTAAGCACTATTCACGATACTCTGATCTTATTCACGAATCTTGCACTATTCATCTAAAAATGAAAATTTTCCTTTTCGTCTAAAATATCTATTCGGATACTAGCTTTGATTGTATCCATGTTTTGATCATTCTTGAATTTTACACCACTATGATTATTTTTGAGGTATTGTTGGACATGGATAAAACAAAGTACGAATCGTTAATCCTTAATCCTTGTCATTTTGTTTCACCGGATTCATTTCTTTAAAAATATTTTTCATCATCCTCGGTGGCTTTAAATGATGATATTATTGAATATCTTTGGCACAGAGTGTAAAGATGAATGATTTACGATGAATATCTTTGGCCCGTAGTGCAAAGATGAACAGTGTTTAGATGAACATGACCAATCGATGAATATCTTTGGCCTCAGAGTGCAAAGATGAATATTTGATTCCGATATATATTGATTGATGTTACGGGATAAAAGATAGACGATGAACTTTTAAATTCATACATAGAAGATAGTAGTTTGCATTCTCTACTTAACTCTTCTAATGAATTATTATTTCATTGCGAAGATTGATTTAAAAACCGGTTGTCTATTATATTCTATTAGATTTTTCCTGTTGGAGACTAACGATAATTTGTTGTATATTATCTTAGTCATAATATTCTTTACCGGGCTAGTTGAGCTCACCCTTTTTCTTGTTGTTCCATTTTTCTTCTCGGGGAGGCGAGAATGTAGCGAGTACTAGTCGGGGTATATAGAATGAAGGTTCTAAAGAGAGTTGTTTAGTAGTCCTCACCATTTTGTAAAATAATGTATCAATAATTATGATGGGGATTTATTTGCGTGTGGATATTGTCTAGATGGCAATATCTATATTTAAACTCACGCTTTATATGTTGTAATAATAAAGTTGTAGTTATTTACATACCATGTATTTGGCGACTCGAAATGGGTTGGATGGAATGGACCTATTTTGGGGGCGTCACATTTGGTATCGAGCTTAGGGATATGATCTTTGGCGAGATCGAGGAATAGAACTAGGAGGAGAGAGACGAGTAAATCCTTCGCTAGTGTGTCCTACCTAAGCTTATTTGTTAGTTGGTCAAGATATAGGGATATTATGTGATATATTGATTTCCTTAATTAACCCTTGTTTTATGACGATGATTTGAGAATGTCGATGAGAATATTAACAAAGGAGTAAATGAGACCGTGGAGATGCTTGTACTTACCAACTAGAAGAACGTGCAACAGTCGGGTGATGTACCTCCCGTGAACAACACCACCGAAAGCGTATGATGAACGAGGGATGTTTAGAAGCTTTTTGCGGTTCATGCAAAATCGACGAGGAGACTCGTGTTCAAAATACGAGGAGGAAATGATAGCAATTCACGGTGGTCACAAACCCAAGCAGCTTCAAAGAGTTGGGACCACTGCACTCGGGGAAAGCCGGATCCGATTAAGGCGAGACGTGGGTCAAAACAAATTACCAAGATATTCGATGTCTTGGGATTCACGGAGAACAGAAAGTTCCATTCGTTACTTTTATGTTCCGTAACGAGGTAGATTACTAGTGGGAATCATGAAGCGTACCCATCCAAACCGCACTCAAAGATGTCATGGGAGACGTTTGAGAAGCAGTTCAATGACAAGTACTTCCCGAAAGTATTACATCATATGAAGGAAGTGGAGTTTATTAGATCGAGTAGAATAACATGACGGTGTCCCAAAGACGAGGCGAAGTTCGCGGAGTTATCCGTGTTTTCACCTCATTTGGTAGAGAATGAGGAACGATGACGCGGATGTTTCGAGAGGTTTGAAACCCTAAGATACGTCAAGATCTCATTTCTCATAAATTTTCTCTCTATTCGGATGTTGTCAATGTGGCTCGCTTTTTAGAGCGAGATAACGAGTAATGCGTTCAACCGAGGGACCATAACCAGATCATACCAAGATAGCGATCATCGAATAACGATAACCAAAGTGGAGAAAGAAGAATACTTGACAAAGGTCAGAACCACTCGGTGGTAATCGTGGCCATGAAAATAGAAGAAGCGAGTCGGGAGGTGATTTTAAAAAGAGGAGATTCAACAACGACCATGTGAAGATGCCAGCCAAGATGTAACCGGTTCCAAGGAGGAGAAAGACCACCGGTCAGATGTTAAAAATGCGGAAGAGGGACATATCATTAACCGCCTTACAATAGTTTAAGGTATGCTATAATTGTGGAAAAGAAAGACATATCGCTCGAGATTGTACGATATCGAAACCCAGTCCAGCGGGAATGGTGACTCAAAAGGATGTCCCGAAAAAGTCAAAGTCAATTCACTCGAAATACGTTTGTCGTGACCAAATCAAAATGCGAGGAACCCGAACGAAGTTAGCACGGGTTAGTTAATTATAAATTCTTGCGAAGTTTATACCTTACTAGATACCGGTTCTACCCATTCTTTTATCTCTCTTTCTTGCGCTCAACGTTTGAACTTGACTACGGAGAAATTAGAATTTGACCTATTTATGGAGACTCCGTTAGGAGAAACTTTCATTACATCCGTTGTATAGAAATCTTGCTTGATTCAGGTTGGCACTATCACATTACCTGTTAACCTTATTTCTATTGAGATATTTGCTTTTGATGTGATTTTAAGGTTAACTACTCATCATGCTTTGAAATTGATTACTTTAAATAAGGTTGTTAGTTTTCATATTCCTAAGCAACCTCATTATTCAATTCAAGCAATCAAACCATTGTAGTCAAACATTTTCATATCAAGCCATGAAGTCATTCATTTATTACGGATGTCAAGTTTTCTTAGTCCATGTTATAGATTCAATAAAGACACGCCGATTTGAATAATATTCTGTTGTTATTAATTTTTCCCGACGTATTTCTGAAAAAATTTCTTGGCTTACTCCCAAAGCTCGATATTAAATTTTGTATCGACTTGGAACCCGTAGACAAAACTCATTTTAAAATCTCATATCGAATGGCTCTATTGAACTTCGAGAATTAAAATTCAACTATAGAATTTGGTACTGAGCCTTTATCCGGTGACTTCCTTTGTGGAATGCACCGGCCGATTCTCCGTAGGGGACACCATATTCGTGCGATAGTAAACCGATAGGTGTCATTGTAAACGTCTTATCCAAGGTTGGGATATGAGTCACATTGAGAACAACCTAAGTCTCAGAATCGAAATAAGTAGCTTTCTAGGCTTAGTTGGTTACTATTGGAGATTCGTTGAAGGATATTCTCGAATCGCTATTCCATTAACGCAGCTGACTCGTAGAGATACAAAATTCGAATGGAGCAAGGAATGTGGGAAGAGCTTCGAAAAACTCAAGAGGAGACCCATTTCAGCACATGTTCTGACCATGCCATCCTGGAAAAGCGAACGTGGTAGCTGACGTGTTGAGTCGAAGATCGTATACAAGTACGAGTACGATATTGTCAAAGACTCATTTCGTATAATTTACAAATAATAGAGATGGAGATGAAAACTCTAGGTACCCACATGATGATATACGAGTATAATCGACTTTAATCGATAAAGTTAAAGTTGTTCAAGCTACACACCGGAGCTGATGAATTTGAAGAAGGAGGTACAAGAAGTTGTTATTTCAAAAGCAAGAATCGGTGAGGTGAGGAAAACTCAAACCTTCGATTTATTAATCCATTTGAAATTCTTGATCGAATAGGAACTGTGGCCTGTAGACTCGTTTTACCGCCAAGTATGACGCGTGTTCATAACGTTTTTCACGTATCGATGTTACGTAAATATGTGGATGACCCGAACCACGTCATTGAGTTAGAACTGGACGAGATAGCCGAAGACTTAACGTACGAAGAGGTACCTGTCAAGATCTTGGATAGGAAAGAACATGTCCTATGTACCAAGGTTATACCACAAGTTAAAGTTTTGTGGAGAAACCATGCAATTAAGGAAATGACCTGGGAGTTGGAAATGGAAATGAAAGCGAGGTATTCTCATCTTTTCAAAACACCAGGTACGTACGTCAATTTTGAGGACGAAATTTCATAAGGAGGGGAGGTTGTAAGACCCCAAAATATTAATAAATGAAATTTATTTTCCTCTATTTATTATTTTGAAATAGTAAGGGTTGATTTGATTAATGTGGATAGTTACGGGTAAAATACGCAAATATTTCGAATAAGCAAGTGGTTATAAAATATTCATTATTGTCGGGGAATATTCGTTTGGTCGTGGAATATTAAATCGTCGTTGAGAATATTCGTATGACGACGCAAATTTTGTGGGCCCCATAACGAAAAGTGATTGGATGAAGAAAACGACAAATATAAGTTGTTTATAAATAACGGCAGTAGTTATTACGATTAATCTTGTTGGAATACCCGTGGTTAAAACACACTAATACTGCGTTGTTGAACAAGAAGACACGGTATTGCACCAATTATTGATTCTTACGTAAGAAGGCACTACTCAATAATTGTTACGATAATTATCGCTCAAGATTTTATTTTATTGATTCAATAATTGCTGCATTGATATTTTATATTACTGTTGTTTCAATAAATTATCATTACACAGTATTTTCCATTATCGAAGCAATAATTCATATTATCTGAATAATATTATTAGATAACATTATTGGCAATGTCTAGAAAGTTCTGTCTAAGGAGAGGTTTGGTCACCTAATTGCGCGCCAGTAAGGAGAGATCCTTATTGGAAAGCCCCCTCTTTCCTAGGAACTGCCTGGTTGCCAGTACTGTGATTCTGTAATATTATTTGTGAATAATTAATTATTGATTTATATGATGAGGAAAATATTGATTTTATGTGGATATAGATGGAGAAAATTTTTAATGTGACAATTGTTGAAAATTAATATTTTATCTTTTTCTGATAAAATAATTCATTTAAATATATTATTTTAATAATATATTAACGGTGATATTTTTATAATGAATGTGGGATATATGAGTATATGAGGAGGAAGAGTATTTTTGTGGCATTAAATGTTTAACACATATTTTGTGTGTTGGTGGACATAATTATTGACCGAAGTTTGATTATAGCCTGTAAAATCACCCGTTTATGGATTTCGATCAATTTCTGTTTGGAATTTGGAAAATCTTTCTTCTGTAAAGTTGTAGAGAATTGAATTTCCTATAAAAAAAACGCGTGTTTCGAATTTTTCTGATAAAAGAGCTATTTATTATGAATTATTTAAGTTCCGAAGCTCCGAAATAATTGATTTTTGGAAGTTTTAATTATGTTTTTTAAGAAAAACGTTTTTCAAATGTTGGTGGCCATCTTTAACATGTGCTTGGTCGCTGAAATCAGATTTCAAAGTGGGCGTAGGAATGTGTTTTGTATATTTAATATTATATTAAATTTTCTGCTTTGGTGTTCTAAGCATTTTCCTATAAATAAGGTGCTTAAGTTAGACTTGAAAATTACACCAGAAACTAAAGTTTTCTCTCTCTATATTATCGAGCGTATTCTTGTGAGTATTTTGAGTATACTTCGAGTATTGCTATACGGTGCAAGTTCAAGTCATAGCCTATATCCGGTGTTTCAACTAGAAGTACTGTCTTTCGAGGTAAGGGATGTTATTTTATTCAAAAATGATATTATTTCTTCAATATCATTATGCCAAAATATTGGTTGGAAATTTTTATTCAAATTTTGAACTTTTAGTGTCGGGGTTACTATTCACGTATACTGTGCCTATTCACGATATCTGATCTTATTCACGAATACTTGCACTATTCATCAAAAAATGAAAATTTTCCTTTTCGTCCAAAATATCTATTCTGGATACTAGCTTTGATTGTATCCATGTTTTGATCATTCTTAAATTTTACACCACTATGATTATTTTTGAGGTATTGTTGGACATGGATAAAACAAAGTACGAATCCTTAATCCTTAATCCTTGTCATTTTGTTTCACTGGATTCGTTTCTTTAAAAATATTTTTCATCATTCTCGGTCTTAAATGATGATATTATTGAATATCTTTGGCCTGTAGTGCAAAGATGAATAATTTCTGATGAATATCTTTGGCCCGTAGTGCAAAGATGAACAGGTGTTTAGATGAACATGACCAACTAATGAATATCTTTGTCCTGTAGTGTAAAGATGAATATTTGATTCCAGATATATATTGATTGATGTTACAGGGATAAAAGATAGACGATGAACTTTTAAATTCATACATAGGAGATAGTAGTTTACATTCTCTACTTAACTCTTCTAATGAATTATTATTTCCGCTGCGAAGATTGATTTAAAACTGGTTGTCTATTGTATTCTATTAGATTTTTCCTTGTTGGAGACTAACGATAATTTGTTGTATATTATCTTAGTCATAATATTCTTTACTAGGCTAGTTGAGCTCACCATTTTCCTTGTTGTTCCATTTTTCTTCTCAGGAGGCGAGAATGTAGCGAATACTAGTCGGGGTATGGAATGAAGGTTCTAAAAAGAGTTATTTAGTAGTCCTCACCATTTTTGTAAAATAATGTATCAATAATTATGATGGGGATTTATTTGAGTGTGGATATTGTCTAGATGGCAATATCTGTATTTAAACTCACAGTTTATATGTTGTAATAATAAAGTTGTAGTTATTTCTGTACCATGTATTTGGCGACTCAGAATGGGTTGGATGGAATGGACCTATTTTGGGGGCGTCACAATTTTTATTATGTAACCCTTTAATGGGGAAGGTTTTATTATTCAATTTTATTGTGATCGGGTAGTTAGATGTTAATGTTTGATTAAGTGAGCACCAAATCCTGTGGGAATGAAGTACCTGGGTTTGGGGGTGTCACAGTGGCAAATTGATAGGTACCCTTGTGAGGTGCTATGGTTGAAAGTACCATTAGCGTCACAGGTTGGTATCAAAGCATTAGGTTATAAAACTTAAGGGAGGAAGATCCTTAAGTTAATAACCTCGTAAGGAAGGTAAAGTCCAAGAAATTAAATTCGAGTCGAATGAGTTAATGAGGTATTGAGAAAACTCAGTACCAAAAGATTTAAAAGATGGAAATTAATCTTAAATAAATTAAATGTGATTTGTGATTATACTATTGTGTATTATGTACTAATCAACATGTTATGTGTTATTGTAGATGTCAAATGATAGCTTGATGTATAGAGACATTCACGTGGTGAGTGAAGGGTATGTGAACCGAATGAAGATAGTGCCTATGCCGGTGGCGGAGGTACCGTTAGTGGTTCTGGAAGATTCTGATCCAGAGAAGTACATTTCTGAGGGGGATTATTCTGAGGAAACAATGGGAATAGCATCATACCTGAATATGATGATAGATGTGGAGGAGGATATGGAGGTAACTTTTATTAATATGGTGGTACTTACTCAGGAGTTAACACCTCCAGATGCAATGAGATCATTGTACCTGGAAGTGCTTGATAGGAATGTGCATCTGCGCACTGTGGTGCAGACACGGAATGAGGAGATTACCGCCCTATATGAGGCAAAGGAATCTGCAGAGGCGGATTTTGAGTTAGATCACGATGAGAAAGTGCTGATAACGGATAAGGCTAGGGATTATAAGGAAGAGGTCGTAGAGCTTCGAAAGAAACTGGTTGAAAAATACCAGAAGATAGAACGGATGTCTTACATCCATGACTGTGCTTACGAGGATTTCAAGCTAAAAATTGCTTATTATTCTATTGAGTCAGGGTAGACTCGACATACGATTAGTCAAGATATTGTTTCGATTGTAGCAAATGAGAAACATAAGAATGCCGTCAGGAAGTGTTAGTAGATCATTAGATCTTTTTGGTATATGTGTAGCGATGTAAAACCCTCTTTTGTATAATTAAAGGGTAGTCTTTTTGTAAATACCAATTTTTATAGAAGTCGATCGCGGGATAGCAATGTAATAGCTTTTGGCTATGGAAGAAAAGTGTAAATAGTTTTGACTATGAAAGCATATTAATATAATGAAGTTTTTATTTAATGTGCTTGTTGTGGTATGTGTGACAACCGAGATTTTATAATTTAATTTTAATACTTATTGGATTGAATAAATATTTTTCGATCAATTAATTATTAGATTAAATAATTAATTGATGAAATTGTGGTAGATTAATTTAATTATATGTGTTATATTTATTAAATTAATGTGGAGAATTTTATTATTCAAGTATGTAATTATGTGAGCTTATTGTAGTAAAAGAAATATTTAATAAGCCTAATAGTATTTTAATTAATTTAATAATTAATTAGAGATTTAATAATTTGACATAGTTAATAAATGAGAAATTTAATTATGTGACTATGTGAAGTAATGAGAAATTATTTTATTTTATTTAAATTAAATTAAACTAGATGTTTGAGTTATTATCTAATTGGACGTGACATTATTAAACTATGTTATAAAGGTTTTATTAAATTAAATGGGTATAAGCCTTTTAAGGCTAGCCAAACATGGAATTAGTGGATGTTGGGAGCAGTTAACCCATGATGGGTAACTGACCTCCACAACGCGTCAGTTTACTTTATTTATTATACGTCTTCTTCTTTTTCTTATTATCTGCTAAGTTTGGAAAAGCAGAGAGAAATAGAGTTTGAGAATTCAGAGAGAAAATTGATAATTTTTGAGGAGATTGTGAGTGTGTGATTGAAGAAGAGTTGAGAAGGAGTTCATCTCCTACTAATCTACGCTTTGGGTAATTTGTTCAACCCAATTTAATTACGTTGTTTAAGTTTTTGTAAAATAATTGGCTTTCAAGTTTCTGTAAAGTCTCTGTAATTTGGAAATGGTATTGTTATGAGAATATATGTGATGATATGTTAGCATAGCATGTATTATTATATATTATAGATTTCCATATCATCAGTTTCATAATATTATAATTATAACGTATGTTATGGCTTCAAAATTTACAGAGTATAGAAATATGGCCATATGGCCCTTATACGTATATTTAATATGTCAAACATAAATTGTTCTGTAAAATTTACACACGTATATAATTATGCATGTTAAAATGAAGAAAACAAAACTTGAATGGATGGATTTGGTGTTATAACAAATTCATAGTGTTAAATTTTATGTTTTTGTTCAAAACCTTCAAGAACATCAAGAACAGTAAAATTACATGTTTTAATTCGATGATTATGTGTTTTAATTGGTTAAAATTGCTCTATAAAGGTTGGGTAATGATTATGTATGAATTCTAGTTTATGGGTATGTTTAATTTGATGAATTTAATGACCATGAAATGACAAATTCGCCTGATTCTGTGTTCTTCGCGAATCGAAATTGAAAAATCGAGTTTCAGCCCATGGCCTTCAACTCGAGCCTAAAACTCATGGCATGAATATGCCAATCTTGTCACAAATATTAAAGTCCTCATGCCAGTCAGCCAAGAAAAAACTTAACAATGGCATACATATTTCCACTTAGTAGAATGGTCCAGAAATGAGTTTTTTTTCTAGCAATATGTTGGTAACTTAATCTAATGAGCATAAAAACATGTTAGACATATAATGAGGTGTTAAAATAAATTCTTAACATGTCAATAACACATTTATGTGTGAATTAAATGATTGAATGCATAGTTAGTTTATCGTTCATGAAGTGTTAATTGTGACAATGAGTGTAGTAATTTGACTAAGTATAGTCATGAATTCGAGTTAGACAAAAGAATGAACTTGTGATAACTAGTACGTTATAATTGACTGGTATTGTAAACGTAAATGATATGTAGGATTTAAATCAAGGAACGAGTTTAATTAACGTGTAATTTATGCACGAGGCAAGTTTCCTAACCTTACTCGTTATCTTTATATAAGCTTATAAGTTGTCTCTTTACATCGAGCAAACTCTCGTTATTATTGATCAAGTCCATTTTATTATATTAAAATGTATTAACCTTTCAAAGTATGATTCTGTTATATAATAATTATTCTATTGTATACCTTTTGAGATTGCTACTCAATTTTAAATTATCAGTTACTGTTGAACTTTGTTAGACTAGTGAACCCTTAATGATTCGACTAGTCCATAGTTGATGAGCGTTCTAAATTTCAGAACCCTTGATGAATTATTCAAGCCAAACTTCATTTACTGCGGACTCTAATGTCAAACTGAGATGAACAACCCTGTATAGGGGATTACTTATGTGTTAGCGTTAAGATATTGTGCACAGTATGGTACTAAGGGCTGATCCCCCTAAGTACGAGAAGAAGAGTCCATAGTCTTATGACTATTAAAGGTTTCAAGTATAATCACTTGACAACCTAGGACATAGTTCAAGGTCTTATGACCCTCAGAAGTTCTTTTGTCTCTTGCTATTTATTCTTGATTCAAAAGCTGAGTTTCCTAATTCAGAAGTCTTTGATTTATTCGCAGGTTATTATTCATTTGTTATATTGTTATACTTGTGGGAAATCGTGCTCACTCTTGCGTAATAATAACATTGCAGTTAAGAACGAAAGATCAAACGAGCCTTCCACTAGTAAAGGCAAGGGCAAGGTTAACAAATGAGGAAGATTTGTTGTTCTTATGTATTTATTTTCAGACTTGATGTTATTAAGACTTGTTATTGTTTATGATTCCGCACAGATGTTTAAGGTTAGAGTGACCTGGGATTGTATTTTTATGCAATTGATGTAACCCCATAAGGGGAGATTTATTTATTATTTCTATCTATTGCATGGTTTGCATTTATTTATGGGTAGATAGATAGATGATATTTGTACAGTGAACACCAAATCCTGTGGAAATAGAAGTACCGGATTTGGGGGTGTCACAGTATGAGTTGTTATTTGGGCATGCTAACCAAATAGTTAAATAGATAATAATGAAACTTTATTTATTTAATCAGCATTATGCCGCCAAGTAGGAGACATAGTAACCAAGAGGCTGAGTCACATAATGAAAATCAAGGGGGTCCTAATAACCCTATGCAAGAGTTCTTTAATTTATTAACGGCAACATTTAACCAAGTTGGGGGAGGAATTCTCGTAGCACCTAGGGTAGCTAAAATAACTACCTTTAAAGAATTCAAAAGTGTGTCTCCTCCGGAGTTCAGAGGAACGACGGACCCATTAGAGGCCCAGACGTGGGTGAAAGAGATAGAAAAGGCGTTTGTTATCAAAAACGTGGGTGAGGCGCAAAAGACTTCTTTTGCGACTTACATGATGAAAAGGGAGGCCAACTACTGGTGGGAGGCTCACCATGGTGGGGCTAGAACGGAGGCAGTTACCTGGGAATAGTTCAAGAAGGTATTCTTCGAGAACTACTTCCCTACTAGCATGCAAGGTCGAATGGGGATTAAGTTTTTGGAATTTAAACAAGGGGTTATGACAGTTCCCCATTACGCCGCCAAATTCAATGAATTGGCGAGATTTGCTCCACATCAAGTGGACACAGAAGAGATGAAGGCTCGTAGGTTTGAGCAGGGCCTGAAACCCTGGCTCTACAGTAGGATTTTGGTGTTTCAGAGTGCTACCTATGGGACCATTCTGGAAAAGGAAATTATAGCCGAAGGTGGTAGTGAGGCATTAACTCAGTACCACAAGGAAAGGAAAAATAAGAATAAAGGAGAGGGAGGAAATAAGGCAGAGTTGCCAGCGGTAGTGGCAGTATGCCAAAGAAGAAAAGCTTTAACCCTGGGAATACTGGGGTGAAACAAGGAGATCCTAAGTGTAGGATGGAGGCATGTAAGACATGCGGAAAGACTCATCTGGGAGTTTGTTTAAAGGGAAAATTAGTTTGTTACAACTGTGGGCAGGAGGGACATTTATCACCCAACTGTCCTAACCCTAAGAAAAATCATGGGTGTTTTGTTTGTGGATCGTTGGACCACATGGCAAGAAATTGCCCGAAGAAAGGGTTAGAGGGAAATAAGGGTTCTGGTAGTCGTAAGTTAGCCATTACTGGAACAACACCATCGGTGGGTAGACCCTTAGCGCGTACTTTTAATATGACTGTCCAAGATGCGGTTGCATCATCAGATGTAGTAGCAGGTATCATTCCAATCAACAAAATAAATGCTTATGTATTATTTGACTCGGGTGCTACTTGTTCTTTTATAGCATGTGGATTTGCTAAGCAACTAGGTTTAATCCCTGAAAAGTTAGCAATATCTTTAGACGTTAAGGTAGCAAACGAAGAGATAATCCCAATTGAACATATTCATAAGGATTGTTGTGTAAATATTAGAGGTAATAAGTTATCGGTAGATTTGGTACCGATAAGGTTAAAAGAATTCGATGTAATTCTTGGTATAGATTGGTTGATTAACCATAAGGATATAATAGATTGCCATATGAAAAGTGTGAACCTTTGGCTTTCTAAGAAAACCAAGGTAGTGTTCTTCGGTAATAAATCACTGAGATGCTCTTGTTCTCTAACGATGACACAAGCTAGGAAGATGTTAAGAAAGGGGTGTGTAGGTTATCTGTGCCATGTTATGGATACCCAAAGAGTGGGAGCATCCTTGGACCAAATACCTATAGTTCAGGAGTTCGCGGATGTATTTCTGGAGGAATTACTGGGTATTCCACCGAATAGGGAAGTCGAGTTTATGATTGATCTGTTACCGGGTATGACACCAGTTTCAAGGGCACCATATCGGATGGCGCTAGTTGAGATGAAGGAGTTAATGGTTTAATTACAAGAACTATTAGACAGAAAGTACATTCAACCGAGTGTGTCTCCTTGGGGAGCACAGGTATTGTTTATAAAGAAAAAGGATAGGTCATTACGACTTTGTATCGACTATCGAGAGTTGAACAAGTTAAGGATTAATAATAAATACCCGTTGCCCAGGATCGATGCTCTATTTGATCAGTTGAAAGGGGCAAAGTATTGTTTTAAAATAGATTTGCATACGGGGTATCATCAGTTGAAAGTAAGGAAGGAGGATGTACCTAAGACGGTGTTCAGAACTCGTTATGGTCATTACGAGTTTCTGGTGATGTCGTTTGGGTTGACTAATGCGTCAGCCGCATTTATGGATATGATAAACAGAGTGTTCAAGCAGTATTAGGACAAGTTCATCGTAGTGTTCATTAATGATATTCTAGTCTATTCTAAGACGCTAGAAGATCATGCTGAACATTCGAGGATAGTGTTGAAAACACTACGAAAGGAAAAGTTATATGCGAAATTCACAAAGTGTGAATTTTGGCTTGAACGAGTGCAGTTTCTAGGACATGTTATTGATAAAGATGGCATTTTTGTGGATCCAACAAAGGTAGAAGCAATTAATGAGTGGGAGCAACCAAAAACGCCAACTGAGGTTCGGAGTTTTCTGGGGTTAGCGGGATACTATAGAAGGTTCATCCATGACTTTTCTAAAATAACAACTCCATTAACGAATTTGACTAGGAAGTCGATGAAGTATGTGTGGACTGAAAAATGCGAGAATAGTTTTCAGGAACTAAAGAAAAGGTTAAGTGAGGCACCTGTATTGTCCTTGCCGGATGATACGGGGAATTTTGTAGTATATAGTGATGCTTCGCATAGAGGACTGAGTTGCGTGCTCATGCAGTATGGCAAGGTCATTGCGTATGAGTCACATCAATTAAAGGATTATGAGAAAGCCTATCCTACTCATGACCTAGAATTGGCAGCTGTAATTTTTGCCTTGAAAATATGGAGGCATTATCTATATGGTGAGAAGTGTGAGATATACACGGACCATAAAAGTCTGAAATATATCTTCACACAGAAGGAGTTGAATATAAGGCAGAGAAGGTTTTTAGAACTAATAAAAGATTACGATTGTGATATCTTATATCATCCGGGGAAAGCAAATGTAGTAGCCGATGCTCTAAGTAGGAAGGGTAGAGAGACACTGTCAATGTTAACGACTTAGAATGAGTTAATTAACAGCGATGGCAAGAATGGAATTAGAAGTTAAAGTGCCAGATGAAGCAGAAGAGATGTTATTTTCTATGGAGACTCAACCGACCATAGTGGAACGTGTTAAAGAAGTGCAATTGAACAACGAGGAATGCGAACATATGAAGAAGAGGATAGAAGATGAAGAAAAGACTAAGTATAACCTCGATAAATAGGGATTACTTCGTTTTGAAGGAAGAATTTGGGTTCCAAATAATTCTGAATTAAAAGAGGAGATAATGAGTGAGACCCATAGTTCGAGGTACTCAATACATCCCGGTAGTACGAAGATATATCAGGACCTTCGTCAAAACTTTTGGTGGTCGAACATGAAAAGGGAGATAGCATAATATGTTAGTAGGTGCTTAACTTGTCAGAAGGTTAAGGCTGAACACCAACGACCTAGTGGGTTGTTGCAATCATTAGAAATTCTAGAGTGGAAATGGGAGCATATCACAATGGACTTTGTGGTAGGACTTCCAACAACAAGGAAAGGGTATGATGCTATTTGGGTGATAGTGGATCGATTGACTAAATTTACTCATTTTCTACTAATAGGAGTTAGGTATAACCTAGAACAATTAGCTAAACTGTATGTCAAAGAAATTATCTCAAGACATGGAGTACCTATTTCGATTGTGTCAGATCGTGATCCACGATTCACATCGAACTTTTGGAGAAGTTTGCAAGAGCAAATAGGAACACAGTTGAGATTGAGTACGGCGTATCATCCTCAGACGGATGGACAAAGTGAGCGAACAATTCAAACGCTGGAAGATATGTTAAGATCTTGCGTTATGGATTTCAAAGGGAGTTGGGACGACCATCTACCGTTGGTAGAATTTGCGTACAACAATAGTTTTCACGCTAGTATAGGCATGCCGCCTTACGAAGCGTTGTATGGGAGAAAGTGTAGAACTCTACTATGTTGGGATGAAGTGGGTGAACGTCGGATGTTGGGACCTGAGTTGGTAGAACAAACGACGGACATGGTAAAGCTAATACATACTCAATTGGTAGTAGCTCAAGATAGACAGAAAAAGTATGCAGATCCTCACAGAGAAAAAAGAGAATTTGATGTAGGGTCTTACGTTTTTCTGAAAGTATCGCCTTGGAAAGAAAAGATACATTTTGGGAAGAAAGGGAAGTTAAGTCCAAGGTTTATAGGACCTTTTGAAATTTTAAGAAGGGTAGGAGAGGTAGCTTATGAAGTAGCCTTACCTCCAGAAATGGAACGTATTCACAATGTGTTTCACATGTCTGTGTTGCGTCCCTATAAACCAGACTATAAACACATAATAAAGTATGAATCTATCCAGATAGAAAAAGATTTATAGTATGAAGAACTTCCAGTTCAAATTGTTGATAGGAAGGAACAAGTTTTGAGAAATAAGATAATACCTTCGGTGAAGGTGATCTGGAGAAACCACAATGCTGAAGAAGCAACGTGGGAACTCGAAAGTAAAAGGAAGGAAAATTTTCCTCATTTGTTTGTGTAATTATAGCAAGATTCTGGGGACAGAATCCTTATAGGGGGGGAGAATGTAACGCCCGAGAAAATCGGATTTATATGAGAATTAAATTTTTATTTGATTATGTGAATTAAATGAATTTAATTGATTATTTATGTGAGTAAGCTATGTAAAGGTTGTTCTATGACCTAGAATGTGTGGATGTGGATAGTATTCTGGCTATGTGCTAGAATTAATTGTTTTGAATTTTCAAGACAAAAATAAAAGTTTTTTGAGAAATTCCCGTAAAAACACTATTCATCTGTTTCTGCTCGGGAATTAAGTTTGAAATTCCGAGAAACGCATAATGATAGAATATGAAGATGAGATGGAATATTTAATAATATTTTATTTATGGCAAACGAAGTTTTCTCCTGCGGACTTAATACCTAAGGGTTGGGAAAAATGATTTCCGAGAAGGAAATGAGATACGTATAATGAATCACAATGATTATGCGTACGATATACGAATATGATACTAATTAGTATACGAGTATAGTATGAGATTTAATACAAAGTACAATATGAATATCGTACGAGTATTATACGAAGAGAATACGTGAATTATACGTATAAAATACAATTGGTGTTAATGGACTTAGAGTATAAGGACTTAGTATGATCCAAATGGATTTGAATTATATCAAGCCCAATGAATTATGTATTTAAGCCCAAGTCAAAGCCCAACGTTAAGTTTAATTAAGCCCGATCCAAGAAACCGAACCGTGGATCGAACCGATGGGTCACCGAATGGGTAAAACCCATGGGGCAACCCATGGGGATGACCCACAAGACCATGTGGGCCTGGCACTTGGTGGTCAAGTAAAGTAATCTACTTGATAACCAAGTAAATGACTTGGTGAGGAAGAATGGAATAGTAAGGAGGTTACTTTTTGACCATTATGCCCTCCATTTGAGTTGGCTATAAATAGAAGGCTTAAGTTGGTCATTGATGGTTTTCCAAGAGTTGTCCAACTTATATTGAGAGAGAAAAAGAGCTACAAACAAGCAATCATCTCACTTTGAAGCATTTCATTAGAAGTTTTAGCAAGAACGGAAAGGTAATATTCCATTAATATTAGTTTCCTTCCTTTTTGATTTCTTTGATTATAAAGAATCATAGATTGGTGGAGCATGCCTCTTATGGAGGAATAAGGATGGCTTGTAATGAGTAAAATATTTATAAGTCATGTGTAAATAGAAATCGTAAGGGTTTACGTAAGTTTAAATTGTAGAAAATATTGAATGATGAGCATGGTTGTTGATGGACAAATTGAAAACCATCGCTATTAGTATATGTGCATCTTGCTTGGTTAGGATGTAGATATGAAATCAATGGAGTTGTTCCATTTGATTTGGCATATAGAATACCAGCAACGAAGTTATGGCGAATTTTACGGAAATAGACGTTAAACGTCGAAAACGTTGAAATTTCGAATTAGTTGTCGAAAGTTACCGTGTGACTTCGAAACATTGGTTTTAAATGTCAACACGTGAGATAGGGTATTCAAGAGTCATGGACTCAAGAATCGTCGGATTTCGACTTAAAACGAAGAAAACGAGTATTGGATGCTCAATAATGTTAAACGAACGCTCGATAATGAACTTAGAAGTAAATTTTGAGTTAACAGATTCAAAAATGTAAAATTCTTATATGAACGCATAGAGTATGTAAAATGGGAGTTGTGGGCTTTTGAACAAACCAATTCGGGCTTATAACGAAGAAGTTATGAAGCCAGAAAGTTCATCAAAATTTTATCTGTCAAAAATTTTCTGAGTCTGAGGTCTAGCGTACTGCAGCTGAATGAGCTTTTATGTGTCGCTACCGCAAATCATGCGCACAATGTCGAGTCGCTGAAGAGTGAAATATGAAATACCATTCACACGTAGGGAGTTCCGTACGCCATTGGAACGGACTTGGAAGCTTGGGTATCAGAAAACTGGTGCCGCAACGCCCAAGAAACAGATATAGAGTCGCGACGCGGCTCCAAGACAGGGGAAATGTTGGATGAGTCAGGTTTAAACTTCAAAGTTTCAAGACCCACTACTACAAAACAGTAAATAGACAACGCAAAAAAAACGTTGTGGTTTCAGTCAGAAAAACGTCGTGATTAAGGGTGTCATTTATTTGACACTCTTACACAACGTTTTTAAAACGTTGTAGTTAAGCACATTACACAACGTTTTTTAAAAAAAAAACATTGTATATTTGTTTTCCATAAATTAGCAGATGCTTAAAAATATTGTAAAAAGTACGATTCCACAATTTTTTCTGGATAAAAATATTATAGTTTAATATATCAGACAATGTTTAAGTACATTTACACAACGTTTTTAAAATGTTGTAGATTAAAAAAAAAAAGTTGTTCACCTACATTATCAATGCACCTACAATATGCTAATACCTGAAAGATTAGCATATTGTAGCCTGAAAGATTAAAAGAGTTGTAACTTCAATCATTAATCAAAGATTCCAAGTAATCCAACCACACAATTCAACCAGTACTCTAAATACAATAACACCACTACAAAGTTGACTTCAACCAGTTTTACAAGGAAATTCAAGAATCCAAGCTTATTTTTATGTTTCTCATAGGAATCATAGTTCATTTATATAGCAGAGCAATTTAACACCAAAAATATAATAAGGAGCAGGTCAGCAGGTTCATTAACAATTGCAGCAGCAGCATCTACAACCAGGTCAGCTGGTTCATCACTAGACTGAAATTATTGTCGACTGGCTGGGAGCAGGTTCATCACTCTCAGTGCCATGACCTAAAAACCTGCCCAAAAACAAATAAATAGTTGTGTGAAATATTATATAGTTTATCAATTGAAGGAGCCACAACAGTTGAAATGAAAAATGAACCCTGAAATGAAAAATGAACCCTGCAACCCCGATTCTTTTAAGGAGGTGCAGGATCACCCTTGAAGTGCCGGTGCAGGATCACCCTTGTGCAATTGAAGTGCTTGCCTACATCATCAGAGTATCTGCGGACAAATATCATCCAGACATAAAATGAATAATATGAAATACTATTTGGGACTATTAAGCATAGACTCTCATTATGGTTGTTAGTTGTGTAACCAATATACCAGAGAAGCGGATTGGAATTGCTTCCTCATTAGCAGAACCTCCAGAATTAAATGAGGGTGCTCATGGAGGGAAGAGCATCTTTGCTGCCATGGCACTACCAAAATAGGATTCAGTATCTTACACTACCAAAATAGGATTCACTTGTATGATATCATCAGCATGTCTAGACTTATGTATTAATACTCCCTTCACATCCCTAAAGAAACCCACATAATCTAATTTGAATTTTCACAGGCACTTTACCATTTAGATGGCTACTTTACCCAAATACATATTGGGTAGAAGAAGAATTGATAGAAGCTGCTAAGAAAACAAAATTTACCATTATGTGCACGGGTTCAGCTTAGCAGTCTTAGCGTACGGGTTCAGCTTCAAAAGAGTGCTCAGATTTTTCAGCGGGTTCTTCTTCATAGGAGCCCTCTTCACCTCCTTTTTAATAGGCCTCACCATTCATCATTCCACCTGTCCATGCATGGTGTTTGGTACGTAAGTAACACTCTCCCATTTAAGCAAAATATAGAATTGTTGGTCAGTAGTATAATATTTACAATTTTAGAAAGGCTAATACTTAACAGTAAACTTGGGTTGGTCAATACAAATAATGCAGAGGTATCACTATGTTTGGCTGCACCACCATTTGGTACCAAACTCATATCCGCAAAAGAACCACCAAGTGTAAGGTCAACTCGGTCAATGCATTTCAATGTTTCAATCCCAGATGACCAACCAAGACTTAAGATCTACAAAAGACAGATAAATTGAATAAAGTGAGAATCATTGCATGTTTAGGATTTTTGAGTAACTTAGTAATATACAAGTTCTATTCAAGGACTTTGTAACACTGGATACAACACATCTAAAGAACAAGTCTGACAGCCTATTTTAGTTTTTGGAAGTATCCGCTATCATATTACCAGGGCACGGAAGATTCGTCAAAGTGATTGAATCCTCGTCAGAATTACTTTTTTCTTGCATAAGATGATCACTGCTCAACAAATCCACCCTGAATATTCTCTTTTCCTTGGTCCTGCACTTTATGGTCCTCAGTCTGGAAGTACTTCAAGAAATCAGCTGCAGAAAAGAAAAGTGACAAAAGTATACATAAATATAAGAATACATTAGATTTGAATGACCATGTTAGCAGAGAACCAAACCAACAATAATACCATATCATATACACACAAGAATTTCATTTTCTACCTCCACTCACAATTTCCCCTCCAGTGCTTCTAGAATTATGAAAGGGAGGAGAAAATATGGTTCCCATCATGCAATGAGCACTTCCATCATCACAGACCTACAAAAGAACCAAAACATATATACATATTATTCTTAAGCATTTTAACTAGAAAACACTTGAAATAATACTCATATTTTACAAAATTCTTCATATAGAATGTAATGACTTCGCTGCATAGTAAATCATTAGACACTTGTCACAACAATTCCAAGTTAAGTACAAATCTTATTAAAGTAGAACAGAAAGCAATGCAACAGAAAAATATTCAGCATGTGCTAAAGAACATAATCCAACAATAAACTGGAGAAAAAAATAAATCATTTTACAGGGAGTAAACAATGTGAAAAAGTCTAGCAATTACTTCAGTATTTATAGAAGCATTATTAGTAGCATCAGCATCACGTGCCAAACGCACAGCATCATCATCCACCGAACTGTATCTAGCATCCAAATTTGTTGTGGCAACATACTCCACAATTTTCTTTGCTGGAAGTTGCAAGTAGACATTTGTAAGTTCAGTAGTGCGCAGAAAATATTGAATTGCATAGTTAATAATTCCATAAATAAGGAAAATTAATCAAATGGATTCCTAAAAAATAAAATTGACTATGAGCGTCTAAATTTGAAGTTCCACTCGACGAAGATAATCTCTGCTTCTTGATATATATGCTGTGGGCTATGTAGCGCAACATCATCAAGGTAAAATCAGGAGACGAGAAGATAAAACTTGTATATTACTAAGTTAAAAAATGTGGATCATCATGTATTCGAAACTGAATCAGATAGATATGAATGAATAATATTCGCAACTTAATCAGTTTAGATCTTCTCAATGCAAAAGATGAGAAGAAAAAAGCTTACAACTGATTCCTCTTCTAAAAATCTAGATTAAAATTTATTTAACAAAAACTGACCCATTACCAAAATTTTGCTCTGTTTTCTGCAGGAACATAAAACATGGTTTCAGCTAACACGCCACATTCCCCACCTGAATCTACAGTATCATAGAAGGATCCTGTCCCAGGCCAGTCACGCTCATGATTACCACTGCAGAAAATATGAAAGCCGAACTACGCTAATTTTCTGAGTCTTTCTCTAGATCTACACAGACTCGGAGCCGAACTCAGCCTCACGCAAGCATTCATATATAAAAAATAAGCCAAATACAGATCAATGAAACCCTAATTGGAGGTAAATATACTAACCGAGATCACCGTCGCGCTTGGCGGAGCTGCAATCGGAGTAACGAGATGCAACGTCCTTGAACTTAGCCTTGCCAGAAACGATGTCTTCACGAAGGGATTTGAGCTGAGAGACGGCAATTTCTCTAGTGGTGTTGCTAATAACTCGACCTTCTGCATCCTTCCAGGAAGCCTTACGTCGAGAACCTTGGTGCTTTACGAGTATGTGAGAAGCCCTAACTTTGTCCGATTCGGCTGATGATGACATTTTGTTCATTTTTTCTGTTTGTTCGTTCGATCTGCCGATGAAACCGACGTCTTCTTTCTCTTCCGATCGCCCTCTATCTTTACTAATAGTAATATATCTCTTTATCTACTCTATCTGTATGTATATAAACAGGAAGATAGATACAGAGAGAATTACAAGTATGATATCCTTGATATCTTGATATTATTGATCAATTGGAAGACTCTGATCAAAAGACACAAATGATTGAGAAATATATTGATCTCATGATCATTTGTGTGAAGACACTAAAATAAGTATGTAGGTGTTTATTGGAGAATAAGTTTCATTTGAACGCGACTTTCGCTTAAGAAATACACAATGGAGTTTTACTTGTCTGCATCGATAGAAATTCTTGTAGTGATAGTAGAGACAAATGATCCTTGAGACGATCATCATAAGATCTTATGTATAATGAATTACACTTTTGACTTATTCCCAAGACCTTTTGGGTATATCAAATGGTATCTTGGGTGTAATAAGTTATATGGAGATAATGAATGATCAATAAAAATCTACCACTTCTAAGTAAAGAAGAGAAATGTCCCATGTGATTCGATAAATGACAACCTAGAATCCTTTTTTAGAGGTGGAATGAAATTAGAAAGTAGTTTCAATTTGCATTCATTAAAGTTGTGCATTTAGAATCGAAATACATATAATTAAATAAAATAAGACTTGACAAGTAATTTCATATACTTATATTTAATTGGAGACGTCAGTATGGTGGAAGTATTGAATTGTCACAAAGAACTATTTACTCAAAAGGTTCTTTTATGATTAATGTTGAAATCTATATTATCCGAAAAGTAGTTAATCGCTGTAGAGAGCTTATCCCCATCATAGAATAAATATTATTTATTTAAATAAATTAATAGTTTAATTTATTTATTTAAATGAGATTAGAATTGTTCTAATTGATTTATTTACAACCGATTTAATATGGAGAACCCAAAGGGTCACGCCATAAAAGGAAGAATAATTATTTAAGAAGTTAATGGCATAATCGTAATAATATATTTAAGTATATTTAATTTAATCTATGGTGATGTAATAAATTAAATAGCTTAATATTATTATTTAATATTTTAGAAATATTAAATATAAATTAATAAGAGGAGTCTTATTAATATTATTACAATTATTATTATTTTAATTTTTAAAAGAGTTTAAGAATTAATTTATTATATGTACTCTCATTTATTCCTAATAGGACTAGGAAGAAAAATTAGTTAAAGGAGTTTAATTAATTATCCCTAATAAGATTAGGGAGCCCAATTAATTAAAGAAGTTTTATTAAATAAATAATATCTTATTTTAATTAAATAGGGTTATCTGATATCTTTATAAGAGGAGTCTTATATCAAATATCAAATATACGTAATTCCAAGAGTTGGAGAGTACGTCCTCTTTTTCTATAGAGATAGAAAAAATTAGGGTTTAAGCCAATACACCCTTTTTCTTATAAATTCTTTTTCCTTGGTGGATCACCTCTAGAGGCCATACACTTGGGTGACTAACATTGATCAAAGGAAGGAATTTACCCGGAGATTCAAGGAGATCGCGGAGAAGTAGAAGGTGAACTTGTACCCATGGAAGCTCGTATCTACAAGGGTATGATTCCATAACTTCTTATTCTTCGTTTTAATTAATAATATCCATAAAGGATTATTCGGGTAATTGGTTTGTGAAAAATTTTAAAATCTGATTTTATTTTGCTTCCGCTAATTTTGCATTTGATTGCTATTTTGATTTTCACAAAACCTTACAGAAATCACCCACGGTTGGCCACAGGTGTACTTGTGGCTACCTTAGGTGGGCCTCACCCCTCCGACTTGGTCCAATTTGAGTTGCAAAGGAGGTCTCACAAGCTGAAAAAGTCAAATCAGGGAAAAAGATGCTACGCGATTAAGCGAAAAAGCCTGAAATCCTTGTTTTCGCAGACCAAACTACGGGTCTACATATCACTCATTGGTATTCGCCCATACATAGGGTTCACAACACCGTTGATCACAACTGTTGCAAACTACACTCGGCAATACCTCACAAAGGTCCGATGCCGTCAGCCGTTGATGTACATTTCAACGAAGGTCAAGCAACCTTGACGTCCTTCAGCCGCTGGCAAGTAAATCCAGTGAAGCATCGGAAGCCATCTGATGATCTAAGCTGTTGAAGTATATTTCAACGAAGGTCAAATAACCTTGACGTTCAACCATCCATTGGCAAATAAATCCAAAGAAGCATCAAAATTCATCCGATGATTTTCATCCGTCGATGCACATTTCAACGAGGGCCAGGCAACCCTGACAACACAGACTGTTGGCAGTAACTCCGATAGAGCATTGGAAAGACCTGGCGATACAAACCAGGGAAAGCTATCCTCATCGGGGAGGACCGATGATGGAATATATTATACACATCTTCATCGGACAGAGCACAAATCCCCACGAGTCTCCCGTACATGAGAGATACATCATCAGTGGGAAATCTGTACTAAGGATTAAGGACTTTGGTGATAATCCCAACGTCAACATCTTGGAAGTCCCTAAGAACTTTTGAGTACACATCCAAGCAATTCATCAGGCTCAACAGTGATAACTCCAGTCCCCAACAAAAATCGTGGGAACAGACAGTCATCACATTTCGTTGGAAAACAGTCCAACAAACCACATACACCATGCATTTGCATCATACTGCAGTACATTGCATCATGATTATCTTGTCACATTTCAAGTGTCTAGTATTCTTTATCCTATCTATGTCATTAAACTACATGAATATGATAAAGAGGAGCATATGTAGACACTTGAAATTTCTGTATTCCTGTTACTAACATTGCATGAGGGCAGAATCGTCTTTCAGAGATAACCCTGGAGGACCACCCAGTTCCTTTCCCGAAGACAACACCGGGAGTTTTAGTTCCAACCTCGGAGACAACCCCGAGGAATGCAGGTCCAGTTCCGGGGATAACCCATAATTATTAGTTTATCTATCTCAGAGATAACCCCGAGATACTCAGTTCCAACCTCGGAGATAACCCCGAGGAATACAGTTGCAGTTTCGGAGATAACCCCGAAAAATCTCATTTCAACCCTTTGCAGTCAACTTCAACCTCTAAGATAACCCGGAGGCACTCAGTTCCAACCCTGGAGATAACCCCGGGAGGTCAGACACACCTTAGAGATAACCCTGAGGACCTTCAGTACTCACAGTAGCCCAATCTCAGAGATAACCCTGAGCAACAATAACAACCACAAATTTCAGACAATTCAATTACCGACTTCGGTCGTTAATAATACGTCTAACTTCTGATTTTACATAATTATTCGATCTTAAACTTAATAATATGCGGAATAATTTAATCTTTTCTATCTTCTCACTTTAATTCCCTGAATCAAAACCTTTATCATCTACATGTCTTTGAATCATATATAATCCATGATTCACTTCATCACAGCTATTATATAAAATTTTACATTTTAATTCGATAACCTTTGTATATTAGATAACTCAAACTTTAACTTTACAACTCAACATAAAACTATACATCATAAAACATTTAGTACATCTCATGAATCTTAATCATGGTATAAAGAAATAACAACTTTAGCTAAAATATTAATCTTCGTGTATTATTTCTGATCCACGTATTCAAGTAACACATAATGTTACCTTCAATCCTTAACCTGCAAAAATGGTTATCTGCAAGGTTAAGCTCAACAGCCCAGCAAAATCTAGCAGTTTTCATGCATTACGTAACACATAATAACATGCTCAACACATATCTCATAAACATTGGACTAACATAACATACATGTTACAGTTCATATAACAAGTATAAAGATTGAGTTCCTTACTCAATCAGCAAGCTTTACTCAATCAACGTAGTCATAAGTTGACTTTAACATTTCATACAATCAACATATATATAACACATCATGCTCTTTGCAATAAAGATTTAAAACAGTTAATCACCAAGTTCACATAGCAAATAGGAACTGAAAGACTTGCCTTGATCATTGTTTACCAATAACAGTTTAACAACTTACAATTATCTGCACTTCACATGCCCTACACAATTATATAATCATTCACATTAACTATTAGTCACATAGCAATGCATAGTAGTTGTAATGTAAACTTTACTTTACGTCTCATAGCCCTTCCTATTATATATACACAATGTTTAGTTTTATTGTGTTAACTATTGACTTATATCACACTATATTTCGTACTCGAAGTTCATTCAAGTGTTTAAGTCTTTCTAGGACTACTTAATGGTTTTATATTAACCATATTCAATATCTTATAATATTCATTTCATTTGATTTAAAACACTTTTTACGTTCATTAACACTTATCACGGCATTTTGACGTTTATTCGTCACACGCCCAATTTGTCTCTCTTGTGTGTGCTTAGTATGCGTATACAACTTATCTAATATATCAGTTATTAATGTTAATCATCATTATACTTCATAATATTCATGTTTTATAACTTCGAACAACATCTATTATTGTCGACATCACTATACTTGTGTATGTGCATGTCTGACGCCCTCCGATTGCCTCCGAATATGCATCAATCACAAAGAAGACCATTTTGACTACTGTTACCTACCTCAAATTGAAAAACTTAAAGCATACAAGTTGTATTTCTATTCGTCCTCGTTCCGGATCATCTTGAATCGCCTTAATCGGAGTTATTATGAAAGAGTTATGCCTATTTTACTAAACTAGGTCAAAACAGTCACACCTGATATAGTTTGGGCGCAGCTGCGCCCAATTAATCCTTGGACACAGCGCAACTGTGCCCTAGAGCGCAGATGCATCCCAAATGACTTAGGGCACAGTGCAGCTACGCCCATTAGCAAAAAGGGGACCTGAAGCTACTGTTCTTCGCGATTTTTGACCCTTTTTCTCCTACTAATCTTCATAACTTGAGTTATACACATCCAAATTAGTCCTTTTTTGATTCTATGGATTTGTAATTCATAGAACTACAACATACTAAAATTCTATCAATTTATAAAAACATTAACCAACCTAAAATTTGACCCAAAACACATGTTCATACTCTATTTTCATGTTTTAACATCTCTAGAGAATTTGATCGCCACGACTTCGTTTATTAATCAATTGACACAATTTAAACTATGTTGTTTTTGTTTCTTCACATACTAACATAATCTAACATCAATTTACAGATTATAACACATATTAAACATGAAATTTTATACTTTTTAAGCCATTTTTCATACATAAACACCGTTATCCCAATTTCTTCCTACAATCCCAATTTCACGTGTTTGATACTCAAACAACACTCATATATGATAATTAACAGATTATACATGTGACGCCCCCAAAATTAGGTATACGTCACCCATCTTGGGTCGCCACTTAAATGGTACATAAATTCAAATACAAACTTAATTATACATCTGTCGTGTATCATACGACAATACATAAACTGAGAGTTCTAATAGGAATATTGTCATTTAGACAATATCCATACTCAAGGAGTCCTCATTACATTTATTGTCACACTATTTATTTAATGTAATAGTGAGGACTACTAATGCTATCTTCGGACCATCACTCTTTTCCCCGACTCGTCCCCAAATTATATTCTCATTTCTCGAAGAGAATAAAGAAAGAAAGGGTGAGCTCAACTAGCCCAAGAAGAAATATTATAACTAAGATAATGCGTAATAAATTATCAATAGTCTTCAACAATGTTAAACCGATAAAATACAATAGACAACCAGCTTTAATCTGCAATGAATATGCAATCCATTAAAAGAGTCAAGTAGAAAATAAAGTCTACTATCTTTTAGGTTTTAAAAGGTTTTCATAAATTTTTATCACTAAGACTTAGTTTAATGAATAAACCACAATATCTAATCATCCCCGCACTACGGCCAAGGATTTTCATCAAATTATCAATGGTCATGACTATACCGAATCACCCCGGTCATAATCATACCAAAACTATCCATCACCGCATTACACGTGCCACCGAGGACTTTTATCACATCATTTATAACAAATCATGATTATACCGAATGATCCTCGGTCATAATCATACTAAGTTCATCTATGCACGTAAGCCAAAGATAACATAATATAACATGAGGATGATGACAATGACATAATAATTCAATAAAACAAGTTCACGAATTAATTTATTCAGAACTAATAACGTCCAAATTGTCAACATGATATCGCTTTGCTAGAGAGTAAAATTCAAGAATGATCGTAAGAATATTTCCATGAAAAGATACTCGATGAAACACAAATATCAAGAATATTCTACTAATTTCATGGAGTATAGAAGTCAAAGTTTTAACTAACCGGGTATAATAAAGAATGGAATAACAAAGGAAATCACCATACATGCGGTGATTTCGCAGATGAAAGTTATATTCAAATGTAATAATAATAATAATGTAACTGTGTTAGGTGAAATTCACACCGCATGTGATGTTCCAACAGTAATAATAAAGATGGAACCGCATCCCGTAAAACACACGTATAGGATATTCCAACAGAATGATAAAGATTTTAACCAGTCCTGTAAAACACATGCATGTGATGTTCCAATGTAATAATAATAAAGATTTTAACCAGTCCTGTAAAACACACGTATGTGGATGTTCCAATGAATAATAATAAAGACGGAACCAGTCCTGTAAAACACACGCATGTGATGTTCCAACGTAATAATAGAAGAATGTCACCAAGTATAGGGTAAACCACGATACAGATTATGTATTGGGTATGCTGAGATATACAAGTTATTCCAATGTAATAATAAAGAATGGAATAACAGAGGGATTTCACCAAGTATAGGTATGCCACGTGATACAAAGTTATTCCAATGTAATAATAAAGAATGGAATAATGTAAGTTCTCTTCATGAATAAGAAAGAATAACACCCTTTACGGGTACAACAAATAATATCCCTTACTGTAAAAAAGACACCGGATATCAAAGTAGTGAAATACCGTAATACTCTTTCTTCTTTCTCTCTATAGATTTTCTCTATATAGCTTCTCTCTATAATTTCTCTCTCTAGAGTTTCAGTGAATTCGTAAGAAAATAATGAAGGAATGAACTTCTATTTATAGGAAAATAGAATGCATAGTAATTAATCCATGAACGGTCCAGATTGATTTACTTTAATCTGACGGTCCATATTTAAAGCAAAATCTTTTAAATAAAATATCATATATTCTATTTATATAAAAAACATTTTACTATGCAAACACTATAACACTAAAAACACTATGCAAACACTATGCATAATAAAATATAATATATTCTATTTATGTAATAACTTTAATAAAGTATTCTCGCTTTATATAAAAAGATGTTTCGCTTTTATTACGTTAATAATACTGAATAAAACAAAACGTCCATTATCGCTATAATAATAATTCATATTATTAATCGACAATAATGGAATCAAACCGAGTGACTTCTCACATAAGCATCAATAATCAATACCGTGTCTTACTATGCAACCACACGTACATCGTATTTTTTACTACCGAGTAGTTCAAGGATCAACGGTAAAACTTTCGCCGTTATTTCAATAAAATATTTTTTGTCGCTTTCAATCCGACAATAATTTCATTAGGGGGTCCACCAATGATTGAGCCGTTGTATGCGAATATTCCCCGCTAAACCGAATATTCCCCACCAATCGAATATAATATAACCACTTGCATACTTTGCAAAATTTATAAATACTACCCACAACTATAATATTATCTCAAATTCACACCATAATATTAAAAATTATTTCACAAAATTTAAATCTTTATTGATAAAATCTGGGTCTCTCACAATCTCCCTCCTTATAAAATTTCAGCCCTCAAAATTAGGGTACGTACTGGTATGATAAAGAGGTGAGGATACCTTGAATACCTTTATCGTTAAAAATATTAAATTCATCTTCGCAATCCGCCAAAGATATTCATTAACAATTCATCTTTGCACTACAAAGCTAAAGATATACAAATCAGAAACCAATAATGCTCGAGACGCAGCCTTAATAGTACACGACCACGAATTATCCATGCACCATCGCCAAGGATATTCGTGTTTTCAATTACGATCATGATTATACCGAATAATCCGTGGTCATAATCATACCAAGTCTATCAATGCACTACTACCAAAGATGACTTTTATCACATCCATGAATTAATATTTCATTCTTTGAGACTCAAATTTCAATAATTAATCCATATCATCGAATCATCCCTACACTACGCCAAGGATATTCATTAGTATCACGCACCACGAATTATCCATGCACTACTACCAAAGATAATCGTGTATTCATTAGTATCACGACCACAAATTATCCATGCACTTCTACCAAAGATAATCGTGTATTCATTAGTATCACGACCACAAATTATCCATGCACTACTACCAAAGATAATCGTGTATTCATTAGTATCACGACCACAAATTATCCATGCACTTAAAGATAATCGTGTATTCATTAGTATCACGACCACAAATTATCCATGCACTACGATCAAAGATAATCGTGTATTCATTAGTATCACGACCACAAATTATCCATGCACTATGGCCAAAGATAATCGTGTTTTCAATTACGGTTATGATTATACCGAACAATCCCTGGTCATAATCATACCAAGTCTATCTATGCACTTCTGTGCCACGTATGACTTTCAACATAATATAAGCATGAGGATAATGATATAAAGAATCAATCAAATGAGATAAAGGATAAATATTAAACATTTATAATATAATTTATCCAGATTCAAGAATATCCCCATGTTATCAATCACTTAATAATCTCATAATCTAATATCATTAATATTATAACAATATTTTAATCACTTCTTAAATTTATAAACAATTTATCTCAATTGTTTATGCTTTACCATATAATGCATTTAATCATTCAAAAATGCCATACTCATAAGATATCATCACCAATTATCAAATCCTCAAAAAAAATATGCATATACTCTATATAGGATTCTCTAGCCATAAAATCCTATTTTCAACTTTGTTACTTCACATAACATATTTAACTCATATGTTCAGAATTAAACTATTTTCATAAAAATACCAAATCAGTCCCAAAATATTTCTTTTCCGGGATTTTGCATAATATAGTCCCATAATGAAAATATATTTTTCTCGAATTTTTAAAATTCATTTACTATTTTTCAAAAATCAATTTCTAATTAATTCCTTAAGAAATTAGCTACCTCAAGTTTAACTCCAAAATTTCCAAATCTTGGCAGGACCTTACACATGTTAATGTGAGCCTCCAGCTTTAAATTTCATGGTCATCTGAGTTATAGAACTCAAGTTATAGCATTTTTTTGTCAAAAAAAAACCTAAATATTGAAATGGTCATAACTTGCTCATTTTAAGTCAGAATGAGCTCATTTTTGGACAGGAGGTACTTTATAACATATATTTTCATGTCCCAAAAGGCCAGAATTTTTCACATAAATTTAGTGGCCGAAACAGCCCTTACAAAAACGTGGCAGCAGCTTTTTGGACATTTTGAAGTTTTGACTCCTTTGCTAAAATCACCCACACGAAAATCTACAACACCTTTTCATTGATTCCACTTGGATTAGTTAGGTAACTCATAGATCTAATTCTAGGACTTAACCACACTCAAAAAATTCAAAATATAATAGGAGATTTGGTCAATTGAATTTCATGTTACGCTTTTTCACCAAAATCTAGTTTTTTACTCCTCAGTGATTTTTAAGAAACTTTCATGTTTTCACATACTAACCAACATAACTCATCATAACACTTACTAATACCACGTATACCCATGATTTTCATTAGTCCAATGCTTTTATTATGACTTTCATCATAAACCACGTAAACCTGCTCATTTTAGTTGAAGAAATATTTGAGGGTTTAAGAAATGGGTTTTATAACGGGGTCAATACTGAAATTGATTTCACGCTCTAAGTAGGCTAAGAAGTCTTCAAGAATACGCCAGAAATTTATTAATAATAGAAATATCATTCAAAACTGTGACTCTCATCCAAGACTTGGATAGTACGTCACATTGATACCAACTGTGACTTCTATCCCTTAACCTAGATAGCACCTCACAATGATACCTATAAACTTGCCATCTTCATTCACGATGTCGCCACTGAAAAGTCCGCTTTCAGTTTCCACACAAGGAAGTCAACAACGAAAGGTTCGGGGCTCTTTACTTATGGCTTGATATGACAATAATTGACTTTAGTAGTTTGGTTACTTGAATTCACAACAAAGTTGGTTATGAATATAAAAGCTAACAACCTTACGAAAAGCATGATGATTAGTTAACCAATTGATTCCTAAAATCACATCAAAGGCCAGTATTTTTTTAAAAAATAAGATCGACAAGTAACGTGAAAGTGTTTATTTGAATCAAACAAGATTTAAAAACAGTAGAGGTAACAAAGGCTCCTACTAACGAAGTTTCAACCAATAAGTCAAAGTCTAACTTCTCCGGAGTCAAATTTAAACGTTGAACGCAAGCAAGAGAGATAAAATAATGGGTAGAACCGGTATCTTATAAGGTATAGACTTCGTAATTTATAATTCACTAACTCGTGCTAACTTCGTCGTACTCGCTTTTGAGAAGTCACAAAAAATGCTCTCCTTACACTACCAATTTTGACTTTTCCGAACGGTCTTTGGTGCCTCCATCCTAGTTTGAACTTGTCTTCGGTGAACGACAAAATCGGGCTAAGTGACCTTCTTTTCCACAATTATAACATGCTTTAGATGACATCGCGCTTTGACCGATATGTCCCTCCCTCCGCATTTGAAACATATGATAGGTGGTCGCTTCCTTCCTTAACAACGGTGTCTTTGGTCAGTGACGCCTTTTCCATCATTGTTGAATTTCCTCTTCTTGAAATTTCCATTCCTATTATCTTGGCCATGGTTACCACCTTAAATGATAACTTCCCCACGATGGTTATCATTGTTCCGATGGCCAAGCACCGCATTTATTATTATTGTGTTGTTGGGTCGTTACCTTTTGGTTGTCTTGACTCATTATAAGCGCTCAATAATCGAGCCCTATTCACAATATCCGAATACAAACAAAGTTTATGAGAAATTAGGTATCGACGATATCGGGTTTCAAACCTCTTAAAAACATTCGCGTCATTCGCTCCTCATTATCGACCAAATGGGATGCAAACCGAGATAACTCGCAAACTTAGCCTCATACCGTGACACTACGGCCATATTATTTTGCTCCACTTGATAAACTCCACCTCCTTCATGTGACGAATACTTTCGGAAAGTACTTGTCGTTGAATAACTCTTGAACTTCTCCCAAGACATCTTGAGTATATCGATGCAGTACGCTTTTACTGATTCCCACCAAGAATCTGCCTTCTTCACGCAACATAAAGGTGGCAAATGGAACCTTTTGCTCCTCTGAGCATCCCAAGACATCAAATATCTTGGTGATCTGCTTTAACCACGTCTCCGCCTTAAGTGGTTCTGGCTTTCCCAAAAACTCCGGTGGTCCCAGCTCCTTGAACTGCTTAGCGGTGACCGACCGTGGGTTGCCATTATTTTCACCTGCTTTATGAACAGGAGCCGCCTTCGTCTGATGTTGCATGAATTCTAAAAAACTCCTAAACGTACCGTCGTTCGTCATTTGATCAGTGTTGTTGTTTACAGGAGGATTATCGCCATCCTGTCGCACATTATCCTGATTATTGATCTGTGGAGACTCAACGGTCTCCTGTGCTCCATTGCTTATCTCAACATTTTCGGATGCCATTTTCAAATACTGCCACAAAACAAGGGTTAATTAACATGTCACATATTATCCCTATACACTGACCGACCAATTAAATACCAAATAAACTTAGGTAGGTCATACTAGCGAAGGAATTTCCCGTCTCTCCCCTCCTAGTTCTTATCTCACATCTTAGCCAGGGATCATATCCCTAAGCTCTGATACCAACTGTGACGCCCCCAAAATTAGGTATACGTCACCCATCTTGGGTCGCCACTTACATGGTACATAAATTCAAATACAAACTTAATTATACATCTGTCGTGTAACATACGACAATACATAAACTGAGAGTTCTAATAGGAATATTGTCATTTAGACAATATCCATACTCAAGGAGTCCTCATTACATTTATTGTCACACTATTTAACAGAATAGTGAGGACTACTAATGCTATCTTCTGACCATCACTCTTTTCCCCAGACTCGTCCCAAATATATTCTCATTTCTCAAGAGTACAAAGGAAAGAAAGGGTGAGCTCAACTAGCCCAGTAAGAAATATTATAACTAAGATAATGCAAGAAAAAATTATCAATAGTCTTCAACAATGTTAAACTGATAAAATACAATAGACAACCAGTTTAACTACAGCGGAATATGCAATCCATTAAAAGAGTCAAGTAGAAAATAAAGTCTACTATCTTTTAGGTTTTAAAAGGTTTTCATAAATTTTTATCATTAAGACTCGGTTTAATGAATAAACCATAATATCTAATCATCCTCGTACTCACCGGGCCAAGGATTTTCATCAAATTATCAATGGTCATGACTATACCGAATCACCCCGTCATAATCATACCAAAAACTATCCATCATCGCATTACAGTGCCACCGAGGACTTTTATCACATCATTTATAACAAGTCATGATTATACCGAATGATCCTCGTTATAATCATACTAAGTTCATCTATGCACGTAAGCCAAAGATAACATAATATAACATGAGGATGATGACAATGACATAATAATTCAATAAAACAAGTTCACGAATTAATTTATTCAGAACTAATAACGCCCAAATTGTCAACATGATATCGCTTTGTAGAGTAAAATTCAAGAATGATCGAAGAATATTTCCATGAAAAGATACTTTGGATGAAACGCAAATATCAAGAATATTCTACTAATTTCATGGAGTATAGAAGTCAAAGTTTTAACCAACCGGGTATAATAAAGAATGGAATAACAAAGGAAATCACCATACATGCGAGATTTGATGTAGACAGAAAGTTATTCCAATGTAATAATAATAATAATGAAACGTGTTAGGTGAAATTCACACCGCAAGTGATGTTCCAATGTAATAATAAAGATGGAACCATCCTGTAAAAACACACATGATAGGATATTCCAACAAATGATAAAGATTTTAACCAGTCCTGTAAAAACACATGCATGTGATGTTCCAATTGAATAATAATAAAGATTTTAACCAGTCCTGTAAAAAACACGTACATGTGATGTTCCAATGAATAATAATAAAGACGGAACTGTGTCCGGTGTAAAACACACAAACAGGATGTTCCAATGTAATAATAGAAGAATGTCACCAAGTATAGGGTAAACCACGATATCTGATTATGTATAGGGTATCCACAGGCGATATCTGAGTTATTACTGATGAGAATAATAAAGAATGGAATAACAGAGGGATTTCACCAAGTATAGGGGTATGTCTGCAGGTATATAAAAGTTATTCCAATGTAATAATAAAGAATGGAATAATGTAAGTTCTCTTCATGAATAAGAAAGAATAACACCCCTTACTTTACGCACAAACAAATAATATCCCTTACCGTAAAAGACACCGGATATCAAAGTAGTGAAATACCGTAATACTCTTCTTCTTTCTCTCTATAGATTTTCTCTCTATAGCTTCTCTCTATAATTTCTCTCTCTGAGTTTCAAAGAATACGTAAGAAAATAATGAAGGAATGAGCTTCTATTTATAGGAAAATAGAATGCATAGTAATTAATCCATGAATCGGTCCAGTATTGATTTACTTTAATCTGACGGTCCATATTTAAAGTAAAATCTTTTAAATAAAATATCATATATTCTATTTATATAAAAACATTTTACTATGCAAACACTATGCAAAACACTATGCAAAAACACTATGCAACACTATGCATAATAAAATATAATATATTCTATTTATAGAATAACTTTAATAAAGTATTCTGCTTTATATAAAAGATGTTTCGCTTTTATTACGTTAATAATACGAATAAAACAAAACGTCATTATCGCTATAATAATTCATATTATTAATCGACAATAATGGAATCAAACCGAGTGACTTCTCACATAAGCATCAATAATCAATACCGTGCTGTCTTTCTATGCAACCACACGACATCGTACTTTTTTTACTACCGAGTAGTTCAACAAGATCAACGGTAAAACTTTTCGCCGTTATTTCAATAAAATATTTTTGTCGCTTTCAATCCGACAATAATTACATTGTGGGTCCACCAATGATTGAGTAGTTGTATTTAATATTCCCCGCTAAACCGAATATTCCCCACCAATCGAATATAATATAACCACTTGCATACTTTGCAAAATTTATAAATACTACCCACAACTATAATATTATCTCAAATTCACACCATAATATTAAAAATTATTTTGACAAAATTTAAATCTTTATTGATAAAATCTGGGGTCTCACAATACATATCCAATAATCTTTATAAACCAATTCTTTACTCAAATCATGCACCATAACTAATTAAAGAGAAGAAGTTTTGATAAAACACAACTAAGAACTATGGCTATATTATTACCTTTTAATTTCTCCATAAGCTTAACTAGAGGATGAGAATGGCTTGATTATCCTTCCTCTCTCTTCTTTGATTCTCACAATCACCTCTTTTTCAATTTCCCAGAGAATATGTCTCTCTCAAATTCTTCCCTTCTTCTCTGCTCTCAAACTTAGGAAAATAATAAGCGTAACCCAAAATAACTGAATATTGGTCTTTACGTAGTTTTATCAGTTATACAAACCAAGAGACCCATCTGTTACAAAAGTTAAAGGGTCACAAGGCCATGTTTGGCTAGACCCACAAACCCTTTTTAATTTATTTTGATAATATTATATTATATAGTTTTTATTTATCACACCTGTAACCAATTTACATAACTTACAATAATAATTATAATAATTATAGTTTTTATTATAATTATTCGATGATTAATAAATAATTGAATATCTAATTTAATTAATAAATTAGACTTAAACATCACTTTATTTAATTACTTATTTTCTTTAATATTAAACAACTCATTTAATTTAATTAATTCATTAAATTAAATCCTCAAAGAATAAAATTTACCTTTGCTTTAATTTAATTATCATACACGTAACTAAATTATTATACTTCAATTTCATAAATTATTTATTTTTCAATAAATAAATTATTTAAAATATTTATTTAATTCAATAAATATTTAAAATAAATTACAAAATTTATTTAATTTCTTCAATAGTTAACTCAACTATTAAACCTCACTTTTCCAATATATGAATATATATATATTTCTCTTCACACCAGATCATACATTTCAAAATATATAGCACGTATATATACATACTCAAACTCAAAACATCTCATAATAAGAATTTTAATTATTAAATTCATATTTTAATAACTTGTAAAAATTCGGGTTGTCACATCCTTCCCTCCTTATAAGAATTTCTTCCTCGGAATCACCAAAACCCTACCTTACTCAGGTTTTCATCAAATCTCTTCGTTGAATAACTTAAACACATTACCTTAATATAGGTTTTATATTTCTTACTCCCACCATTCTTGATAATAAATTCTTGTAAGTTTTATTTCATAACTTTCCCTTGAACTCAATTATATTTTGAGTATTATATATTCTTTAACCCATTCATTTCCTTTTTTAAGGATCGTTATCATAAACACTCGAGATGTTACATTCACCATTTCTTCTAAGAATTTCATCCTCGAAATTTTATTTATTAATCTTCATTCATTCAATCTATCAAAATAGATTTTATATTAATACTTTATTCATTCATTGGATTTTACAACCAAATTCTTTCTCTAAGGATCTTTCTAAGATCATCTTATTCGTCACCTCTTTCTCTTCTAAGAGTTTCACATTTCTCTTCTTTTTGGAGTTTCAATTCTTTCTTGAAATTATAATGTTTTGCTTAATTTTCTCATCCTTTCCACTTTCACCTTTCAGAGTAATAAGAATCTTCCATAATTACTCAATAATTGGGAAGCGATATGGATAACAGGAATTTAAAAGATCCAAATCTTGCTGAGGGTCATAAGACCTTGAACTACGTCCACGGTTATAAGTACTCTTTCAACTTAAACCTTAACAGTCATTAGACTATAGGGACTCCCGTACTTAGGGGTGTTAAGCCCTTCGTACGATGTATTATGCACTCTACCCACGGTTATAAGTACTCTTTCAACTTAAACCTTAACAGTCATTAGACTGTAGAAACTCTCGTACTTAGGGTGATCAGCCCTTCATACCATGTATTGTGAACAAATATCTAAAAGCTTCCGCGTAATCCCCTATAAAAGGGTTGTTCATCTCAGCTTTTCAACATCTGAATCCGCACCAAAACAATTTGGTTTGGCATAACTTCTCAAGAAACGCTTGAATTTCATGAACATCTTTCAATATTTTTCTAGCTGAATCAAATAACATAGACTTCTACAACAATTCGGACATCAATCGAAATATACATATATATATATATTCTCATATTTTAAAGAAATCTCAAAAATCTTTTTATGACGTCATGATACCACACTATATTTACAGTCCGTTTGAGGATTCCGCCATTTGGTGATTTTATCATACTACATCAAACCATAGTGGGCTGACGATCCTTAGATCACATCTAACACTAAGTAATACTGCATTGATTACTCCATCGTTTTTATCATCTCTGCACCAGGTTCCATGATGCATTGATGATATAAAAATACATTTTGATATATTTCAAATCATTTTTGTCTAGCCAAAGCAATTAGCATAGACATACGAATAACTATATTGTTTTTAAAACTTACTGGTTTCATCATTTGATCCAATGTTTTTCAAGAAAATAGAAGTGTAAACATCAACACGAAGTCAATAAATTTTGAAAGTCTAGCATAGCTAGTAGATTTAGAATATCCAGGTATCCATCAACTTCAATCTTTACTTTATTACTTAATTACTTAACCATTCTATCAATCTTCAACTTCATCAATGCTCTCTATACTATAACCGTTTTCTACCCAAAATAGTTCATCAAACTTACTACACATTGGAAATCCAGGAACATGCCATAATAATATGAGTTTACGAACTTGTCCTAGTCAGACCATAGGCGTTCATTCGCTGAGGGTTTCAAAACATACCATATTATTATGAGTCACGAACATACCATATGCATTAGTTTTAAGAATCGCACCTAATCCTAATAATATCTGACTAATCTTAATAGTTTCTAACTATTAAATATACACATGAGAAAAGAATCACCTTTTCACCACATATACATTGATAGCGCGACACAAACATTCCAATGATTATCAATATGATAAACTGAGTGCAAGCACAAAACCCTCGCCCATACAAAGATTTGTATAACTCAACCATCACATGAGTCCTCAATTGAAATCCCACCTAACTCTATCTTCCTTATAACTTGCTCTTTACTCGATACGAATTCCTCGTATCACATCATCTATAACTCCTCTTGAGTTATCTCGTACTATTTTGTAGTACATCATCTTCATAGCATCAAGCTATAATTATTCAAACATTACAGATCATCTTTCTTTTATAACTTAAACTGATCACGTCGTGATCTTATTCTTCCCTTAAAATTCTTTTCTTAACTCGTGATCGTTTTGTTTTACGATCCTCTTTCTTTCCTTTTTCATCATTTACGATTTCATTTATGCTTTTAATCTTCCAGATTTTGTGTATTCATCATTATTCGTTATCTTGGCTATTGGATTTAGGTAACTCCCATTTCTTATCTTTATATCTCTTCAAGATTTTTCTTTGAATTCTCTTGTTTATAAAATAATTCTTCCTTTAAGAATTTCTAACTTCAATTAAATTGCTCAGCATTTCATTTAAGTTCCACATTTTCCTCATACGTATCCATTTCTATACTTTGTACACATCGAGTCTCTAACAGTTTCAATATGGTACGCTGAGTGGTTTCCCACAAACAAACTACAAACTAGGTTCCGAGTTGCTAGTTCGTATATACCTCCGCTCTATGAAGGAATCGTTTAGCCCAGATACCATATATCAACTATTAAAGAGTACAACTCTACCATACTTAACTATAACTTTTTATTCTTAATTTCTTTATCATTTTCTTCTTATAGACGCCACCTTACATCCCTATTATTGGAGTTGGGTAACCCCACATTCATTTTCCTTATAACTCTGCGAGATTCTTCTTTGAATCCTCGTACACATGTTTTAATCCCTTCTTTATAAATTTTTTAAAGTACTTCTTATTGTTCAAACTCTATTTGAGCTTATTCGTTCATTATCTTCACCTCTTTTCTCTAAGGTTATAGCCTAAGGTACTTTTACCTAAGGTTTCTAACCTATCAGCTTTGATACCAACTGTAACGACCCCAAATTTCATACAATTCAATTACCGACTTCGGTCATTAATAATACGTCTAAGTTCTGATTTTACATCATTATTCGATGTTAAACTTAATAATATGCGGAATAATTTAATCTTTTCTATCTTCTCACTTTAATTCCCTAAATAGAAACCTTTATCATCTACATGTCTTTGAATCATATATAATCCATGATTCACTTCATCACAGCTATTATATAAAATTTTACATTTCAATTCGATAAACTTTGCATATCAGATAACTCAAACTTTAACTTTACAACTCAACATAAAACTATACATCATAAAATATTTAGTACATCTCATGAATCTTAATCATGGTTTAAAGAAATAACAACTTTTGTGACACCCCCAAATCAGGTACTTCCATTTCCACAGGATTTGGTGTTCATTGTAAAAATATCATCTATCTATCTACCCATAAATAAATGCAACCATGCAATAGATAGAAATAATAAATAAATCTCCTCTTATGGGGTTTCATCAACTGCATAATAATAAAATCCCAGGTTGCTCTAACCTTAAACATTTGTGCGGAATCATAAACAAATAATAAGTCTTTAAATAACATCAAGTCTAATATCATTACATAACCACATAAATAACCAGTCTTCATTACTTGCTAATCTTGCCCTTGCCTTTACTAGTGGAAGGCTCGTCTGATCTTTCATTCTTAACTGCAATGTTATTATTACGCAAGAGTGAGCACGATTGCCCACAAGTATAACAATATAACGAATGAATAATAACATGCGAATAAATTAAAGGCTTCTGAAACATGAAAACTCAGCTTTTGAATCAAGAATGAATAACAAGAAACAAAAGAACTTCTGAGGGTCATAAGACCTTGAACCATGTCTTAGGTTGTCAAGTGTTTATACTTGAAACCTTTAACAGTCATAAGACTATGGACTCTTCTTCTCGTACTTAGGGGGATCAGCCCTTAGTACCATACTGCGCACAATATCTTAACACTAACGATAAGTAATCCCTATATCAGGGTTGTTTATCTCGGTTTGACATTAGAGTCCGCACCAAAGGAAGTTTGGTTTGGGATAATTCATCAAGGGTTCTGAAATTTAGAATGCTCATCAACTATGGACTAGTCGAATCATGAAGGGTTCGCTGGTCTAACAAAGTTCAACAGTATTTGATAAATTAAAAATGGAATAGCAATCTCAAAAGGTATACAATAGAATAATTATTGTATAACAGAATCATGCTTTGAAAGATTAATACATTTTAATATAATAAAATGGACTTGATCAATAATAATGAGAATTTGCTCGATGTAAAGAGACAACTTATAAGCTCATATAAAGATAACGAGTAGGGTTAGGAAACTTGCCTCGTGCGTAGATTACACGTTAATTAAACTTGTTCCTTGATTTAAATCCTACATATCATTTACGTTCACAATACCAGTCAATTATGACGTACTAATCATCACAAGTTTGTTCTTTTTGTCTAACTCGAATTCATGACTATACTTAGTCAAATTACTACACTCATTGTTACAATTAGCACTTCATGAACAATAAGCTAACTATGCATTCAATCATTCAATTCACACATAAACGTGTTATTGACATGTTAAGAATTTATTTTAACACCTCATTATATGTCTAACATGTTTTTATGTTCATTAGGTCAAGTTATTAACACATTGCTAGACTTGAGCATTTAAAAACTCATTTCTGGACCATTCTGCTAAGTGGTATTGCCACACCACCGTTATACCTCGTTGGCAACTGCGGCTTAAGACTTGGCGCTACGGCCATGCGAGTGTGATGGCATGTGCGGCTGCGGTGGACTTTAGTTCGAGTTGAGCCATGGCCAGACTCCGATTCGCTTCTGCAATTCGCGAAATTGCGAAACGTACGTAAAAAACCTCCAATTAACTTATTTTTACCTAATTTAGACATACCCAAACATTGTAATACACAATTAACTAATACTCAACCCTTCTAACATGATTTTAACAAGTTAAAACACAAAATCACAGAATTAAAACATGTAATTTTCACTGTTCTTGATGTTATTGAAGGTTTTGGACATAAAACATAAAATTTAACACCACGGATTCGATATACGACCAAATCTGTTCATTTGAAGTTTGTTTCCTTCGTATTTACATACATAATATATACAAGCATAAAAATTTAGGAGATAATATATGATCAACGCATTAAATTTGTTCGTAAGGGCCATATGGCCATAATTCAACACTCTGTAATTTTGAAGCAATTATATACGACATATTTTATGAAACTGATAATAATGGGTTGAAGAATTTACCCTAAGCGTAAAGTGTAGATTAGTAGGAGATGAATTCCTTCTCAACTCTTCTTGAATCACACACTCACAATCTCCTCAAAATTATCAATTTTTCTCTCTGTAATGCTATACCAGACTTAGAAAAAAAATGAAGAAGAAGAAGACGTATATACTACAACAAAGGAACTGACGCGTTGTGGTCAGTTACCCAATCATGGGTAACTGCTATTAACTCCCACTAAGGCCATGTTTGGTTAGCCTTAAAAGGCTTAAACCTATTTAATTTAATTAAACTTTTATAATATAGTTTAATAATGTCACGTCCAATTAGATAATAAATCAAACATCTAGTTTAATTTAACTTAAATAAAATAAAATAATTCCTCATTAATTCACATAGTCACATAATTAAATTTCTCATTTATTAATTATGTCAAATTATTAAATCTCTAGTTATTTATTAAATTAATTAAAATACTATTAGGCTTATTAAATATTCCTTTTTAATTCAATAAGCTCACATAAATACATACTTTGAATAATAAAAATTCTCCACATTAATTTAATAAATATAACACATATAATTAAATTAATCTACCACAACTTTACCAATTAATTATTTAATCTAATAATTAATTCATCAAAAATATTTATTCAATCCAATAAATATTAAAATTAAATTACAAAATCTCTGGTTGTCACAACTTTAGCTAAAATATTAATCTTCGTATATTATTTCTGATCCACGTCATTCAAGTAACACATAAGTGTTACCTTCAATCCTTAACCTGCAAAAATAGTTATTTGCAAGGTTGAGCTCGACAAATTTCAAAAAAATCTAGCGCTTTTCATGCATCACGTAACACATAATAACATGCTCAACATATATCTCATAAACATTGGACTAACATAACATACATGTTACGCTCATATAATAAGTATAAAGATTGAGTTCCTTTTCTCAATCAACATGCTTTACTCAATCAACATAGTCATAAGTTGACTTTAACATACATTCAACATATATATAACACATCATGCTCTTTGCAATAAAGATTTAAAAAGTTAATCACCAACTTCACATAGTAAATAGGAACTGAAAGACTTACCTTGATCGTTGTTTACCAATAACAGTTTAACAACTTACAGTTATCTGCACTTCACATGCCCTACACAATTATATAATCATTCACAATAACTATTAGTCACATAACAATGCATAGTAGTTGTAATGTAAACTTTACTCTACGTCTCATAACCCTTCCTATTATATATACACAATGTTCGGTTTTATCAGGTTAACTTTCGACTTATATCACACTATATTTCAGATCAAGTTCATTCAAGTGTTTAAGTCTTGCATGACTACTTATTGATTTTATATTAACCATATTCAATATCTTATAATATTCATTTCATTTGATTTAAAACACTTTTTATGTTCATTAACACTTATCATGGCGTTTCGACGTTTATTCGTCACACGCCCAATTTGTCTCTCTTGTGTGTGCTTAGTATGCGTATACAACTTATCTAATATATCATTTATTAATGTTAAGCATCATTATACTTCATAATATTCATGTTCTATAACTTAGAACAACATCTATTATCATCGACATCACTATACTTGTGTATGTGCATGTCCGACTCCCTCTGATTGCCTCCGAATACGCATTAGTCACAAAGATGACCATTTTAAGTACTGTTCCCTACCTCAAATTGAAAAACTTAAAGAATAAAAGTTGTAGGTCTATTCGTCCTTGTGACGCCCCCAAAATTAGGTATACGTCACCCATCTTGGGTCGCCACTTACATGGTACATAAATTCAAATACAAACTTAATTATACATCTGTCGTGTAACATACAACAATACATAAACTGAGAGTTCTAATAGGAATATTGTCATTTAGACAATATCCATACTCAAGGAGTCCTCATTACATTTATTGTCACACTATTTAATGTAATAGTGAGGACTACTAATGCTATCTTCGGGACCATCACTCTTTTCCCAGACTCGTCCCCAAATATATTCTCATTTCCTGAAGAGAACAGTGAAAGAAAGGGTGAGCTCAACTAGCCTAGTAAGAAATATTATAACTAAGATAATGCAGAATAAATTATCAATAGTCTTCAACAATGTTAAACTGATAAAATACAATAGACAACCAGTTTAACTACAGCGGAATATGTAATCCATTAAAAGAGTCAAGTAGAAAATAAAGTCTACTATCTTTTAGGTTTTAAAAAGGTTTTCATAAATTTTTATCACTAAGACTCAGCTTTAATGAATAAACCACAATATCTAATCATCCCTGCATTACTGCTTAAGGATTTTCATCAAATTATCAATGGTCATGACTATATCAAATCACCCCGGTCATAATCATACCAAAAACTATCCATCACCGCATTACACAGCCACCGAGGACTTTTATCACATCATTTATAACAAGCCATGATTATACCAAATGATCCTAGTCATAATCATACTAAGTTCATCTATGCACGTAAGCCAAAGATAACATAATATAACATGAGGATGATGACAATGACATAATAATTCAATAAAACAAGTTCACGAATTAATTTATTCAGAACTAATAACGCCCAAATTGTCAACATGATAACGCTTTGTAGAGTAAAATTCAAGAATGATCGTAAGAATATTTCCATGAAAGATACTAGATGAAACGCAAATATCAAGAATATTCTACTAATTTCATGGAGTATAGAAGTCAAAGTTTTAACCAACCGGGTATAATAAAGAATGGAATAACAAAGGAAATCACCATGCATGCGGTTATTGCATAGACGTGTTATTCCAATGTAATAATAATAACGGAACCAGTCGTGAAATTCACACCGATCGTGATGTTCCAACAGTAATAATAAAGATGGAACCAGATCCTGTAAAACACACGATAGGATATTCCAATGTAATGATAAAGATTTTAACCAGTCCGTGTAAAACACACGTATACGACGCTCCAATGTAATAATAATAAAGAGGCGGAACCAGTCCGGTAAAAACACACGACATGTGATGTTCCAACGAGAATAATAGAAGAATGTCACCAAGTATAGGGTAAACCACGATATCTGATTATGTATAGGGTATGCACAGACATATCTGAGTTATTCAACAGAATAATAAAGAATGGAATAACAGAGGGATTTCACCAAGTATAGGGTATGCTGGCGACATCTGAAGTTATTCCAATGTAATAATAAAGAATGGAATAATAGAAGTTCTCTTCATGAATAAGAAAGAATAACACCCCTTACGGGTACAACAAATAATATCCCTTACCTTAGAAGAACCTAATATTGAAAAGTGAAGTAAGCGAATCACTTTTCTTCTTTCTCTATAGTTTCTCTCTCAGAGTTTCAAAGAATTAGTAAGAAATAATGAAGGAATGAGCTTCTATTTATAGGAAAATAGAATGCATAGTAATTAATCCATGAACGTCCAGTATTGATTTACTTTAATCGACGGGTCCATATTTAAAGCAAAATCTTTTAAATAAAATATCATATATTCTATTTATATAAAACATTTTTCTATGCAAACACTATGCAACACTATGCAAAAACACTATGCAAAACACTATGCAACACTATGCATAATAAAATATAATATATTCTATTTATAGAATAACTTTAATAAAGTATTCTGCTTTTATATAAAAGATGTTTCGCTTTTATTGCGTTAATAATACGAATAAAACAAAAAGCGTCATTATCGCTATAATAATTCATATTATTAATCGACAATAATGGAATCAAACCGAGTGACTTCTCACATAAGCATCATTAATCAATACCGTGTGTTACTATGCAACCACACGACATCATCAGTACTTTTACTAATGAATGACTCACATCCATGAATTAATATTTCATTGTCGAGACTCATTAATTAATCCATATCATCGAATCATCCCCGCACTTATTCATTAGTATCACGCGACTACGAAATTATCCATGCAACTACTAAAAGATAATCGTGTATTCATTATCACGACCACAAATTATCCATGCACTACTACCAAAGATAATCGTGTATTCATTAGTATCAACGACCACAAATTATCCATGCGACTACTACCAAAGATAATCGCGTGTATTCATTAGTATCACGCACCACAAATTATCCATGCACTACTACCAAAGATAATCGTGTTTTAATTACGGTTATGATTATACCTAACAATCCCTCAGTCATAATCATACCAAGTCCATCTATGCACTACAGCCACCGTAGATGACTTTCAACATAATAAAGCATAAGGATAATGATATAAAGAATTAATCAAATGAGATAAAGGATAAATATTAAACATTTATAATATAATTTATCCAGATTTCAAGAATATCCCCATGTTATCAATCACTTAATAATCTCATAATCTAATATCATTAATATTATAACAATATTTTAATCACTTCTTAAATTTATAAACAATTTATCTCAATTGCTTACGCTTAATCCACGAAATGCATCCTTTTAGTTGAAGAAATATTTGAGGGTTTAAGAAATGGGTTTTTGACTGGGGTCAATACAAAATTCGATTTCACGCCTAGGGTAGGCTAAAAAGTCTTCAAGAATACGTCAAGAAATTTATTAATGATAGAAATATCATTCAAAATCGTGACTCTCATCCAAAACTTGGATAATACGTCATATCGATACTTGCTGCGACTTCTATCCCTTAACCCGATAAACCCTCACAATGATACCTATCAACTTGCCATCTTCAATATGTCGCCACAGAAAGTCCGGGCTTCTGCATTCCACACAAGGAAGTCAACAAATCGAAAGGATCGGGGCTCTTTACTTATGGCTTGATATGATAATGATTGACTTTAGTGGTTCGTTACTTTGAATTGTGAGATAACAAAGTTGGTTAAGAGTATGAAAGCTAACAACCTTACAAAAATCATGATGAGTATTTAACCAATCGATTTCTAAAGTCACATCAAGACAAATATTTTAAAGAGATAAGATCGACGTAGTAACGTGAAAATGTTTATTTGAATCAAACAAGATTTAAAATAGTAAGCGCGAACGAAAGGCCCTACTAACGAAGTTTCAACCAATAAGTCAAAGTTTAACTTCTTCTGAGTCAAATTTAAACGCTGAACACAACTAGGTGAAATAAAAGTGGGTAGAATCGGTATCTAACACGGTATAGACTTCGCAAGAGCTTATGATTAACTTACCCGTGATAATTTTATTCGTGTTCCTCGTCACGAAAAAAAACGCTCTCTTAAAACTAGGCTTTGGTTTATGCGGGACAACCTTTGGTGCCTCCATCCTAGTTGAATTTGTCTTCAGAACGACAAAATTGAGCTAAGTGACCTTCTCTTCCACAATTATAACATGCTTTGATGGCATGGCGCAGCATTCGACCGATGTGTCCTCTCCTCCGTGATTTGAAGCATATGATGAGTGGTCTTTCTCCTTCTTTAACAACTAAAAGTTGGTGCTAACGCCTTTCCATCATTGTTGAATCTCATTGCTTTGACCATTACCACAAGTGGTTACCATATCCGGCCCGCTGATTCCTCCACGCTTTGTCACCGCTTCATGTATTACTCTACCGGTATTATAATTTAGCCACCTCTTCTTTTAGTATTTGACTCGTTATCGCCTCCACTAATCGAGCCCCTATTTACAACATCTGAATACAAACACGGTTTATGAGAAATAAGATGTTTTATCTCCTGCTCAAACCTCTTATAAACATTCGCCACCTCTCTTCATTATCCACCAAATGGGGCTTGAATCGTGATAACTAAATTTTGCCTCGTATTGACACTGGCCATATTGTTTTGTTCCAACTTGATAAACTCCACCTCCTCCATGTGGCTAATACTTTCTATTTGTCGTTGAATGCATCCTCGAACTTCTCCCAAGATATCTTCAATCAAATGGTCGAGTACGCTTTTACCGATTCCCACCGATGTCGCCTCTCCAAGAATATAAAAGCGTGCAAAGGGAACCTTTTGCTCCTTGGAGCATCCCAAGACATCAAATATCTTGGTAATCTGCTTTATCCATGCTTCCGCCAAGTGGTTTTGCTCTCCCTTTAAACTCCGATGGTCCCAGCTCCTTGAATTGTTTAGCGGTGACCGCCGAGAGTTTTCCGTGTTTCCACCTACGTTTTGGATGTAAGTCGCTTTACCGATGTTGCATGAATTCTAAAACCTCTTAAACGTCTCAAATCGTTTGTCAATTGATCGGTGTTGTTGTTTACGGGAGGATTATCGCCATCCCGTTGCACATTGTCTGATTATTGATCCGTGGAGAATCAACAGTCTCTTGTGCTCCATTGCTATTCTCAACATTCTCGGATGCCATTTTTAAACACCGCCACAAAATAAGGGTTAATTAACATGCAACATATTATCACTATACTCGACCGACCAATCAAATACCAAATAAACTTAGGTAGGTCATACTAGCGAAGGAATTCCCTATCTCTCCTCCTAGTTCTAGTCTCACATCTTAGCCGTGATCATATCCTAAGCTCGATACCAACCGTGACGCCCCAAAATTAGGTATCGTCACCCATCTTGGGTCGCCACTTACATGGTACATAAATTCAAATACAAACTTAATTATACATCCGCAATAGGTAACATACGACAATACATAAACCGAGAGTTCTAATAGGAATATTGTCATTTAGACAATATCCATACTCAAGAGTCCTCATTACATTTATTGTCACACTATTTAATAGAATAGTGAGGACTACTAATGCTATCTTCTGACCAAAGACTCTTTTCCCAGACTTCGTCCCAAATTATATTCTCATTTCACAAGAGAACGGTGAAAGAAAGGGTGAGCTCAACTAGCCCAAAGAAGAAATATTATAACTAAGATAATGCGAAATAAATTATCAATAGTCTTCAACAATGTTAAACCGATAAAATACAATAGACAACCGGTTTAATCAGAAGCGAATATCTTGATCCATTAAAAGAGTCAAGTAGAAAATAAAGTCTACTATCTTTTAGGTTTTAAAAGGTTTTCATAAATTTTTATCACTAAGACTCGCTTTAATGAATAAACCACAATATCTAATCATCTCTCGTACCACGGTCAAGGATTTTCATCAAATTATCAATGGTCATGACTATATCGAATCACCCCAGGTCATAATCATACCAAAAACTATCCATCAACCGCATTACAGCCAATTTGAGGACTTTTATCACATTATTTATAACAAGCCATGATTATACCGAATGATCCTCGGTCATAATCATACTAAGTTCATCTATGCACGTAAGCCAAAGATAACATAATATAACATGAGGATGATGACAATGACATAATAATTCAATAAAACAAGTTCACGAATTAATTTATTCAGAACTAATAACTTCCAAATTGTCAACATGATCTCTGCTTTGTAGAGTAAAATTCAAGAATGATCAGAAGAATATTTCCATGAAAAGATACTAGATGAAACGCAAATATCAAGAATATTCTTCTAATTTCATGGAGTATAGAAGTCAAAGTTTTAACCAACTGGGTATAATAAAGAATGGAATAACAAAGGAAATCACCATGCATGCAAAGACTACCTGCGTAAAAGTTATTCCAATGTAATAATAATAACGGAACTGTGTCGGTGTGAAATTCACAATCACAAGATGTTCCAACGAGAATAATAAAGATGGAACCCGGATCCTGGTGTAAAACACAAAGATAGGATATTCAATGTAGAATGATAAAGATTTTAAGTCCGATTGTAAAACACACGCATGTGATGTTCCAATGAATAATAATAAAGATTTTAACCAGTGTCCGTGTGAAACACATGCATGTGGGATGTTCCAATGTAATAATAGAAGAATGTCACCAAGTATAGGGTAAACCACGATGTCAGATTATGTATAGGGTATGTCACGATATCTGAGTTATTCCAACAGAATAATAAAGAATGGAATAACAGAGATTCTCTTCATGAATAAGAAAGAATAACACCCCTTACGGGTACAACAAATAATATCCCTTACCTTAGAAGAACTGAATATTGGAAAAGTGAAGTAGCGAGAATACTTTTCTTTTTCTCTCTATAGTTTCTTTCTCTGAGTTTCAATGAATTAAGTAAGAAATAATGAAGGAATGAGCTTCTATTTATAGAAAAAATAGAATGCATAGTAATTAATCCATGAACGGTCCAGATTGATTTACTTTAATCGACGGTCCATATTTAAAGCAAAATCTTTTAAATAAAATATCATATATTCTATTTATATAAAAATATTTTACTATGCAAACACTATGCAAAAAACACTACGCAACACTATGCATAATAAAATATAATATATTCTATTTATAGAATAACTTTAATAAAGTATTCATTTTATATAAAAGATGTTTCGCTTTTATTACGTTAATAATACGAATAAATAAAACGTCATTATCGCTATAATAATTCATATTATTAATCGACAATAATGGAATCAAACCGAGTGACTTCTCACATAAGCATCAATAATCAATACCGCAGTGCTACTATGAAACCACACGTATTCTTTGTACTTTTACTACCGAGTAGTTCAACAATTATCAACGGTAAAACTTCCGCCGTTATTTCAATAAAATATTTTTGTCGCTTTCAATCCGAAAATAATTACATTATTGGGGTCCACCAATGATTGAGTAGTTATCGAATATTCTCTAAAACCGAATATTCCCCACCAATCGAATATAATATAACCACTTGCATACTTTGCAAAATTTATAAATACTACCCACAACTATAATATTATCTCAAATTCACACCATAATATTAAAAATTATTTTACAAAATTTAAATCTTTATTGATAAAATTTACATAACTTACAATAATAATTATAGTTTTTATTATAATTATTCTAATGATTAATAAATAATTGTATATCTAATTTAATTAATAAATGAGACTTAAACATCACTTTATTTAATTACTTATTTTCTTTAATATTAAACAACTCATTTAATTTAATTAATTCATTAAATTAAATCCTTAAAGAATAAAATTTACCTTTGCTTTAATTTAATTATCATACACACGTAACTAAATTATTATACTTCAATTTCATAAATTATTTATTTTTCTCAATAAATAAATTATTTAAAATTTTATTTAATTCATAAATATTTAAAATAAATTAAAAAATTCATTTAATTTCTTCAATAGTTAACTCAACTATTAAACCTCACTTTCCAAATATATGAATATATATATTTCTCTTCACACCAGATCACACATTTCAAAATATATAGCATGTATATATACATACTCAAACTCAAAACATCTCATAATAAGAATTTTAATTATTAAATTCATATTTTAATAACTTATAAAAATTTCGGGTTGCCACATCAACGACTACTAAATCAACCCAAACAGGAGATAACCCCGGTGAGGGGCAAAATCACCATTTTGCCACCTCGTTCCCACATTTGTGCCGTCTCAACAATATTTGAGCATACATTCTACACATAAGTGTCCTACAAGAACCATAGCTCAAAATCCCGAGTGACTACTACACAAGACAGCACACCGGATATAATTTGAAGGCCTGAAGATCTAGGCATGGCTCTATCTTCCCGACTTCGTACAACCTCTTATCCAATATCATTGTGTAGCTCTTGACAACAGCATTCCAAAAAGGTATTATACGCCTCAATCGGATGCCCGAATCAAAAGCTGTGACCCCCCCAAATCCGGGTCTCTTCCAACCCGACAGATGGTGCTACACGGTACTACCATTCATTCATTCATTCATTCAAATGAATAGTCTCAAAAGGACTAATATAACTTCTATATATACCCAAAATAATATTACATTTCCCAGGTTCTTTGTAACCCATTCATTTGTTCTTGTCATAATATCAAATATATTACAAACATTCAACTATTCTATTACATAAGCAATCTAAGGGTTCGTCTTCGCCTTGCCCTTGTCCTTGCCTGAGCCTTCGGTCCGCTCGATCTTGGCTGTGTTCATATGGTTCAAGCAAGAGTGAGCATAACTAGCTCAACAAGTACTACAATTCTAATAAACAACATGCTGGAAACATAGAACTCATATATCTTCTGTAACTGAACAATAGTTACGAAGTACTATCAATAAATCAAAATAGCACTTCTTTTCCTTTAAAACATTTTACAACAACCATACTCAGTGGAATATCAATTATGGCTCAAGACTATGAGCATTCATAAGTTCTTTTGAAAAGGACAACCCGACACTAAGTCCGTAAGTCCGGCATATCTTACGAGCACGTCTAAGTGATCAGCTCATAGTACTCTCTGTTGATCAAAATCTGCCTTGGCAATACCGGAAATAATATCACGGCTAATAGTATGCTGTGTTTGCCCCACCTCCACAGGATATCCAGTTACCTGCTGCTGAAAATTCATGTGAGAACTCCTGTAGATATAGGACATTCTCCCTATCTCTTGCACCTTTGTCTTTAGCTCCTCCTTGAGCTCAAAGACCTCATGCTTTAAATCCTGGAATTTATCCTTAGCTAGAATTCTCTCATCGTGTTCCTGCTCCCACATGGACTCGACATCAGTCTTGTCCTCTATAACCATTTGGAGCTCTGCCTTCAGCTCCTTAACCTCCTGATAGTAATGGATATTTCTATCCAACACTGACATGAATAGAGACATCATCGACCCCCCAGGAGTTATCTCCGCTGCTATAGCCACTGGGTTAAAGGAGACCGTCTCTACCTCCTCCTCTATCATCCCATCAAACACTGACATGTAGTCAGCTTCCTCTGAGTCTCCAGACTCAATGATCACTACATCTGGCTCTGCTGTTATAGGGTTCGGTATAACCTCTACTTGGTTCACCGATTCTTCACTAATGGTTTGCTCATTAACAAACATCCAATTTACTCCTGACATCTACACAAAATAATTAAGTTGATTAGTACACGTCAGTAGAATAATTAAAACACATAACATAATCATAATGCATTTTTATAAGGTTATTTTCTTCTTGTACTTCTATGACTCCTTCTAAGGTTATGACTTAAGATTTTTAAATCCCCCCTTAAGTTTTATAACCTCTTGCTTTGATACCAACCTATGACAAGACGCAATCCTCTCTTCCAACTCTTCCAACCCGACGGATGGTGCTACTGCAGTCTATCATTCATTCATTCATTCAATTAAATAGTCTCAAAAGGACTAATATAACTTCTATATATACCCAAAATAATATTACATTTCCCAGGTTCTTTGTAACCCATTCATTTGTTCTTGTCATCATAATATCAAATATATTACAAACATTCAACTATTCTATTACATAAACAATCTAAGGGTTCGTCTTCGCCTTACCCTTGTCCTTGCTTGAGCCTTCGGTCCGCTCGATCTTGGCTGTGTTCATATGGTTCAAGCAAGAGTGAGCATAACTAGCTCAACAAGTACTACAATTCTAATAAACAACATGCTGGAAACATAGAACTCATATATCTTCTGTAACTGAACAATAGTTACGAAGTACTATTGATAAATCAAAATAGCACTTTTTTTCCTTTAAAACATTTTACAACAACCATACTCAGTGGAATATAAATTATGGCTCAAAACTATGAGCATTCATAAGTTCTTTTGAAAAGGACAACCCGGCACTAAGTCCGTAAATCCGGCATATCTTACGAGCACGTCTGAGTTATCAGCTCATAGTACTCTATGTTGATCAACACTTCATTCATTAAACATGTATACGTTTAAGTTGTGGCAACCTCACGTGCCTGTCGTTAAACGACAAAAACATTTTAGCATACTTGGTCTTCGATTGAAAACCATACCAATATAACTCGGTAAATATAAATCATGCTTGACAGAATCATAATATAAGTCTAGCCGAACGAATTTGCTTAAGACGTCATCATTCAAGACTTCATGCGAAAGAATACATGAATTGCAAAACTTGTTCAGACTGAACTGAAACAAGGGTTAGAATACTTGCCTTTAGCGTCTGCTTACTGATTAACATTTGTACACTTTAAGTTTCTACGTTTCTACAATACATGATCATATAACATACCACATTAGGTCATACATAATCAAGTATGTATACTATTATATCTTACCCTTCATCTCAATGTAAATCCTGACTTAGATATACTATTATGGGTTTCCGACTTTCATTACGACATTCATAAATCGTTCATCTTTGCTTGATTATTAACTCTTAATCATCATTCATTAGTGTCTTACAATGTCTTAACAATGTTATGCATATACCTTAATTCATTACTATCAAGTCCCCTTTCATTCTATACTTGAAGACATTCTTTTCTAGCAATTTCTTGTGACTGGCGCCGTAGCGCCACCTATAGCTCTTCATCTCGTGTCGCGACATGAGTTAGCGATGAGCCTCGACATCATTACAGTACTGCGGTTTAGTCACCTTTTTTGCCTTGGGTTGAAATACCATGCGCTGAACTCTCGCTATAGAGAAAATTTTGCTGCATTTTAAATTTTGTGAACTTCCCGGACGCATAACTTCTTCGTTATAAGTCCAAATTGGCTCGTTCAAAAGCCTACGGTTCACAAATTATGTACTCTATGCGTTCATGCAAGAATTTTATCTATTTGACTTCATTTGCTAAAATTTGACCTATTAGTTCATTTTTAACGAAAACGATAAACGTCCGTGGACGTTCAATGCTTGTTTCTTCGTTCTAAGTCGGAATCTGGTCATTTTTAACTCCGCAACTTTATAATGCCAAATACGACTTGTCTCCGTCTAAAACCAATGTTTCTGACTTCAAAATCAAAATACGACTTCTATTCCGAGAATTTCACGGATTCGACGATTATCGTCCAATCGTGTGAATTCCGGTAAAACTACATTCTTAATGAATCTAAATGGATTTTAATCAATATAAGATCATTACAAGTTACTTATTAAACCAACTTATAAACAAAGTAGGTTTTGACTTATTCTTATAAGTCATTGACTTATTCAACTTATGAACTATAAATCTTCATGCTCATGACTTATTAATAACTTAAGTCCACTAATCAATGTTCTTATGCTATATTCAACATACTAATCATCATATGATAACATATGATAAGTTCTTCAAGGTTCTAGCAACTTATTTATGTTCAATTTGCTTATCCAAATTATTCGGCTTAAGTTCATTCCTTATTAACCTATTACATGATCATAGCATACATGTTCATTAATAACACTTCCCTTATCATCCTATTAAAATAGAGATGAAAGAACATAGGACACAAGATCATTGCCTTTTAAGTCTAACTTCTTCTTCTTAGAAAATCTAACTTTGACTTAAAAGTGCTTATTTGCTCTACCAAATAAGTAGCTTATATTTGAGAGGAGTTGGATGAAATTAAAACACCCCACAAAATTGAAATGAGCTTGGTATTTATAGGCCAACAAAGTTTAGGGCAAAATGGACTTTAAACCATCCCACCTCCTCATTCCACCTCCTTACTATTCATAACCTAGCCATTAAGTAACTTGCTAGCCACAATACTTGCTCATCACATCACTTGGTCACCACACATAAACCTTGCCCATCAAGCTTACCCATTTCCTACTTGGTTTGACCCATGGATCAAGGCTTTTCATTGGGCTTTGATAATTAATCTAACTACTTTCTTAATGGACTTGTGCTACATAGTTTGGACTAATGATATATCAAACACTTGGGCTTGATTGTCACATTATATTGGACTTCTATATTAGGCTATTAATCCTACAAGTCCATTACCTTAAATTACATAACTTAACATTTATACCCCACATATAATCTTCATATACTAACTCGTATATTAATTAAGTAATATATGTTATTTCATTCTTCAACATAATAGTACAATCGTCAGTATTATACTTACATCCATTACTTCATATAATGTATACATTATATGATCACAACTTATTTCCTTAATGCTTAATAAACCTAACGTTCCCAAATTAGGTCCACATCACGAAATATTACGTTTTCCATACTTAGATTATTATTACATAATCAATATCGCCTAGATATTATAACGTTACGTATTTCTCGGAAGTTCAAAAATAATTCCTGACCAGAAATCGATGAATAGTGTTTTTCAAAAAATTTCTCGGAAAGCTTTTATTTTCGTCTTAGAAATTCAAACACCTTAATTCCTTCACGTAGTTAAAATACTACAATATTCCGACGTTTCTAGGTTATAGAACGACATTCATCTTCTCAACACGTAATAATAATAAATAATATTATTTTATTCATTATTAAAAGTAATTACAAAATGTTCGATTTTCCGGGGCGTTACAAAAGCTATGAAGGTTCGAGCGGACAACATGTTGTATGCGTGCACATACTTTGAGATGGCGGGGCCCACGGAGCCCGGGGGCACCCCGGGTAGCCGCAGGTACACCTGCTGTAACGCCCCAGAAAATCAAACCTTTTTAAATACTTTTAACAATGAATAAAATAATATTATTTATTATTATTATGTGTTGATAAGATGAATGTTATTCTATAACCTAGAAACGTCGGAATGTCGTAGTATTTTAACTACGTGAATGAATTAAAGTGTTTGAATTTCTAAGACGAAAATAAAAGCTTTTCGAGAAATTTTTAAAAAAAATACTATTCATCGATTTTGGCTCCGGAATTATTTTTGAACTTCCGAGAAATACGTAACGTTATAATATCAAGTTGAGATTGATTATGTAATAATAATCTAAGTATGGAAAACATAATATTTCGCATGTGGACCTAATTAGAGAAAGTTAGGTTTATTAAGCGTTAAGGAAAGAAAGTTGTAATCGTATGATGCGTATGCATTGTACGAGATAATGAACGTAAGTATAATACGACGTATTATACTATTAAGAATGGAGAATGGAATGGCGTATATTATTATTTAATATACGAACTAGCATGCGAGCATTATACGTGGTGTATATATGTTAAGTTGTTTAATTAAATGTAATGGACTTATAGGATTGTTAGCATATTGGTAGAAGTCCACATAGTAAGTGATGCTCAAGCCCAAGTGTTTGATAAGTCATGAGTCCAAACTATTGTAATGTAAGCCCAATAAGAAATAAGCTAGATAATTAGCAAGCCTAATGAATAAACCATAATCCATGGAGCAAACCAAGTGTGATATGGGCAGACTTGATGGGCAAACACTTTGTGTGGGGATCAAGTGTTGTGATGGCCAAGAAATAGATGTGCTAGACAAGTTACTTAGTTATAAAGTGATGAATAGTAAGGAGGTGGAAGTTAAGGAGGTTAACTAAGGAGGTGGAAGGTGTTATTGACTAGTATGCCCTCACCTTGGCTCTCCTATAAATAGGAGAGGTTGCTAGTCATTTTTCATTGTTCAAACTTTCATCCAATACAAATCAACTTAAGTGTTAGAGAGAATAAGCTCACATAAGCACTTATAAGTCATTCAACCTTTGCTAGATTTTCCAAAGAGAAGTGAAGTACTAGTCTTCAAGGGTAAGACTCTTGATAGAGATGTGGGATTGTATGCTAAGAACATATAAGAAGTCGTTGATGAATGAACTTAAGCCGAATAAGTTGAATAAGCAACTTGAACCTAAATAAGTTGATAAGCTTATGAAGAACTTATCATATGTTTGTCATATGATGTTAGTATGTTCAGTATAGTATGAGAACATTGATTGATGGACTTAAGTCCATAGTAGGTCATAAGCAAAGGAAATTGTAGTTAATAAGTTGATTAAGTCATTGACTTATGAGAATAAGTTAAAACCTACTTTGAGAATAAGTTGGTGTAATACGTAACTTGTAATGTTTATATGAAGATTAAAATCCATTTAGAATGGTTAGTAATGAGGTTTCGCCAGAATTCACACGATTGGACAATAATCGTCGAATTCGTGAAATTCTCTGAATGGAAGTCGTATTTTGTGTTTGAAATCAAAATGTTAGTTTTTGCTGAAGACACGTCATATTTGGCATTATAGAGTTGCAGACTCGAAAATGACCGAATTCTGACTTAGAACGAAGAAACGAGCGTTGAACGTTCACGGACATTTATCGTTTTCATTAAAAATGAACTAATAGGTGAAATTTTAGTAAACAAAGTCAAATAGATAAAATTCTTGCATGAACTCATAGAGTATGTAATTTGTGAACCGTAGGCTTTTGAACGAGCCAATTCGGACTTATAACGAAGAAGTTATGCGTTTGGGAGTTTCATAATATTTTCAAAATCTGCAAATTTTCTAAGACCTGAGTTGGCGCAGCAAGCCAACCCAAACTAAAAGGGTAGCAGCAAGCAATAACACAAACGATGTCTGAAAACATCGCTAACTAACTTGAGCAAATGACCAAGAGTAAGGACTCATATGCAACAAGCTTGAAGAGTAATGGGTGAAGCCACAATACCAACCCTAGGATGTGGGCAGTAAAGAATGTTTACAAGTATAATATGAACAGATCTAAGTCATAATAACAAACTCCAGAACTCATAATAACAGATCTAAGTCAGGATTTAGATTGAGATGAAGGGTAAGATATAATAGTATACATACTTGATTATATATGACCTAGTGTGGTACGTTATATGATCATGTATTGTAGAGACTTAGAGACTTAAAGTTTACGTGTGATAATCAGTAAGCAGACGCTGAAGGCAAGTATTCTAACCCTTGTTCCAGTTCAGTTTGGACAAGCTTTGTAAATCATGCATTCTTTCGCATAAAGTTTTGAATGATGAAGTCAAAGACAATTCTTTCGGCTAGACTTATATTATGATTCTGTTAAGCATGATTAATGTTTATCGAGTTATATTGGTGTGGTTTTCAATCGAAGATCGAGTATGCTAAAATGTTTTTGTCATTTAACGACAGGCACGTGAGGTTTCCACAACTTAAACGTATACACGTTTAATGAATGTAGTGTTGATCAACCTAGAGTACTATAGGCTGATCACCTAGACGTGCTCGAAAGTAATGTCGGACTTACAAACTTAGTACCGAGATGTCTTTTTCAAAAGAACTTCTGAAATGCTCAAGGTCTTGGACCGAAATTGATGTTTTACTGAATATTGTTGTTGTAAAACCTTTTGAATGAAAAGAAGTGCTATTTTGAATTATCGATAGTACTTCGTAACTATTGTTCAGTTACTGAAGATATATGAGTTCTATGTTTCAAGCAAGTTGTCTATTAAAATTGTAGTACTTGCTGAGCTAGTCATGCTCACTCTTGCTTGAACCATATGAACACAACTAAGATCGAGCGGACCAAAGGCTCCGACAAAGATAAGGGCAAAGCGAAGACGAACCCTTAGATTACTTATGTAATAGTGTAGGTAAATGTTTGTAATATATGGAATATTATGATAAGAACGCACGAATGGGTTATAAAGAACCTGGGAAATGTAATATTATTTTGAATATATAGAAGTTATATTAGTCCTTTTGAGACTGTTCAATTAAATGAATGAATGAATGGTAGTACCGTGTAGCACCATCTGTTGGGTTGGAAGATATCCAAATTTGGGGGCGTCACAGGTTGGTATCAAAGCATTAGGTTATAAAACTTAAGGGGGGGATTAAAAACCTTAAGTCATAACCTTAAGAGAAGTCAAAGAAGTACAAGAAGAAAATAACCTTATAAAAATGCATTATGATTATGTTATGTGTTTTTATTATTCTACTGACGTGTACTAATCAACCTAATTGTTTTGTGTAGATGTCAGCAGTAAACAGAATGTATGTAGATGGTCAAGCCATTAGTGAATAATTGGTGAACCAAGTAGAGGTTTTACCAAACCCCATAGCAGCAAATCCGGATGTAGTGATTATTGAGTCTGGAGACTCAGATGAAGCTGACTACATGTCAGTATTCGATGGGATGATAGAGGAGGAAGTAAAGATAGTGTCCTTTAATCCAGTAGCTTTAGCAGCGGAGACAGCTCCTGGGGGGTCAATAATGTCTCTATTCATGTCAGTGTTGGATAGAAATATCCATTACTGTAAAGAGGTCAAGGAGCTGAGGGTAGAGCTCCAAACGGTTATAGAGGACAAGACTGATGTTGAGTCCATGTGGGAGCAGGAGCATGATGAGAGGATTTTGGCTAAGGACAAAGTCCACGAGTTAAAGCATGAGGTCTTTGAGCTCAAGGAGGAGCTAAAGACCAAGATGCAGAAGATAGGGAGAATGTCCTATATCTATAGGAGTTCTCATACAGACTTCCATGGCGGTAGTCGGATATCCTGAGTGGTGGGGCGCATACCTACATACTATTAGCCATGATATCATTGCCGGTCTTGCCAAGGCAGATTTCGAGAATGCCTGAAGGCAGATGTAGACTAGTAGTAGCTAGAGTAGTATGTAAATATTTTGTAATTAGTAGTGACGTAAAGACCTCTTTGTATAGTAAAAGGGTAGTCTTTTGTAAATCCCAATTTTTAAAAAGTCATAGCGGGAAATTAATGTAATCAACTTAGGCTGTGTATGTAACCGATGTAGTATTATACTACGAAGAATGAATATAAGTCCTTTTTATGGAAAGCAATGAGTAATGGATGTTGGAGTTATTGTTTAATATTAATGATAACTAATAAAGAAAGGAATAATAACAAAATATGTTTATTGTATCAGCAAAATGCCATCGAGAAGAGTGCAACGTAATCAAGGTGCTAACGTGAATCAACCGGAGGGAGGTCCGGTTAACCCAGTGCAGGAGTTTGTTAACTTATTAACAGTTGCCTTTAATAGAACAGGGGCTAATATCCTCGTAAATCCAGAAGTAGCACGAGCTACTACCTTTAAGGATTTCAAGAGCGTGGGTCCGCCGGAGTTCAAAGGAACTACGAACCCTATTGAAGCCCAAACGTGGGTTAAGGAGATAGAAAAGGCATTTATGATAGCAAATGTCGACGAGGCCCAAAAGGTTGCCTTTGCAACCTATATAATGAAAGGAGATGCCAACTTTTGGTGGGAAGCCAATCAGGCTAGGGTTGAGATAGCGAATCTGACGTGGGAGAGGTTTAAGGAGATATTCTTCGAGAACTACTTTCCCACGAGCATGCAGGGAAGGATGGAGATGCAGTTTCTAGAGTTGAAATAAGGGGATATGACAGTTCCCCAATACGTCGCCAAGTTTAATGAACTGGCGAGGTTCGCTCCACATCAAGTAGATACTTAGGTGAGGAAGGCACGACGGTTCAAGTAGGGCTTGAAACCCTGGCTCTATAACCGTATTTTGGTGTTCCAAAGTACTTCTTTTGGAACCATTTTAGAGAAAGCGATAATTACCGAGGGTGGTAGTGAGGCTCTGAGTCAATACCACAAGGACAAGAAGAGAAAGGGTAAAGTAGATGGGGGAGTAAAGATCGAGGGAGCTAGTGGTAGTGGCGAGGGTCAGAAGAGGAAGGTATTTAGCTCTGGGAATACCATAGTAAAGCAAGGAGACTCAAAGAAGAGAATGGAGGCCTGCAAGACCTGTGGAAGACTCACTTAGGAGTCTGTCTCAAGGGGAAGGCCGTCTGTTACAATTGTGGACAGGAGGGGCACATTGCACCTAACTGTCCGAGTCCGAAGAAGAATCACGGATGCTTTGTGTGTGGGTCAACCGACCACATGGCAAAGAACTGCCCGAAGAAGGGGACAGACGGGAAACGGGGCACTAATAGCGATAAGTTAGCTATTAGTGGTCTAGCACAGTCGGGTAGGCCCATGGGCCGTACCTTTAACATGACAGTCCAAGATACAGTTGCATCAGGGGACGTCATTGCAGCTATTATTTCGATCAACGACATAAATGCTTACGTGCTGTTTGATTCAGGTGTTACTTGTTCGTTTATAGCATGCAATTTTGCTAGACGATTAGGATTACTTCCCGAAAAGTTGCCTATACCTTTAAATATTAATGTAGCAAACGAAGAAATCATTCCAATTGAAGATGTTCATAGGAGTTGTTGCGTAGATATACGGGGTTATAAAATATTGGTAGATTTGTTACCGATAAAATTAGGAGAATTCGACGTAATTCTTGGAGTGGATTGGTTAGTGAACCATGGAGCAATTATAGATTGTCAAAATAAATGTGTGAATATTAAGACATTAAAACAACCTCAGGTAGTATTTTATGGGAATAGATCGTCGGGACGTTCGTGTTGTTTAACCATGACACCAACTAGAAAATTACTAAGGAAGGGATGCGTAGGCTATTTGTGTCATGTTGTTGATACCCAGAGAGTGGTAGCAACCATGGAACAAATACCTATAGTGAGAGAATTTTTTGATGTATTTTTGAGTGAATTGCCGAGTCTTCCGCCGGATAGGGAGACAGAGTTTGTGATAGACATCGTGCCAGGAGCTGCACCAGTTTGGCGCCAGTGGAGATGAAGTAGTTGATGGTGCAGTTATAAGAACTGTTGGACAGGAAGTACATTCAGCCGAGTGTTTCGCCGTGGGGAGCACCGATATTGTTTGTCAAGAAGAAGAACTGATCGTTAAGACTGTGTATCGACTATCGAGAGTTGAACAAGTTAACGATAAAGAATAAATACCAATTGCCCAGGATCGATGATCTCTTTGATCAGTTGAAAGGGGTTAAGTATTTTTCTAAAATAGATTGAAGGATGGGGTATCAACAGTTGAAGGTTAGGAAGGAGGATGTACCAAAGACAACACTCAGGACTCGTTATGGTTATTACGAGTTTCTGGTGATGTGATTTGGGTTGACAAATGCACCAGCTGCTTTTATGGATATGATGAACAGAGTGTTCAAATAATATTTGGACAAGTTCGTCGTGGTGTTTATAGATGATATTCTAGTCTATTCTAAGATGCCAGAAGATCATGCTGAACACCTTAGATTAGTGTTGGAGATACTAAGAAAGGAGAAGTTGTATGCGAAATTCACTAAGTGTGAATTTTGGTTGGAGAAGGTACAATTTTTAGGTCATGTCATTGACCATGAGGGAATTTCAGTAGATCCAGTGAAGGTGGAAGCCGTGATGAATTGGGAACAACCGAAAATGTCGACTGAGGTGCTGAGTTTCCTAGGGTTAGCGGGTTACTATTGGAGATTCATCCAGGATTTTTCGAAGATAGCTACTCCGTTGACTAACTTGACAAGGAAGACGGTGAAATACGCTTGGACTGACAAGTGTGAGGATAGTTTTCAAGAACGGAAAAAGAGGTTAAATGAAGCACCTGTTTTGTCATTTCCCGATGACACAAGAAATTTTGTAGTTTATAGCGATGCTTCACATAGAGGACTTGGTTGCGTGCTCATGCAGCATGGAAAGGTCATTGCGTATGCATCTAGGAAGTTGAAGGATTATGAGAAAGTTTATCCTACTCATGATCTGGAACTGGCCGCATTAGTTTTTGCTCTAATGATATGGAGACATTAACTTTATGGAGAAAAATGTGAGATATACACGGACCACAAGAGTCTAAAATATATCTTCACACAGAAGGAGTTCAATATGAGGCAGAGGAGATGGCTGGTGTTGATAAAGGATTACGACTGTGAAATCCTGTACCCTGGAAAAGCCAAAGTAGTTGCGACGCCTTAAGTAGGAAGGGTCCAAAAAAGTTGTCTTTGTTAACGGCTCAAACTGAGTTAATAATAGAGATGGCTAGGATGGAGTTGGAAGTGAAGCTGCCAAGTGAAGGAGGACAAATGATGTTTGCAACAGAGCCATCATAGAGAGATTTAAGGAGGTAAAACTCAAAACTGATGAGTGTGATCGGATGAAGGAGCGGCTGGCCAATGAAAAAGATAGTAAGTATAGTCTTGATAATGAGGGATTATTAAGATTTGAAGGAAGAATTTAGGTTTTGAATGAGACGGAATTAGAGGAGCAGGTAGTATAAGAGGCTTATAGTTTGAGGTTTTCGATTCATCCTGGTAACACTAAGATGTATCAAGACCTTTGACATAGTTTTTGGTGGCCGAACATGAAGAGAGAGATAGCAGAGTATGTGAGTAGGAGCTTAACTTGCCAGAAAGTTAAGGCCAAACATCAACGACCAAGTGGCTTGTTACAGTCATTGGAAATTTTGGAGTGAAAGTGGGAAAATATCACGATGGATTTTGTGGTAGGACTTCCGACTATAACCAAGGGGTATGATGCGATTTGGGTAATAGTTGTGACGCCCCCAAAATAGGTCCATTTCACCTAACCTATTCTGAGTCGTCAAATACATGGTACAGAAAACAACTACAACTTTATTACTATAATTGTCGTGCAAAATACAACAACACATATCCTGTGAGTTTTAATACCAACTGTGACTCATGTCCCAACTATGGACAACACCTCATATTGATACATTACATAAAGGTAAAGTCAATAACTGTTTTAGAAATTAAAATCTTTGGGAAGTGCTCATGGAAACCTTCGTACATTGGAGGCCATGAATCTAAGTTATGATAGATATCATATGTCCAGAGAATTATCCTTGGTTGATCCAATAGACCCCAAAGAAAAACGAGAAGATTACTATCATGTTCCTTCCAATAGTGAGTCTTCTCTTGACATATAACTATCTCCACCGTCTGCAATTGAACATTATGTTTCAACCAAACCCCAAGATCATATAGGTAGTGCTCGTAGATATACTCAGCGAGTGGATGTGCACAACCATGTCTTATGATAACTCGAGGTTGTATGTCATTAGACATCTTGTATGATAGTGCCAAAACACCCTTCCAAAGTTGGGTTCACCTAACCCTATTAGGTTCACCAAAATTAAATAACAAATGACGTATACAATACGACACACTTATCTAAAGTTCTCAATAAAACTATTTCCATACTATTTAGGGAGAACCTCAACAGCTATAGACCACCGTTATATTTCTTTGTTAATCCCACTCGACCCAGCTACACTCTTGTTACCTGAAAGGAATTGTGAAGCAAAAGGGTGAGCACAACTAGCCCAGTAAAGAATATCATGACTAAAGATAATTACATTATCAATAGACTTCATCAATAATAAATCAGAGATTTAGAAAATATGGTAGATAATAAAATTTTTCAACCATAGTTGCAGCGGAACGAGCAATCCATTAGAAGAGTCAAATAGACTATAAAGTTTATTATCTTCTCCACGTTAAAAGTCCACCAACAATATTTTATCCTTGTAACATCAATCAACAGTTCCTTTCCACAATCATATGAATAACTCATAATCATAATTGTGATTCTAAATTCCTCTCTGCATCCAAGACGAAGATAATTTTCATCACCTGTCTTTACCTGAAACATCAAAGATCATGGTTATACCAAATCACAGTTCCTGTTCATAATCATACTAATAAATTCATCTTTTCACCACGGGCCAAAGATATTCATTAACAGTTCATCTTTGCACTACATGCCAAAGATATTCAACAACAAGTCATCTTTGCACTACGGGCCAAAGATATTCATCAATAATTGATCTTTGCACTACGGGCCAAAGATATTCATATCTCAAAGAAATACATAATCATTTTAGAATTTATATAAACCATAATTATAACCATATATATTGATCAATTCACCTTTGCACTTAAGCTAAATATATTCAATTATAAATTCAATGGTCATGATCGTACCAGTCAACAATTCAACTTTGCACTACCGGCCAAAGAGAACCCATAGTCATTATCATACCAATAATCTACCCATCATTACACTTAAGTCAAAGAGAAATATCATCATTAGGGTTATAAGAATGTTATATATGATAATAAAAACAATATAATCAACATATAGATTTAATCTCAAGAGTAAGATTCATAAATCAATGATTTCATAACACCTTAATCCAAATGTTATAAATCACTTAATAATCTCATAATCTAATATTATTAATACTACCACAATATTTTAATCATTTCTTAAATTTATAAATAATTTATTTTAATTGTTTACACTTTACTAATAAATGCATTTAATCATCCTAAAATGCCAAACTCATAAAATTTCATCACCAATAACCAACACGCTTATCAAAAAATCTGCATATACCTTATATAGAGGATTCTCAAGCCATAAAATCCTATTTTCCAATTTTGTTACTTCACATAACATATTTAATTCATTTATTCATAACTAGTCTATTTTCATGAAAAATACCAAATCAATCCCAAAAATATTTCTTTTCTAGGATTTAGCATAATATAGTTCCATATTGAACATATATATTTTCTCGGAATTTTTAAAACTCATTTACTATTTTTCATATGGCCAAAACCACCGAATATTTAGACATTTATCATAAATTGTACTTTTATCCAAAAATTCCGAAATTTACACGGTATACTAATATTATATAGATGTACTCCCAATAAAAATTTCATCAATTTTGGAGTTAACCACAAGGAGTTATAAGGGTTTACTTTTAAAATAGTCTTTTCTCATAAAATTCGTAACTCCTAATTTATACATCAAAAAATTGCCATTTTTGGACACAATCTATAAAACTCATCAAATTATCATTTCAAATTTTTCAGAATTTTTGAAGGTCGATAAACTTACGAAACTGAAAAACATAATAACCCTTACAATCCCCTACATAATAATGACAATATCCCTTACCTCAAAAGAGTAGTACTGGAATGTCGGATATAACGCTGAACGAACTTACGCCGTATAGTAACACTCAAGATATTTAAAAACTCACAAAAATACAATCGATAATATAGAGAGAGAAAACTTCAGTTTTTGGCGTGATTTTCAATTCTAACCTAAGAACCTATTTATAGGAAATTACTTAGAACACCAAAGCAGAAAATTGAATAATAATATTATTAATAACCAAAATCATACACCTCCTTTGAATTCAGATTCCAGCAATTCCCACATGCAAAAGTACACTTGTGGGGCCCACCTTCTAGAAAAACATGTTTTAAACACCTTTTGTAACAAAATCAATTCAGACTCAATAATCCAGAACTTCAATAATTCATAATAAATAGCCCTTTTATTAGAAAAATTCAATTCTTATGTCCATTCCATAGGAAATTTAATTCTCTACAACTTTGCAGAAGAAAGCTTTTCTAAATTCCAAACAGAAATTGACCGAAATCCACATACGGACAATTTTGCAGGCTATAATCAAATTTCAGTCAAAAATTATTTCCACCAACATGTTTAACATGTGTTAAACATTTATTATAACAAAAATGCTTTTCCTCCTTAATTACTCATATATCACACATTCATTGTAAAAATATCACCATTATTATATTATTAAAATATTATAATATATTTAAATGAATTATTTTATCAGAAAAGATAAAATATTAATTTTCAACAATTGTCACATTAAAAATTTTCTCCATCTATATCCACATAAAATGAATATTTTCCTTATCATATAAATCAATAATTAATTATTTATAAATAATATTACAGAATCACAATAATGGCAACCAAGCAGTTCCTAGGAAAGAGGGGGCTTTCCAATAAGGATTTCTCCTTACTGGCGCGCAATTAGGTGACCAATCCTCTCCTTGACAGAACTTTCTAGACATTGTCAATAATGCTATCTAATAATATTATTCAAATAATGTGACGCCCCCAAAATAGGTCCACACGACCCATTCTGAGTCGCCAGATATCACACTATAAATATCAAATACAACTTCATTTATACAACTGTTGAACTATCGTATAGAATACGACCACAGTTAACTGTGAGTTTTAAGACAATGTATGTAACTCTCATGGTGTCTCGACCACAACCTTACAATGGTACTTTACATAAAAGTATAGTCAAAAACTATTTTAGGAATTAAAATCTTTGGGAAGTCCTCAATGAAACCTTCGTACATGGGAGGCCATGCGTCTAGGTTATGGTAGATATCATATGTCCACAGAATTATCCTTGGTTGACCCAATAGACCCCAAAGAAAAATGAGAAGATTACTATCATCTTCTTTCCAATGGTGAGTCGACCCAGCTACACTCTTATTACCTGAAAGGAATTGTGAAGCAAAAAGGTGAGCACAACTAGCCTAGTAAAGAATATCATAACTAAAGATAATTAAATTATTAATAGCTTGTCAATAATAAATCAGAGATTTAGAACATATGGTAGATGATAAACTTTTCAACCATAGTTGCAGCGGAATGAGCAATCCATTAAAAGAGTCAAATAGACCATTAGGTCTATTATCTTCTCCGTGTTAAAAGTCCACCAATAATGCTTTATCCCTGTAACATCAATCAACAATTCCTGTCCACAATCATATGAATAACTCATAATCATAATTGTGATTCTGAATTCCTTTTCACACCCAGGACGAAGATAATTTTCATCACCTATCATCACCTGAAACATCAAAAATCATGGTTATACCAAATCACAATTTCTGCTCATAATCATACTAATTAAATCATCTTTGCACTACGGCCAAAGATATTCATTATTATCACATCCATGAATTAATATTTCATTGCTGAGACTTAGCTCAATAATTAATCCACGTCATCGAATCATCCCTGCACTACGGCCAAGGATATTCGTTAATATCACATTCATTAATTATCCATGCACTACGGGCCAAGGATATTCATTATTATCACATCCATGAATTAATACTTCATTGCTGAGACTCAGCTCAATAATTAATCCAAATCATCGAATCATCCCTGCACTACAGGCCAATGATATTCTTTAGTATCACGACCACGAATTATCCATGCACTATGGGCCAAAGATAATCGTGTTTTCATCAACGGTCTTGATCATGCTATAAAACAATTGATCTTTGCACCCTTGGCCGAAGAGAATCCATAGCCATAATCATACCAAAAACTTTCCATCAATGCACTACGGGCCAATGAGGACTTTTTCCACATCATTTGTAACATTACGGTCATGATTATACCGAATGATCCCTGGTCATAATCATACCAAGTCCATCTATGCACTACAGGTCACAGATGACTTTCAACATAATATAAATATGAGGATGATGACAATATTATAAGCATTTCATCAACTAAATCAAATTGCTCATAAAAAATATGCACATACTTTATATAGGATTTTCAATCCCTAAAATCATATTTACCAATTCTTCAACTTCACATAACATATTTAACTCATATGCTTGTAACTAAACTATTTTCATGAAAAATACAAAATCAGTCCCAAAAATTATTCTTTTCTGGGATTAAGCATAATATAGTCCCATATTGAACATATATTTTTCTCGGAATTTTTAAAATTCATTTACTATTTTTCAAAAATCAATTTCTAATTAATTCCTTAAGAAATTAGCTACCTTATGGTTAACTCCAGAAATTCCCAAATCTTGGCAGGATCTTACACATGTTAACGTGAGCTTCCAGTTTAAATTTTATGGTCATCGGAGTTATAGAACTCCGATTATAGCATTTTTCGTCGGAAAAACCTAAATATTGAAATGGTCATAACTTGCTCATTTTAAGTCGGAATGAGCTCATTTTTGGACAGTAGGTACTTCATACCATATATTTTCATGTCGCAAAAGGCCAGAATTTTTCTCACAATTTAATTAGCCGAAACAGCCCTTTTAAATTTATGGGCAATAGCTTTTTCGTAAATTGCATCTTTTGACTCCTTTGCTAAAATCAGTCCACACGAAAATCTACACCACCTTTTCCAGTGATTCCACTTGGATAAGTTACAAAACTCATAGACCTAACTCTAGAACTTGACCTCACTCAAAAATTTGAAATATAATAGGAGATATGGTCAATTGAATTTCATGTTCTATTTTCACCAAAATTTGATTTTTCAACCCTTTGTGATTTCTAAGAAACTTTCATGTTTTCACATAATAACTAACATAATTCATCATAACACTTATTAATACCATATATACCCATGATTTTCATCAGTCCAATGCTTTTATTATGACTTTCATCATAATCCACGTAAACAGATCATTTCCATAATTTAATAAGGAATGAAATACTGAAAGGATCATTCACTACGTGCACGTGGTAATCCACATGACGCAGAGTTATTCCAATAGAATAATAAAGAATGGAATAACGTAGGATTCACCATTCATGCGATAGAGATCGTCTGCAGACGAGTTATTCCCAAATGTAATAATAAAAATGGAACTAGGTCCCACGTAAAAGCGCATGACATATGATATTCCAACGTAAATAATAAAGAGCGAAAAACAGTCCGCGTAAAAACGCATGCATGTGATATATTCAATGTAATAATAAAGAATGAAATAACAACAGAAATCACCATACATGCGACTGCACAGACAGGTTATTCCAACAGAATAATTAATGGAACCAGGTCAGGCGTAATACGCACCGACAGGATATTCCGACATAATTATAAAGAATGGAATAATAGAAGAATTTCACCATGTATGCGGTATTTCGCATAAACAGGTTATTCCAACATAATTATAAAGAATGGAATAATAGAAGTTCTCTTCATGAATACGAAAGAATAACACACCTTACGAGTACAACAAATAATTTCCCTTACACAATAATGATATCCCTTACCTTAGAAAGAAACTGAATACTGGAGTAGAAAGGTAGCAAACTTCTCTTCTTCTTTCTCTCTATAGCTTCTCCCTCTATAATTTCTCTATAATAATTTCTCTATAGCTTTAGTGAATTGGTGAGAAATGAAGAAGAATGAGCTTCTATTTATAGGAAAATATAGTTTCGATAATTGCGGGCTCGAAATATTACAGTACAATACCTTCATCTTTTTCTTCCTTTTTAATTTAGTCCTGCAAGTATTATCAAACTTGCATCACCTCCCCTAATAGTAAATCATGTGAATGAATAGTAAACCATGTGACTCAATAGTTCTAGACATGTGAAAATACGAATTACAGTATAGTACCTCCATCTATACCTCCATTTTTAACTTAGTCATTCAAATATTATCAATTTTGCACCAACTCTCCTAATAGTAGCAAGAATGTGAATCAATAGTACACACATGTTAACAAATAGTTATAATCATGTGAATTAATAGCAATCAATTGCTCATTTATCCGGTTAAATACCCGATTGGTCAATATAACCTCCAAACATCAATTATTATCGAAATAAAGGTCGATTTTCACTAACACAAATAATTCCAACACAATGAAACTATTTTTATCAAAAATATAAATTTTGAAATTTTGAATTTTGACTTTCCCAAAAAAGTAAATTGTTGACTTTTTAACCAAATAGTGAATCCTAGAAAATTTTGTGTTTATAGACTATTTTTACTAATTTTGTCGTTTCAGACTCAAATATCACGTCTGCGTCTCCAAATTCAACTCCGAACACAACTTCAATTTTTAATAACATTCATCATTAATATTATAACTCACAATATTTATCAACCAATGTCGCGTTCCGGAAGAGGGGGCTTTCAGATAAGTTTCTCCTGATAGCAGCGCTAATTAGATTATCTAACCTCTCCTTGTGAAACTTCTAGACATTATAAATATTGCAATTTCTAATATGAATAACTTTTTCGTCTCAATTATTAATTTAATAAAATAACATTTTATGCAGATGATACGGTGACGATAATTGAATCAATAATATGAGAGATATGATGCAGTAATTACTGTAGCAATAATTGAGTATAACTGAGTGACTTTTCATGTAAGCATCAATAATCAATACCGAGTGCTACTACTATGCATGCCAGACATATTCTTATACTTTTACTACCGGGTATTTTATGACAACTTGCTTACTTTGAAAAAATTTCACATATCACCCTTTACTTTAAACTTTTATCAATTTAACTATTTACCAAAATAAAAAAATTGAATACTTTTATTTCATAAAATTCGGGATCTCACAAATAATATGCATTATTGATCTGATAATGGGAAATACTGTGCCATGATAATTATTGAAATAATAATAATATAAAATATCAACGTAGTAATTATTGAATCAATAAAATAAAATATTGAACAGTAATTACTGTAACAATTATTGAGTAGTGCCTTCTTACGAAAAAAATTTATCATGCTTCGTGAATAGTACTCGTGAATAGTAACTCATGAATAGTAACTAATGAATAGTAACTCATGAATAGTAACTCGTGAATAGTAATTATAAAAAAATTGAATACTTTTATTTCATAAAATTTGGGGTCATACAATCTCCCCTCCTTATGAAATTTCGTCCCCGAAATTTACGTACCTGGTATTTCGAAGAGTTGAGAATACCTTACTTTCATTTCAGATTCCATCTTCCCTGTCCTCATGATTTCTCCATTGCTTATCTCATGTATTTCAGATATCATTCTAGAATACAGCTTCAAAACAAGGGTTAATTGACATATTACAATTTGTCAACTTAAGTAAGAAAATTCAACTTAGGTAGGACACATACTAGCGAAGGATTTACTCGTCTCTCCCCTCCTAGTTCTATTCCCCGATCTCCGCCAGAGATCATATCCCTAAGTTCTGATACCAACTGTGACGCCCCCAAAATAGGTCCATTCCACCCAACCTATTCTGAGTCGCCAAATACATGGTACAGAAAATGACTACAACTTTATTACTACAATTGTAGTACAAAATACAACAACACATATACTGTGAGTTTTAATACCAACTGTGACTCATGTCCCAACTATGGACAACACCTCACATTGATACATTACATAAAGGTACAGTCAATAGCTGTTTTAGAAATTAAAATCTTTAGGAAGTGTTCAAGGAAACCTTCGTACATTAGAGGCCATAAATCTAAGTTATGATAGATATCATATGTCCAGAGAATTATCCTTGGTTGATCATATAGACCCCAAAGAAAAACGAGAAGATTACTATCATGTTCCTTCCAATGGTGAGTCTTCTCTTGACATATAACTATCTCCACCGTCTACAATTGAACATTATATTTCAACAAAACCCCAAGATCATATATGTAGTGCTCGTAGATATACTCAGCAAGTGGATATGCACAACCATGTCTTATGATAACTCGAGGATGTATGTCATTAGACATCTTATATGATAGTGACAAAACACCTTTCCAAAGTTGGGTTCACCTCACCCTATTCGGTTCAACAAAATTAAATATCAAATGACGTATATAATACGACACACTTATCTAAAGTTCTCAATAAAATTATTTCCATACTATTTAGGGAGAACCTCAACAGCTATAGACCACCGTTCTATTTCTCTGTTACCCCCGCTCGACCCAGCTACACTATTGTTACCTGAAAGGAATTGTGAAGCAAAAGGGTGAGCATAACTAGCCCAGTAAAGAATATCATGACTAAAGATAATTACATTATCAATAGACTTCATCAGTAATAAATCAGAGATTTAGAACATATGGTAGATAATAAAAATTTTCAACCATAGTTGCAGCGGAACGAGCAATCCATTAGAAGAGTCAAATAAACTATAAAGTCTATTATCTTCTCCACGTTAAAAGTCCACTAACAATGTTTTATCCTTGTAACATCAATCAACAGTTCCTTCCACAATCATATGAATAACTCATAATTATAATTGTGATTCTAAATTACTCTTCGCATCTAAGACGAAGATAATTTTTATCACCTGTCTTTACCTTAAACATCAAAGATCATGGTTATACCAAATCACAGTTCCTGTTCATAATCATACTAATAAATTCATCTTTGCACCACGGGCCAAAGATATTCATCAAAAGTTCATCTTTGCACTACATGCCAAAGATAATCAACAACAAGTCATCTTTGCAATACGAGCCAAAGATATTCATCAATAATTGATCTTTGCACTACGGGCCAAAGATATTCATATCTCAAAGAAATACATAATCATTTCAGAATTTATATAAACCATAATTATAACCATATATGTTGATCAATTCACCTTTGCACTTAAGCTAAAGATATTCAATTATAAATTCAATGGTCATGATCGTACCAGTCAACAATTCAACTTTGCACTACTGGCTAAAGAGAACCCATAGTCATTATCATACCAATAATCTACCCATCATTACACTTAAGTCAAAGAGAAATATCATCATTAGGGTTATAAGAATGTTATATATGATAATAAAAATAATATAATCAACATATAGATTTAATCTCAAGAGTAAGATTCATAAATCAATGATTTCATAACACCTTAATCCAAATGTTATAAATCACTTAATAATCTCATAATCTAATATTATTAATACTATCACAATATTTTAATCATTTCTTAAATTTATAAATAATTTATTTTAATTGTTTACACTTTACTAATAAATGCATTTAATCATCCTAAAATGCCGAACTCATAAAATTTCATCATCAATAACCAACACCCTCATCAAAAAAATCTGCATATACCTTATATAGGATTCTCAAGCCATAAAATCCTATTTTCCAATTTTGTTACTTCACATAACATATTTAATTCATTTATTCATAACTAGTCTATTTTCATGAAAAATACCAAATCAATCCCAAAAATATTTCTTTTTGGGATTTAGCATAATATAGTTCCATATTGAACATATATTTTTCTCAGAATTTTTTAAAATTTATTTACTATTTTTCATATGGCCAAAACCACCGAATATTTAGACATTTATCATAAATTGTACTTTTATCCAAAAATTCCGAAATTTACAGGGTATACTGATATTATATAGATGTACTCCCAATAAAAATTTCATCAATTTTGGAGTTAACCACAAGGAGTTATAAGGGTTTACTTTTAAAATAGTCTTTTCTCATAAAATTTGTAACTCCTAATCTATACATCCAAAAATTGCCATTTTTGGACACAATCTATAGAACTCATCAAATTATCATTTCAAATTTTTCCAGAATTTTTGAAGGTCGAAAAAATTACGAAACTGAAAAACATAATAACCCTTACAATCCCCTACATAATAACGACAATATCCCTTACCTCAAAAGAGTAGTACTGGAATGTCGGATATAAAGTTAAACGAACTTAAGCCGTATAGCAACACTCAAGATATCTAAATACTCACAAAAATACGATCGATAATATAGAGAGAGAAAACTTCAGTTTCTGGTGTGATTTTCAATTATAACCTAAGCACCTATTTATAGGAAATTGCTTAGAACACCAAAGCATAAAATTGAATATAATAATATTATTAATAACCAAAATCATACGCCTCCTTTGAATTCAGATTCCAGCAATTCCCACATGCAAAAGTACACTTGTGGGGCCCACCTTCTAGAAAAACATGTTTTAAACACCTTTTGTAACAAAATCAATTCAGACTCAATAATCCGGAACTTCAATAATTCGTAATAAATAGTCCTTTTATCAGAAAAATTCAAATCTTATGTCCATTCCATAGGAAATTTAATTCTCTACAACTTTGCAGAAGAAAGTTTTTACAAATTCCAAATAGAAATTGACCGAAATCCACATACGGACGATTTTGCAGGCTATAATCAAATTTTAGTCAAAAATTATTTCCACCAACATGTTTAAAATGTGTTAAACATTTATTATAACAAAAATGCTTTTCCACCTTAATTACTCATATATCACACATTCATTGTAAAAATATCACCATTATTATATTATTAAAATATAATAATATATTTAAATGAATTATTTTATCAGAAAAGATAAAATATTAATTTTCAACAATTGTCACATTAATTTTTTTTTCCATCTATATCCACATAAAATGAATTTTTTCCTTATCATATAAATCAATAATTAATTATTCATAAATAATATTACAGAATCACAATAATGACAACCAGGCAGTTCCCAGGAAAGATGGGGCTTTCCAATAACGATTTCTCTCTTCTTGGCGCTATGATTAGGTGACCAAACCTCTCCTTGACAGAACTTTCTAGATATTGCCAATAATGCTATATAATAATATTATTCAAATAATATGAATTATTAATCTGATAATGGGAAATACTGTGCCATGACAATTATTGAAATAATAATAATATAAAATATCAACGTAGTAATTATTGAATCAATAAAATAAAATATTGAACAGTAATTACTGTAACAATTATTGAGTAGTGCCTTCTTATGAATTTTTTTTATCATACTTCGTGAATAGTACTCGTGAATAGTAACTCATGAATAGTAACTCGTGAATAGTAACTCATAAATAGTAACTCATGAATAGTAACTCGTGAATAGTAATTATATAAAAAATTGAATACTTTTATTTCATAAAATTCGGGGTCTTACAATAGTAGACCGATTGACAAAGTCGGCTCACTTTTTGCCAATTAGGGTCAAGTAAAACTTAGATCAGTTAGCTAGACTCTATATTAAGGAAATAATTTCCAGACATGGAGTACCAGTATCAATTGTGTTAGATCGTGATCCACGGTTCACATCGAACTTTTGGAGGAGTCTACAAGAGCAGTTAGGAACGCAGTTGAAGCTGAGTACGACGTATCATCTATAAACGGATGGACAGAGCGAGAGAACAATTCAGACGTTAGAAGATATGCTAAGATCTTGCATCATAAATTTCAAGGGTAGTTAGGATGATCATCTACCATTAGTAGAGTTTGCGTATAACAATAGTTATCATGCAAGCATAGGTATGCCGCCTTACGAAGCTTTGTATGGGAGGAAATGCAGAACGCCACTATATTGGGATGAGGTAGGTGAATGCCGAATGTTGGGACCGAAATTAGTGCAATAGACAGCGGATATTGTCAAGATGATACAAATGCGTCTTCTAGCAGCTCAAGACAGACAGAAGAAATTTACGGATTCGTGTTGATCGATTTCGCAATCAATGAATACGTGCAAGTATACACGGCCAACAAGTAATAAAGTGAAAGTAGAGTATCATTCCCACGAGGAATTATTTAATAAAAATTACCAATTACTAACTCTTAACCAAATCAATTTTATTTAAACAATCGCAAAGTGTGAATTTTCTAGTTAAGAAAACTAAATTAAACAATTAAAAGAGATTAGTCTAAAAGAAAGCAAATAAACAAAAGCTGAGATTTGATTGAATTCGGGTAAATAAGGATTAAGACTCAATATCCCCAATTATGAACTATAAATCAATTATCCAATTATCCCAATTATTACGTCTCTTGAATTGTTAACGAGAATTCTCAAATGCCAAAAGCCCTTTCTCAAGTGATCCTTTGCCTTCTATTTAATCCAAGTTAATTTTGCTATATCCTATATGCAAAACAATTGAATTAAACTCACTACAATCCCAATTCCTTATGTATTACGTGCGGCGAATAGATATTCTCATTCTATTCACAAACCTAATTATTCAGCATGCAAATAACTAAGTCTAAGTCACATGATATCATGCCAGATTCTAACCCTAGAATTCCTTTCCCAATTCCTTCTAGAGTAACAAGGTAATTACTGATCAGATAATTAATCAATAAGCATAAGGCAAGATAAACAACTCACTTTGACACAAATAATTGGAATAAATTAAATAACTAATTTATAGCCATAAAAAGTTTAATTGAAATCTTAATAAAAGAGTTAGTTCATAATTAATGAATTAAAACCAAGAATCCACAATTGAATAGACATTAAAAGATAAAAGTATGATAAAAGAAAAGAATAGAATACATTGTCGACCGTCGATGCTCCCTCTTGCTTTTTTCTTTTTGCTCTTGATCTTCAGTGTTCTTCAATTTGCTTCAATCTTCAATGGCTAATTAAGAACTAGGGTTATGTTCTAATCTAATGGAGTGTATCTCTAGTCTAATCTATGTAATCGTTCCCTATTTTATGCCTTACATCATGTATTTATAGGTTACAAGTCCAATTTTTAGTTTAGGAACAAACCCAATCCAATTTGGAGTCAAAAAGGTGTCAAAATTAAACTCAAAAATGCATCCGAGACCATCACTAAGCCCTTCCCGGCCCCCAACCTTTGGGCTTGACGCTCAAACCCTTTGCCCCCGAGCCCCCGGCTGCCACTGGCATAAACTATATTTTGGGCGCCCGGCCTTTGGCCCCAAGTTCGACATTTTTACTCAAGCGTCCTTTGGGAAAATGGTCATAACTTCTTCGTCCGAACTCCGATTTTGATGATTCAAGATGCTCCGGAAAGAGGAAAAGTAGATCTACAACTTTTGTTATTTAAGGTTTTCGAAATAATGTCTAGACCAATACTCAAATAGGCTCTGAAGTGACTTCTTTGTATATGGCAAGCCGAAAACGCGAATCTAGCCACCCCGAACGTCGATCCAAGTAACTTTTGTCCCAATTCCTACAAAACAACGTAAAACATGCATGAATAGAAACAAACACTTAAAATCAACTAAAAGATTAAGCTCAAACGCACTCAATTATGAGTATAAAACTCACTCATCAAATACCCCCAAACTTAAACATTTGCTTGTCCTCATGCAAAAACACAAAAGAACTAAAAATAAACAAACTAACTCAACTACATGAATGCATATGCATGATCTACTTCCTAATATACCTACGAACCCAGTAATAAATCAGTATGATATATAGCAACAGGCCTCAAAGATACCAATGATACTCAAACAATATATCCGATCAAGTCAAATTCCATAACTCTCTAACCAATTAGTCGATCCAAACTGTCATCACCCATGTTTTGTGTGTGTGTGCTTGTTAACCATTCTAACCAACCACAGTTCAAGATAATCACATAACAAACTTCTTAGAAGGAAAATTTGAGTTCAATTCAATTACTTTTGTGAACATGACAACTCGGTTAAAACTAAGCAATTACCAAGTCTTAAGGTAAATCTGAGTTTATTTATACTCTTATTCAATCACGAGGGTATTTTTTGCTCTTTCTCATGTTTTATTCATTTTTTTCTCATGGTACGTGCAATGTCTTATTCCATAGGCTTTTCAGGTGCTACCTTAACGAGCTTTAACCACCACGACTTCCAAGCCATTAAGACCTTAGGGCGCTAGGTGTAAAGACAATCCCCTCGGGCGTACTTACTCAAGTAACAAAGGCCACAAAACTAGACAAGCATGCCACGGTGTTTATTCTTTTTTTCCTTTCTTTTTTTGGATTTTGTATTCTTTTTTTTCTTTTCAGCATTTCTTTTTTTTTCTTTTTTTTTCATTTCATTTTTTTTTTCTGTATATATATATATATCCCATAGATTCCCCCAAACTCAAGCTTTTACGTCATTCCAACCTTTCTTCCCGATTCACTAATTTCCTTAAATTTTAACAAAGATTTTCCCTTAGAAACAAATTATGAAACCCTTGAACCAAGTGGATTAAAACAGTTAAACTTTAAGTGCTAACTTAGGTTACATAAGTTTCGAAGACGAGGCTCAGATTATCATCATGATTAAAATTAGAACTCATCATCAATTATCAACACTGTTCAAATTAACATTTAATACCAATCTTATCATAGGCCGAGCTAAGACCACACCAACCGATCACACAGATTTATAAAAAAAAATGCAATTATACTACATTACACATACTAATGCAACACATATATGAATATGCAAATAACTACCATGTATTATATGCAACCTAAAAAAACACAATGCTAACACATAAAAAAAATGAAACCTAAAAAAAAAACACAATGCTAACACATAAAAAAAATGAACTACTATGCAGATAACTAACTATATGCAATACGACACTAAAATGCCCCCAAACCTAAATTAGACATTGTCCTCAATGGCTATAATAGAAAAAATTAAAGCAGAGGACTTCCCTAAAAATATAGCAATCTTCCTCCTTGTCCGCTAAGTTTGGAGAATAAGCTAGGCACATGGAACAAATTGGACACCACACTTGAATTTAACTTGAATAACCTGTAAAACCATGATAGAAGCAATTTTATTAAATCCTAAATAAATGCAAATTCAAAACTGCTAATATAAAACTTAATAAAAACTAAAAATAAAAATTAAACTTGGGTTGCCTCCCAATAAGCGCTTGTTTTATAGTCTCAGCCTGACTTCTTCAATTCTCTATCCAATTCCCCTACGAAAATTGAGGAACCCTCCATCCATCAGAAGCAATGTCTCTTTTGGGAGGTTCCCATTAGTAAAGACCCTTAAATTAAAATCACCTAGCATGCTCTTTGTAGATATGATCCATATTAAGAACGTCCAACAACTAGGTGTTTTCTCCATTATGTCTATAATTAGATTGGGGCATTGAAGCTTAATAAACATAATGGAGTCTTCCTCTATCTTCTCCTTTTCATCCCACCATGACTCCACAACTGTACTAGCTCTTATGTCACAAAGAGCTTTGCCGACGACATGACTACCAATTGGGCATGGTTTTGCAAAATTGCCCGGATTCTTGAACTTTAGTGGAGAAGGCACATGGGATACTAATGAAATCGGTTCATCTTCGTTAAATCTTACAGTTAAATCTTCATCGATCTCCTTTTCTTGGTTCCCAATTGTTTCCTCTCTTTCAACATCTTGTGGCTCATCTAGTTGCAGATTTGGTTCGGGCTCATCATCGGGCTCATCATTAGTCTCGTTATCCATGTCATAGAGCCAAGTGTATTGAGGACGGTTGTTCAACGCATGTGCTATCTTCCCCAATTGATTTTCCAGATTCTTGATCGACGCACTTTGGCTTTGCATATTCAGCTCTATTTTATTCATATTCAGCTCTATTTGATTAATTTTCTTCTCATGTTCCTCGTTCTCTTTTTTAGAAGCTTTAATAAATTTTTCCAAGGCTTCCTCCCAATTTGAATGTTCTTCCTGTTGTAGTGGAGGTGGACATGAGAAATCCGGTGGGTATGTTGGACTTGGAGCATAAAATTGATCTTGATTGTTACTCCATGAAAAATCAAAGTGATACCCCGATCCGATGATAGTTGTTGGGATAGACATAACTGTTGGGATAATCGCCACTATCTTTATGTCTCGGCTCGAAACTAATGGGCGCATTGATGACTCATATGATTTCCAAAGACAATAATCACAAATAACCGCCACACTTTGGCGACGTTGAGCTTCAAAAGCTTCAAACATCCTCGAAAGTGTCTCCATCTGTGCTGATAATGCAGAAAGTTTCTCGAGTCTGTCAATCTCTGCTTCCCTCGGTTGAGTCATGTTCATGTATGGCCATTGATACGCAAAGTCATCCATGGTACCTAAAAAGAGAGAAATATAGGAAGAGAATTAAAAATAAAAAAATAAAAAAAATTAAATTAAGATTAATTTGATTGAAATTAATATTGGAAAATAATTATTGAATTAATTCCCCGGCAACAGCGCCAAAAACTTGTTGATCGATTTCGCAATCAATGAATACGTGCAAGTATACACGGTCAACAAGTAATAAAGTGAAAGTAGAGTATCGTTCCCACGAGGAATTATTTAATAAAAATTACCAATTACTAACTCTTAACCAAATTAATTTTATTTAAACAATCACAAATTGTGAATTTTCTAGTTAAGAAAACTAAATTAAACAATTAAAAGAGATTAGTCTAAAAGAAAGCAAATAAACAAAACTGAGATTTGATTGAATTCAGGTAAATAAGGATTAAGACTCCAATATCCCCAATTATGAACTATAAATCAATTATCCAATTATCCCAATTATTACGTCTACTGAATTGTTAACAGGAATTCTCAAATGCCAAAAGCCCTTTCTCAAGTGATCCTTTGCCTTCTATTTAATCCAAGTTAATTTTGCTATATCCTTATGCAAAACAATTGAATTAAACTCACTCTGAATCCCAATTTCTTATGTGTTACATGCGGCGAATAGATATTCTCATTCTATTCACAAACCTAATTATTCAACTTTGTGCGAAATAACTAAGTCACATGATATCATGCCCGATTCTAACCCTAGAATTCCTTTCCTAATTCCTTCTAGAGTAACAAGGTAATTCTTGATCGATAATTAATCAATAAGCATAAAAGCGAGATAAGCAACTCACTTTGACACAAATAATTGGAATAAATTAAATAACTAATTTATAGCCATAAAAAGTTCAATTGAAATCTTAATAAAAGAGTTAGTTCATAATTAATGAATTAAAACCAAGAATCCACAATTGAATAGACATTAAAAGATAAAAGTATGATAAGAGAAGAGAATAGAATACATTTGTCGACAAATCGATGCTCCCCTCTTTTCTCTTTGCTCTTGATCTTCAGTGTTCTTCAATTTGCTTCAATCTTCAATGACTAATTAAGAACTAGGGTTATGTTCTAATCTAATGGAGTGTATCTCTAGTCTAATCTATGTAATCTCTCCCTATTTTATGCCTTACATCATGTATTTATAGGTTACAAGTCCAATTTTTAGTTTAGGAACAAACCCAATCCAATTTGGAGTCAAAAAGGTGTCAAAATTCTCTCAAGAACGCGTCCAGTCCATCACCAAGCCCTTCCCCAGCACCCCAGCGCTAGGCTTGACGCTCAAACCCTACCTCCCAGCGCCCCGGCGCTGGGCATAGTCCTATTTTGGGCTCCCCGACGCTGGCCCCAAGTTCTGACATTTTCTGCTCCGACGTCCTTTGGGAAAATGGTCATAACTTCTTCGTCTGAACTTCGAATTTGATGATTGAAGATGATCCAGAAAGAGAAAAAGTGGATCTACAACTTTCATTCTTTGAGTTATTCGAAATAAGGTCCGGAGAAATACTCAAATTGTCTCTGAAGTGACTGCTTTGTAAATGGCAAGCCAAAAACGTGAATCTAGCCACCCCGAACGTCGATCCAAGTAACTTTTTTCCCAATTCCTAGAAAACAATGTAAAACATGCATGAATAGACACAAATACTTAAAATTAACCAAAAGATTAAGCTCAAACGCACTCAATCATGAGTATAAAACTCACTCATCAATTCGCATAGAGAGAATTGAGAATTTGAAGTAGGTTCATACGTATTTCTAAAAGTATCTCCCTGAAAAGGAAAGATACATTTTGGAAAGAAGGGAAAGTTAAGTCCGAGGTTCATAGGACCTTTTGAGGTATTAAAACGGGTGGGTGAGGTAGCATACATGATAGCATTACCTCCAGACCTAGAACGAATACATAATATATTTCACGTATCCGTGTTACGTCCTTATAAGCCAGATTATAAGCATGTGATAGAGTATGAACCTATTCATATTGAGAAAGACTTAACGTACGAAGAAACACCGATTCAAATTATCGATAGAAAAGAACAAGTTCTGTGGAATAAAGTCATACCTTCCATGAAGGTTATGAGTTCCCGAAGGCATAATAGTTATCTAGAAAGGGGGGGGGGGGTTGAATAGATATTAAAAACTTTTCTTTGTTTAAAGACTATTTTGATAAAGCTTTGTAGCATAGCGGAATTATTATTTCTTTGAAATCCCTTTTAGATAGCAAGTTAAAGAGAGAAAGCCAGTTATAGCAGTTATAGTAGTTAAAAATAGGCACAGTTATTTTTAAGTGGTTCGGAGCACTCAAAGCTCCTAGTCCACTCTTCTACTCCTTGAGTAGGAAATCCACTAAGGATGTCTTTTACACTTTACGAATCTCACAGATTCCTTCTGAACCAAAGAGCTGGCACTTCTAAGTTCACTCTTGAACTCTTCAAGTCCAGCAGACTTGGCTCTTCACAGTTCACTTAGAACTCTTCAAGTCTTTCTACCTTAGAACTCCGTACTTCAGTAGATTGATAGTTGTTGAGTTGTAATTGCGGCTACTTAGTTGTAGTTAGGCACTTGTTCGAAAGAACTGAGTAGCTGAGCAAGCTTCTTCTTTTTCTCAGATTGTAGAGTTTATAGTTGAGTGTTCTTGTGCGTTTTGTTCAATACTTTCTTATCTCTCTCATGTGTTTGTATTCTGTATATATGAGATCTTTGAAATCTATCCGTTGAAGTCATCTGATGAAGCATTAAATACATTTGACATTTCTGAGCCTTGATGGAGACATTTTTGTACACCTTCTGAATTGCATTCTGGCCCACTGACACGGCAGACTGCTTTCTCATCTAACACCTAAAAAGGTGTTTTCCTCTGCCCAATGTTCCTTTTCTTAGCTTCTTGAATACGTTCCTTTTAATCAATACTAAGGATATCTTTTGTACTGTTGGGACTGATGAGTGCTTCAACGTTCAAAACCCATTCCTCATTTGTTGGAATTTGTCTTCAAACAAAAGTTAGGGCTCGATGCTTCTGACACATGGCAGATGACACTCTACTATCCATATCGTAGTGTCTTGTCATATTGGTGCTTGCACTTAAGAGAACACTAAGATTTCTCGCAAGGATTTGCACACTACGATCTTTTCACTCGACGATCATCACTTGCTTGTCTAGCAGATTCAACATTTCTGAGAGCACACTACGATCTCCGAGTTAGCTTCGGCAAATGTCTAGACCACTCTACAATTTCTGAAGAGGTCCTTTAGGGCAGATACACTACAATCTGTTAAGCTCTATGATCCTGCCTTAGCTTCTGCAATCTGTTAATCAGCTTGATAGACTATGATTCTTGTTGAAGCCTATCTATACTTTTCAAGTCATGGATCAACCTAACATCTTTGATCACTTTATCTATACATTCATTTATGGAATGATGACCATTCAAAGCAAAGATCAACCTAACAGATTTGATCTGTCACTAAGCCCTTGTACATATATTCCTTGAAGGGCTTTATATATAAACATGCGTATTTGCTTTAAACATCAAATAAAGATATGCATTCTTCCAACAATCTCCCCCTATTTGATGTTGGCATAACCAAGGAGATTTGTTGTCATGATTATCAAATTCTATATGCAGTTGCAACAAAGTAAATATGACATAGTTTTTCAGTGAGCAGTTGAAATTTCTAGAGAATAAGCATGAATTTATTGATGTATGAATAGATAGATGTTACATTTCAATATGACTACATTAATAAGAAATAAAATTTAACTTTATCTCTATTTCTTCAGCCTTTTTCTTCTCGGAGGGTTTGCATATTCCTCAGCTCTCCTTTTTCTGCTGGCTTCATCCCTTCTGGCTAAGTCTTCCAGTTCACTTGGGCTTAGTCTAGGATTGTGATCATGCCTATTCATGAATGCAGGATCTCCAATTGGCATTCTTAGGCCTGTTGTTGTTACCTCATAAGAGCTGGTCGTTGGCCCTAGACTCCTTAAAGGTTGAGCCATTAAAACTTCCTGCTAATCAGATCGTTAAGTCTGATGGCTGGATCGTGGAGTCTGCTGGTGGATTTGTCTTGCAGGAGGATTCCTTGAGGAGTGAGATTGGAATTGACCTATGCCTTTTCCCTTGCCTCCCTGATCTACTTTCCCTTTATTCTCCCCCTTTATGTCAGCATCAAGGGTTCGAATGTCTTTTGAGAGACGAGTGACTCCTTGGACAAGCTCGTTGAGTTGACTTTGAGTTTGAGCAATGTCCTCACGATTCTATTGGATCAAAGCATCAGAACGAGTTTCACGTCGTTAAAGAATGTCGATGACAGTTTTAGTCTGCTTCATTTGACCCATGGAGAATTCTTGAAACTCTTTGACTGCAGTTTGAAGACTTTTGATGCTCTGTATCATTAGATTGTTTTGAGATTCTTGTGTTTTCTGTAATATCATGGCAGCATCCCGATGTTTTTTAGCTGCAAGAAAGTGAATATCGTCCCTGTCTTTTATGATTTGAAGCATTTCTTTGATGATCTCTTTGAGCGTTTTAGAAAGCTCAGAGCTTAGGGAGCTTGGGAGATTGTTTGCAGCATTGATCATTGATGTCAATCTCAGCTGTATAAGTGCAGTATGATCTTCAAAACTCTCGTCGAGTTCCTTGATCACTTTCTCAGACATTGTTGATAAATCAGCCTTTGTGGATAGATCTGACAGGAGTTCATTTAGATGGGGAATTTATGAGGGAGGAGATGTGCTCTTGAATTGATCTTGCAATGAGTAGAGGGCGAGTTCAAGATTGAAATATTCATTGTTGGATGAGGAGGGAATATCTGACGTAGGGGCCTGGGTTTGGAGGTTCAAGGTTGGTGACTCTATGATCGGAGGTGGAGACTCTACCATGGGGCTAGAGTCAGTGATCGTAGAGATGGGATGTGAGAGCATTAGGGAGTTGATCTTATATGGTTCCTCAGTTACAGAATTTTGGGATTCTATAACTGGAAATTGATTCAGTGGATGAAGAATCACTTCCAACCATCGTGGGAATTCATAAAATTGATTAAATGAGGATGATGACAAGTGATTAACTCTAAAAAGAGTTGGGATAAATAGTACCTCAAGTTTGTTCTTTGAGGAGGAACTTTTGGTGTGAAGCTTCTTGGCAAAATTGAATCTCCATGGGAATCCATTGACTAGCACTGAGATGGCTGAATACTCTTTGAAACTCCAGAACATGTGATCCCAAGAGTTCAGAATTTGAGCTTGGTGGAAATCCATCATAGGAAGATATGCAAACAGTTGCTCATAATTGGCTTTTCTGTGCCCATCAATGCCTACAACTATGATCTCGACCTCATCATCTTCTTCTCTATTTTCACAGGAGGATTCCATTATGTCAATGGCCTCATGATGTTCTTGCATTGGCTCTTCATCATCTCCTGCAGGAGTCCCTTTTTCTATTATGGAGGTGTCATGATCCTCCCCCTTGGCTTGATCATCTTTTTGTACGATCAACAGCTCCCCCTGAGCTGGAGCATCCTCTAGCATGATATTTTCAGGCATCTCCCCCTTAGCAGGAGTATCCTCTATCATCAGATCTTTAGGTGTCTCCCCCTCAGTTGGAGCTTTGACTATTTCGCTTTTATTTGTTGGTTCCTTTTCAGCAGTCAGTTCTTTGTCTTCACTCTTTAGTGCTTTCTCATTGATAAGAATATATTTCTTAACTAGTTTCCTTCTTAGCTTTTTAGGCTGTCCCACAGCCTCAGAACGTTATTCAGTTTTGTCCTTCAGATCAACCAAAATATTTGATGCAGCTGCTTCCATGTTTGGTCTGGTCTCTACGATCAGAAGAGACTCTACGATCGAAGAGACTGATGGCCTTTTGATCTTGTGGCTGATCTTATTTATCTTCAGCAGCTGAGATATGGTTGCTCTATCTTCTTCTTCCTCAGCCTGCTGTTCCTTTCTTCTTAGGATCCTTAGAGTCTCAATGTCTGAGGACTCTATAGGCTTATCGGTAGTGGATCCTTGAGGTTCTTCTGTAGTTATGGCTTTCAGCTTCCTTTTCCCTTTGCTTTTTCTGATTAACGCAATGGGTTCTTCCTTGTTAGCTTCTTCTTCTTCTTCTTCTTCCTCAGTTTCTTTGACAATAGACATATTTCCTGGCACTTCTGATCCCTTTAGCTCACCAGTTCTACAACTGGATTAAGACATCATCTTCACATTTTCAGCTGGATTCCTTTTCCAGTTTCAAATAATTGCTTGGTCATTCGACGATTTGGATTGATGGTTTCTCCTTCATCATCCTTAATTAAGTCATCGAGAGCAGCCTGTAGGATAATGCTTATAAATCGTCCATAGAGCATCTTCTGTGAGCTCTTTGTTTTCTTTGAGCTGATTAACCACTTCCCAATCCATTCAAGTAATAGAGCCCCATAGTTAAGTTGTATTTTATAACATATGGCGCGTCATGAGTTTGAGTTGTACCTCATTCACGAGTCGTGACTGAGCTCTTCTGACATATACATTTTCCAACAATATCGATTAGAAACTCATACCTCTATGGAAACTCCTTCTTCTTGTATCCTTTGACAGAGAGTGATTTCTTGTGATGCATCTTCTTGAGACCCTTATGGAAGTTTATTCCATCTAAGGACGGATACCCTTCATATTTGAGACCTAGAGCTAGATTGATGTCCTAAGCTTTTAGTCTGATTTGGACGTTCCTGACTTTCGCAGTGATGGTGTTGTTTTCAAATACCTCGTTATTGTAGAACTCTTTTACCAGCTTTGGGTAGATCAATGTGTCCGTACCCAAGGCTTCTTCGAGACCTGCCTTCTTCAGTAGCGACAACGTCTTGTGAAATTGAGGTTCAGCTGACTTAAATTCGTCAAAACAGAGTCTATAGCCGGAGATAACACTGGAAGCTGCCATTAATTTCTTTGCAGGAAGTGAGACTAATTGAGCTAGCTACTGATTTAAGGTTTCTTCTTGAGAGAGAGAGGAAGAGAGAGATGATCTTTTGAACTTTAGATTTCAAAAAGACGATTTCAATTTATACTTGTAACTTCCCTCTCTCTATTTTGCTTAGTGGGACAGGTGTTAAATTTTGCTTGGCTCTATGAATTTTGACAGAGAAGGATTGTACTGAATTGCCCTTAACTTCTTCTGAGATAATGTATTCTTCATTGGGACTACGATCATTGAGACGGTCCTTGGAATCGTCGAGTCTGTTCTACCATCATTGAGTCTATGTAGCAGTCGTCGTGTCTTAGTTGTAAACATAGAGTCTGAACTACGATCATTAAGTCTGACTAGCAATCGTAGAGTCTGGTCAAGTCGTTGTGATGAACTTTTTGACTTAGCATTCTTCTTAGATTAAGGTAGCTCAGGAAGGGCCAACCTCATTAATTGTATCAAGGGTCAGCTCCTTTGGTTTTGTTGATATAGCTTTACTATCGTTGAGTCTGCACTACGATCGTTGATTCTGTTCAGCATTCATTGAGTTTTATGACACTTTGGCTCTACGATCATGGACTTCCTTTGATCATGTCTTTAATTTCGAACATAGCCCTTAAATCTGTATGGTTAGCACAAACTAGAGCATAATATTTTATGTTTGTAAGTTAAGCATGCCTAGCTCACTTATCAATTTGTTGAATCTGGATTCATCTAGAGGTTTTGTTAAAACATCAGCAAGTTGATTTTTAGTAGGGATATATTGTAAAGATATAGTTCCATTTTGTACATGATCCCTAATGAAGTGATACCTTATTTCTATATGCTTAGTCCTAGAATGCATGACAGGATTATGAGTTATAGCAATTGCACTTGTGTTATCACAATGAATAGGTATGGATTTGAATTCAAACCCATAATCTGCTAGCTGATTTTTCATCCATAGGATCGAAAGCACGACAATTTGCCGGTGACGAATGTATTCAACTTTTATGCGGTTGAGGTGAATCTTGAGTTTTGCTTCTTACTAAACTAGTACACAAGTCTGTTACCTAGTAGTTGACAAGTGCCACTGGTACTTTTTCTATCTATTTTACAGACTACAAAATCAGCCTCTGTGTAACCTGTTAGCTCAAACGAGGATTCCTTGGGATACCAAAGCCCCAGGTGGGGTGTACCTTTGAGGTACCTGAAAATCCTCTTTACAGCAGTTAAATGAGATTCTTTAGGACAAGCCTGAAATCAAGCACAAATGCATGTTGCAAACATTATATCTGGTCTACCGGCAGTAAGATATAAAAGAGAGCCTATCATACCTATGTATTGAGTTATATCATTACTTTTACCTTTTTCATCTTTGTCAAGCTTGGTTATAGGAGTAATTGGGGTTTTCATGGGAGATGCTGACTCTATGCCATATTTCTTAGGTAAGTCTTTAATGTACTTGGCTTGGTTGATAAAGATTCCTTCATCAGACTGCTTTACTTGCAGTCCAAGGAAGAAGTTTAGCTCACCCATCATACTCATTTCAAACTTGCTCTGCATAAGCCTGGAGAATCTTTTGCATAACTTTTCATCAATAGAACCAAAGATTATATCATCAACGTAAATTTGAACTAATAGAACCTTATATTTATGCTTTCTAAGAAATAGTTGGTATCTACTCTACCTCTAGTGAAACCATTTTCAATAAGAAAGTTAGTGAGTGTTTCATACCATGCTCTCGGTGCTTGCTTAAGACCATATAAGGCTTTGTCTAATCTAAAAACATAATGAGAAAGAGATGGATTGATGAAACCTGGAGGCTGCTCTACATAGACTTCTTCTTGAAGTTCACCATTCCAGAATGCACTTTTGACATCTATCTGGAAGACTTTGAACTTCATGTGAGCAGCAAAGGCAAGGAATATTTTGATGGCTTCTAGTCTGGCAACAGGTGCAAATGTCTCATCATAGTTAATGCCTTCTTCCTAAGAGTAGCCCTTGGCCACTAGTCTAGCTTTATTCCTGGTTATCACCCCATCTTCATCCATTTTATTTCTGAAGACCCACTTGGTTCCAATTACAGGATGGTTCTTTGGTCTTAGAACCAATCTCCATACTTTGCTTCTCTCGAACTGATTAAGTTTTCCTGCATGGCCTCTATCCAGCTGGAGTCTTCCATATCATCCTCTATCTTCTTTGGTTCTATTTGAGATAGGAAGCTTAGATAGAAGCATTCATTTTGAGTAGCAGCTCTTGTTTTGACTCCTTCATTCGGATCTCCAATGATTAGATCTTGAGTGTGATCTCTAGCCCATCTGCTTCCTGTTGGGACGTCAGTTCTTATGCCTTCTTTTCTTAGATCTTCAAGATCTATTTCTTCTTCTTGATGTGGAGGCTCGTTGTTTGGCATAGGCCTCTCTACGATCTCATTCCCTTGCTCAACAATTTTGCTGTCTGGTACTACGATCATAGTATTGAGCTTGACGACCTCGTTCGTAGTGTCTAAACTATTAGTCGTAGTGTCTTGAGGCATTGCTTTGTCTAAGTTTGTTTCATCAAATATGATGTGAATCGAGACTTTAACACTCAGTGTCTTCTTATTGAACACTCTGTAGGCCTTACTGTCTGTGGCATATCAAAGAAAGATTCCTTCGTCTGATTTTGGTTGAAACTTTGTCAAGTATTGCTTTCCATTATTGAGAATGTAGCATGTACACCCGAAGACATGAAAGTAGCTGACACTAGGTTTTCTTCCTTTCCACAGTTCATAGGGAGTCTTCTTAATCGTAGAGTGTATGAGCGATCTGTTCTGAGTATAACATGCAGTGTTGGCTTATTTTGCCCGAAAGTACTCGAGCGGATGAAATTCTTTTACTAGTAGAGTCCTTCCACCTCTATTAATGTTACTGTTCTTTCTCTCATGAACTCCATTTTGTTGAGGAGTTCGTGGGCCGAAGTTGTGGTGATGCCATTGTCAGAGCAGAATTGGTCCATTTCTGAGAAGTCAAATTCTCTACCATGATCACTCCTTATAGCCTTGATTTTCTCTCCTTTCTCGTTCATCACAAGCTTGAGCATTTTGATCAGTTGGGAGCTTGTCTCATCTTTTGAGGTTAGAAAGAACACCCATGTAAATCTGGTGAAGTCATCGATTACTACCAGAGAGTATCTCTTTCCTCCAAGGCTCGTAGTTGGAATTGGTCCAAAAAGATCCATGTGTAGTAGCTGTAAAGGCTTGTCAATTGAATTGACAGTTTTGTTTTTGAAAGTGCTTCTGGTATGTTTTCCAAGTTGACAGGCATTACACAACCTTTCTTTAATGAAATTGAACTTGGGTAGGCCTGCAACTCGATCTATTGAAGCTAATTTGGACATGGTTTTGAAGTTGAGATGAGAAAGTCTTCGATGCCATAGCCAGCTCATTTCTTCAGATGCTTTAGCCAGAAAGCATATTGTCTCGTCTGAGCTTAGTTTTCTAAGATTTACTATGTAGACATTTCCTTCTCTTATTCCGGTTAGCTTTACTGCAGATGTCTTCAGGTCTCGGACATGACATTGATTGTTGAGAAATGTTACTTGATGACCCTTGTCGCAGAGTTGGCTAATGCTTAGAAGATTGTGTTATAGTCCTTCCACATAGGCCACTTTGCTGAAGGATACTGTACCATTTCAAGCTGAGCCATAGCCTCTTGTCTTGCCAGAGCCATTATCTCCAAAGATGACCAAAGGACCCTCCTTCTCTATGTAGTTAGATAGAAGGGCTTTGTTCCCAGTCATGTGTCTTGAACATCCACTATCCAGATACCAGGTTGAGTTTGTGAAGCTCTTTTCCTGAGGTAACATTAAACCTTCATTTTGGTACCCATACTTGCATGGGTCCTACTATGTTAGTACCCTCGGGGACCTAAATCTGCTTAATTTTGGGTCTCACATGCATGGAATTATAATAACACTTTGCAGCCTTGTGGCCAACTCTGTAGCACACAAAGCATTTGATATGAAGCATGTTTGTGTGTGTGTGTGAAAGTTCTTCCTCCATTTAGACTTTTGTGGGTTATTGGTCATCCTCCTGTTAGGCTGATATTTCCTTTTCCATGTGTTCTCTTGTTTTATTATTTGTGAGGAGTGTATCTTACTTCTACTGTATCTTCCTGGTTGGTTCGTAGAGTTGATTTTATTAGACTCTATGATCCTTCGAGGTTGATGAGTAGTAGCTAGATTTCTCTTCTCTTTTCTGAAACCTAGACCAGCATGAGATCCCTTACTTCTGGGAATATGAATTAAATCAGCTGGGCAGGGTTTGACAGGCTCATCCTTCTGTGAGGAATTCACAAATATAATGCCTCTACTGAAACCTACAACATTACCAATGCTAGTTTCCTTTGCTTTTTCCAAACATGACTCTGAGGTAGATTCCCCAAAGCCTAACCTTGTTCTATCAGAGACACTTCTCTAGTTAGAGATTAAGGAGTCCATGGATGAAGAGGATTTATTCCATGTAGAGACTGTCTTTTCTAGATCCTCAATCTTAGAGGTTAGACTAGACTCTCTTTGCACACTGAGCTCATTTGCCTGTCTCAAGAGCTTATTCTCAGCTTCAAACTTGGAGAGAATCGATCTTGAGAAGGGCTGTGTCCAGTTCCTCTTGAAATTTTTCTTTCTCCTTTTGAAGAAGTGAATAGTCTTTAGACAGAACTCTAAACCACTTCATATATTGATGCAGATCAGATGTTATGCCATGTAATGCAGTTCTAATGTCATCAATATCTACATCAGGAGAGTTGAAGTTAAATACCTCATCGATACTTACTTCATGTATGTTGGAGTTCTATTTGTCCTTTGCATTTTTGGCCATCAGGCAAAGATTAGCCATTTTAGGATCTTCATCATCTCCAGATTCTGGATTTGAGTCATTATCAGAGTCACTCCACGATCCTCTAGCTACAAGGCCTTTGTCTTTCTTTACTGGCCTTTTGTTGCCTTTGTATTCCTTCTTTGCATGTGATTTCTTCTTGAGTTCTTCTCTAAGAGGTTTGTTGCAGTTGGCAATGAAGTGACCAGGTTTCTTGCAGTTGTAGCATAGGTCATTCATTTGCTCCTGGCTGTTGTAGTTGCTAACTTTCTTTGGCTTGCTGGTTTTTCCTTGTCGCATGAATCTTCGTAGTCTTTTAACCAGCATTGCAAAGTCCTCATCATCATCTTCATCGTAGTCAGAATCAACTTCAGTGTTGACTTTGGAGGTGTTTTCGGTTACTTTGAGAGCAACACCTTTATCCTTCTTTCTTCCTTCAGACAATGTTTCTGCTCGTTGTGTCAGCTCCAGTTCGTACGTGAGGAGGTTGCCATATAACTGTTGAATAGTCATTTCATGTAGATTCTTTGATTCTCTTATGGCAGTGGTTTTGGCATCCCACTTGCTTAGTAAAGCTCTCATGAACTTTATAATCAGATCTTTGTTTGGATAGATCTTTCTATAGGCTCGTAGAGAGTTGAGCAAAATATTGAATCTCTCGTATGTGGCAGTGACGTTCTCTCCCTGAGCCCGTGCAAACATCTCATATTATTGAGTCAGGAGAGATTGTTTGTTTTCTCTGACTTCTTCTGTTCCTTCATGCATAATGAGTAGTGCTTCCTAAACCTCCTTTGCTGTTTTGCAGTTGACCACGTTTTCAAATAGATCATCTTCTGATTGAAATAGGATGTTCTTGGCCTTTTTGTTAAGTTGGACAACTCTCTTCTCGTTCTCTGTCCATTCTCCTTTGACCTTGATCTGTATTCTATTTGGGTCCTCTGTAGTTGGTGCAAGCTTTGTAGGAACGTAGGGTCCATTTTGAACAGTTTCAAATAAATCTTCATCTATTGAATCCATGTACGCTTGCATCCTAACCTTTCAGTTAGCGAATTTAGCTTTGTTGCAATTAGGTGGCTTTCTGCCTCCTCCAGTCTTTGATTCGCTTGGTAAGTGTGCCATTAGATCTACTCAAGCTTTGTAGGTTGTATTATAAAACCTACTCTAATAGCAATTGTTAGTTCCCGAAGGCACAATAGTTATCTAGAAGGGGGGGGGGGGGGGGTTGAATAGATATTAAAAACTTTTCTTTGTTTAAAGACTGTTTTGATAAAGCTTTGTAGCACAACAGAATTATTGTTTCTTTGAAATCCCTTTTAGATAGTAAGTTAAAGAGAGAAAGGTAGTTATAAGCGTTATAGCGATTCTAGCGATTATAGCGATTATAGCGATTAAAAAATAGACACAGTTGTTTTTAAGTGGTTCAGAGCACTCAAAGCTCCTAGTCCACTCTTCTACTCCTTGAGTAGGAAATCCACTAAGGATGTCTTTTACACTTTCTGAATCTCACAGATTCCTTCTAGACCAGCAGTCTAGGCACTTCTAAGTTCACTCTTGAACTTTTCAAGTCCAGCAGACTTAGCTCTTCACAGTTCACTTAGAACTCTTCAAGTCTTTCTAACTTGGAACTTCTTACTTCAGTAGATTGATAGTTGTTGAGTTGTAATTGAGGCTACTCGATTCTGCGATTAAGCACTTGTTCGAAAGAACTGAGTAGCTGAGCAAGTTTCTTCTTTTTCTCAGATCGTAGAGTTTATCGTTGAGTGTTCTTGTGCGTTTTGTTCAATACTTGCTTATCGCTCTCATGTGTCTTTATTCTGTATATATGAGATCTTTGAAATCTATCCGTTGAAGTCATCTGATGAAACATTAAATGCATTTGACATTTCTGAGCCTTGATGGAGACATTTTTGCATATCTTCTGAATTGCATTCTGGCCCACTAACACGGCAGACTGCTTTCTCACCTAACACCTGAAAAGGTGTTTTCCTCTGCCCAATGGTCCTTTTCTTAGCTTCTTGAATACGTTCCTTTTGATCAATACTAAGGATATCTTTTGTACCGTTGGGACAGGTGAGTGCTTCAATGTTCAAAACTCATTCCTCATTTGTTAGAATTTGTCTTCAAACAAAAGTTAGGGCTCGATTCTTCTGACACAAGGCATATGACACTCTACTATCCATATTGTAGTGTCTTGTCATATTGGTGCTTACACTTAAGAGAACACTACGATTTCTCGCAAGGATTTGCACACTACGATCTTTTCACTCGACGATCATCACTTGCTCGTCTAGCAGATTCAACATTTCCGAGAGCACACTACGATCTCTGAGTTAGCTTCGGCAAACGTCTGGATCACTCTACGATTTCTGAAGAGGTCCTTTAAGGTAGATACACTACAATCTTTTAAGCTCTACGATCCTGCCTTAGCTTCTGCAATCTGTTGATCAACTTGATAGACTATGATTCTTATTGAAGCCTATCTATACTTTTCAAGTCATGGATCAACCTAACATCTTTGATCTCTTTATCTATACACTCATTTATGGAATGATGACCATTCAAAGCAAAGATCAACCTAACAGATTTGATCTATCACTAAGCCCTTGTACATATATTCCTTGAAGGGCCTTACATATAATCATGAGTATTTGCTTTAAACATCAAATCAAGATATGCATTCTTCCAACACGTGAAGGTGATATGGAAGAACCACGATGCAGAAGAAGCAACGTGGGAGTTAGAAGAAATGATGAAAAAGAATTACCCTCAATTATTTGTGTATTTTTTTTATATAGCGAGATTCTGGGGACAGAATCCTTATAAGGGGGAGATAGTGTAACGCCCTAAAAAATTGAACCTTTATAAATACTTTTAATAATGAATAAAATAATATTATTTATTATTATTACGTGTTGATAAGATGAATGTTGTTTTATAACCTAGAAACATCGGAATGTCATAGTATTTTAACTACGTGAATGAATTAAAGTGTTTGAATTTCTAAGACGAAAATAAAAGCTTTCCGAGAAATTTTCTGAAAAACACTATTCATCGATTTTCGCTCGGGAATTATTTTTGAACTTCCAAGAAATACGTAACGTTATAATATCAAGGTGATATTGATTATGTAATAATACTCTAAGTATGGAAAACGTAATATTTTGCATGCAGACCTAATTAGAGAAAGTTAGGTTTATTAAGCATTATGGAAAGAAAGTTGTAATCGCATGATGCGTATGCATTGTACGAGATAATGAACGTAAGTATAATACGACGTATTATACTATTAAGAATGGAGAATGGAATGGCGTATATTATGATTTAATATACGAACTAGCATGCGAGCTTTATACGTGGTGTATATATGTTAAGTTGTTTAATTAAATGTAATGGATTTGTAGGATTGTTAGCATATTGGTAGAAGTCCACATAGTAAGTGATACTCAAGCCCAAGTGTTTGATAAGTCATGAGTCCAAACTATTGTAATGTAAGCCCAATAAGAAATAAGCTAGATAATTAGCAAGCCCAATGAATAAACCGTGATCCATGGAGCAAACCAAGTGTGATATGGACAGACTTGATGGACAAACTCTTTGTGTGGGGATCAAGTGTTGTGATGGCAAAGAAATAGATTTGCTAGACAAGTTACTTACTTGTAAAGTGAGGAATAGTAAGGAGGTGGAAGTTAAAGAGGTTAACTAAGGAGGTGGAAGGTGTTATTGACTAGTATGCCCTCACCTTGGCTCTCCAATAAATAGGAGAGGTTGTTAGTCATTTTTCATTGTTCAAACTTTCATCCAATACCAATCAACTTAAGTGTTAGAGAGAATAAGCTCACATAAGCACTTATAAGTCATTCAACCTTTGCTAGATTTTCCAAAGAGAAGTGAAGTAATAGTCTTCAAGGGTAAGACTCTTGTCTATTATATCTTTATCTCTACCATGATAGGATTGATAGAGAAGTGGGATTGTATGCTAAGAACATATAAGAAGTCATTGATGAATGAACTTAAGCCGAATAAGTTGAATAAGCAACTTGAACCTAAATAAGTTGATAAGCTTGTGAAGAACTTATCATATGTTTGTCATATGATGTTAGTATGTTCAATATAGTATGAGAACATTGATTGATGGACTTAAGTCCATAGTAGGTCATAAGCAAAGGAAATTGTAGTTAATAAGTTGATTAAGTCATTGACTTATGAGAATAAGTCAAAACCTACTTTGAGAATAAGTTGGTGTAATATGTAGCTTGTAATTTTCATATGAAGATTAAAATCCATTTAGAATGGTTAGTAATGAGGTTTCGCCGAAATTCACACGATTGGACGATAATCGTCGAATTTGTGAAATTCTCGGAATGGAAGTCGTATTTTGTGTTTGAAGTCGAAAACATTGGTTTTCGATGGAGACATGTCATATTTGGCATTATAGAGTTGTGAACTCGAAAATGACCGAATTCCGACTTAGAACGAAGAAATAAGCGTTGAACGTTCATGGACGTTTATCGTTTTCATTAAAAATGAACTAATAGGTGAAATTTTAGCAAACGAAGTCAAATAGATAAAATTCTTGTATGAACGCATAGAGTATGTAATTTGTGAACCGTAGGATTTTGAACGAGCCAATTCGGACGTATAACGAAGAAGTTATGAGTCCGGGAGTTTCGTAAAATTTTCAAAATCTGCAAATTTTCTAAGGCACAGAGTTGGCGCCGCGACGCTAACCCAAGGCCAAATGGGTGGCACAGCAGCGCCAACACAGTGTCTAAGCATACTGCTAACTCCCGCCGCAGCGCGACCTGAAGAGTAAGGACTCGTGCCGCAGCACCGAGTCTGGTCTGAGCATCTAGTTAACTCATGTCACAGCGTGGCTTGAAGAGTAATGGGTGGCGCCACAGCGCTAACCCTAGGATGTGAGCAGTAAAGAATGTTTACAAGTATAACATGAACAACAACTCAATAATAATAAACTGAGGAACTTATTAAGGTATGATAAGGTATTGATGAACCTTATTTATGTTGTCTAAAGGTTTAAGATATGTATTTAATCATGAATGAATGAGAACGACGTAATGAAAAGCCGGAACCCATAATAACAGATCTAAGTCAGGATTTAGATTGAGATGAAGGGTAAGATATAATAGTATACATACTTGATTATATATGTCCTAATATGGTACGTTATATGATCATGTATTATAGAGACTTAGAGACTTAAAGTGTACGTGTGATAATCAGTAAGCAGACGCTGAAGGCAAGTATTCTAACCCTTGTTCCAGTTCAGTCTAGACAAGCTTAGTAATTCATGTATTCTTTCGCATGAAGTTTTGAATGATGAAGTTAAAGCCAATTCTTTCGGCTAGACTTATATTATGATTATGTCAAGCATGATTAATGTCTACCGAGTTATATTGGTGTGGTTGTCAATCGAAGACCGAGTATGCTAAAATGTTTTTATCATTTAACGACAGGTACGTGAGGTTGCCACAACTTAAACGTATACACGTTTAATGAATGTAGTGTTGATCAACATAGAGTACTATAGGCTGATCACCTAGACGTGCTCGTAAGTAATGTCGGACTTACAGACTTAGTGTCAGGATGTCCTTTTCAAAAGAACTTAAGAAATGCTCAAGGTCTTGGACCGGAATTGATGTTTTACTGAATATTGTTGTTGTAAAACCTTTTGAATGAAAAGAAGTGCTTTTTTGAATTATCGATAGTACTTCATAACTATTGTTCAGTTACTGAAGATATATGAGTTCTAGTTTCAAGCATGTTGTCTATTAAAATTGTAGTACTTGCTGAGCTAGTCATGCTCACTCTTGCTTGAACCATATGAACACATTAAGATCGAAAGCGCATCAAGGCTCCGTGAAGATAAGGGCATAAATGAAGACGAACCCTTATATTACTTATGTAATAGTGTAGGTAAATGTTTGTAATATATGGAATATTATGATAAGAATGAATGAATGGGTTATAAAGAACCTGCGAAATTTAATATTTTTTTGAATATATAGAAGTTATATTAGTCCTTTTGAGACTATTCAATTGAATGAATGAATGGTAGTACTATGTAGCACCATCTGTCGGGTTGGAAGATACTCGGATTTGGGGGCGTAACACCTGCAGGGGAGCTGTCATTTACACTCCAAAATTAACCTCGCTTTGACTTTATAAATTCAAACAATTAGCACAGTAGTAAGCAAGGATCGATCCCACGGAGAGTGATTTGTTTTATATTTATTCTATTATTTTGATAGGAAATAAAGATGGGGGGTTTTGAAAATTGTTTTTAAACTAAGAGAACAAGAATTAATGATGGAATTAAACAAATATGTAAAAACTTCATTTCTGTAGTTTAGTTTCACCAAGTACACCAATCAATTAATCAAGTTATTATTATTATTTTTCCTTCAATGAAACTATTAGGCCTAGACAACAATAAGCTCTGATATTCGAAATTCTTCTTAGATTTTCACTATATGAAATAAGCTCTCCACCAAATTCTAACTAGCATACAACCTAGAACAAGCTCTCTAGATTTAATATGATAGAAGAATTAAGAAATAGAGAATTAGGCTAATCCAAGCAACAAACACATAAGCTCAATTTGTTTAACTTTTTTTTTGATAATATTAACAATACACAAAAGTTTTTCCACAATTAGTATTACCAAGTTGTTACTTATGATGAAGACAGATATATATTATACGTAATACCAATCTTAATCTAGCAGATGATAATGATCAAATTAACTCAATTGGCCATATCAAATTAATTAGATCAACTAACATGCAATCAATGAAAATAGATTATTAGAAGAAATTTTACACAAGAAGGAATAAATAATAATACTCAGTTAATCAATTACTTGTAACAAGGATTCACCTCCCTTTAGAACTGAATGAAAAGAACTAGCCTGACATGCTCTTGAGTCTACACTCCAATAGATGATAGTTGATTGTTGAATGAATAAAACCCAGACTATCATCCTCTATTTATAGTGCTAGACAAGTCCCTAAATCCTATGAGAAGTAGAAATCCAAATACTAAAAGGAATTACAAATCACTCTAATTTCCATAAAGAAATAGAATTTAATTTGGAAATAAATCTTTGTCTAAAGGAAATCCTAAAGCTAATAGAAATATCAATCCAATTCCATGTAGAAGTCTGCCAAAATATGCATTTAGAAACTTTCCAAAAACCCAAGATTTCCCAATTTTCCCGCTCAAATTCGTTGGGGCGAATTTTCATTTCCTCCTGCGACGTCCTTTTGTAAAATGAGCATAATTTTTAATCCAGGATGAGTTACGGGGCCTGCTACCTATCAAAACGAAGATATCGACGAGATCTAAAACTTTCATTCTTTGAGATTTGACAGATTCTAGTTAGATCAAGATCGAAATTAGGCTCTAAGCGATTGCTATGCAAATTGCAACTTCCAAGTTTTGAGGTTCAACTTCCGTTTGGTAAAAAAGATCATAACTTTTTCATATGAACTCCGATTAGGACGATTCAAGATGTTACATAAAGCTAAAAAAAAGCTTTACAATAAAATCTAAGTCCCAAGCTAAGACCATGCATCCATCTTAGCATTAAAAACCCTATGATTTTCCCTTTTTCCTCATTTCAGCTCCAATTCTTCCTGAAATCATTAAACACCTTAATAAGTTCATATACACATAAAACATGCAATAAAACTAAATATAAAGGATTCAAAATAAATGAATAATATGAACTCATCAGGCTCCCCCGTCTATAAATAGAGTGCTTGGGGTGGTCATTTTAGAAGAAAAAAAGGCGATGAAGCCATATCCATTTTGCTTTGTACACACTATAAACTGTGTGCTTTCTCTTTTCAAACACTTGTGAGCTTGTACTGTGCTATATTTTACCGGTGGAAACCGAGTGTTCATTCATTTAAAGCTATTTGAAGTCTTCTTGGCAGCCCACTGTAAGACTTCTTACATTTCTTAAAGTCTTTCTCTACTACTTTTCACACATAGTTATTCACGTTGAGAGTCGTGTGTGTGTGTCTGCCCGAACTTCGGTCCATGACTTTTTATTCCTATATATATATATATATATATATATATATATATATCGAATTGGCAAATCAATGAACTGAGCCTGGATCGATATATATCCAGTCCGTTTACATCTTTTATATATATATATATATATATATATATATTTACATTTCAGTCCCGCCTGGAGTTTACTTCATGGCAGTTGATCGCACACACACACACACGCACACACACACACATATATATATATATATATATATATATATATATTTATTTATATTTTCATCCCACCTGGAGTTTACTTCGTGGCGGTTGATCGTCTCTGTCTATCTCTCTCTCCCTCTCTCTCTCTCTCTATATATATATATATATATATATTTATTGATTTTATATATTTACATTTCCAATCCCCCATTGAGTTTACTTAATTGGCGATTAGATCGCTCATATATATATGTAAGGAATAAACATGTGAATGATATTCCTATTTATATATGATTTGATTATGATATATATATGAATGAATATGCAAGTATGCTTGCATTAAGAAAAGCTGTGAAGTCCTCTGATAGATTATAGAAACATATGTACAAGGACTTAGAATGAATTGATCAAATATGTTAGGTTGATCCTACATAAACAAAACAGCTTTGTAAAGTCCTTAAAAAGAAATGATGTACAAGGACTATAAACATAGAAAGATCAAGCATGTTAGGTTGATTGAATGATGTAATAGATAGGCTTGTCTAATCGTCGAGCACTGCACCAGATATCGCAGTCTGCCAGGAGAGTCAAGGATAACTCGAGAGCTATCGAGGCAGAATCGTAGTCTGCAAGATAGTAGATCTCAGAGTTCGTAGACTTCCAGGAGAGACGAGGAAGGATCGTAGTGTGTCGAGTAAAGCTTCCTCGGAGCCGTAGTCTGTTGAGGAAGTCATGTTCAACATCGTAGAGACAACCTTCCTACGAGGCGTGGAGGCATCTCACCAAAGTCAAGTCAAGAATCAAAGAATACACTCGGAGTCGTAGAGTCTACTAACAGCCATGACAAGGATCATAGACTACACTCAGAGTCGTAGAGTCTATTGATCATATCAAAGGCAGAGATCGTAGTCGAGCAAGATCAGATGAAGATAACAAGCACAACGACAGAAATCGTAGTGTCAAGATCTGATCTTAGAGTCGTATTGTTTGCATAGAGCTAAGACCTCAACAGATGTTCTCATAAAGCCAAAGAAGAATCGTAGAGCAAACACGATTCTCAACAATTGAGCACTCCCAGAATATCCAAAGGAATGAAGCCTCTGGTTGGTACTACAAAGATACATCTCACCTAAAGGTAGCCAGAGAGTACTCAACGAATGGCATGCAAGCTAATAGAAGATCTAAGCATCAACCCAATCAGCATCCAGATTGAGTTGTGAAGCCATTCAAGATGAAGTCTTCCACAAGATAATCATAAGAAGACTTCAGTAACTGACTAAGGAAAGTCAGCATGTGCAGTAGCTGTCAAGTGGAAAGATGACAACGATCTTGGAAGTAACCAGGATCGTAGTGTTCGCCAAATGAAGAAGGTACTGATGGAGTATACACAAAGATACTGGTCAGCCTCTGAAGAACAAGGCTAAAGTGATTAAGCATTGGGCCAGTTCATTGATGATAAGTGAACGGGAGATCACAAGGAGAAAGCGAGCTGGACACGCCACAAATCTGAAGTGTCTTGTTATTCAGAAGTGGCCAGAGCAAGGAGTCAAGCTATATGTATCTAAGAGCAGTCGAGGCAAACAGAAGTGTTGAAGCACTGCACGAAAGAAGGAAGAGTTGTTCTTCACTAAAGATCAAGTGAACACTCTTTAAGATCATAGTGCTGACTCTACATGTCAATAAGAATCAGTCAATAAGACACTACGATCAGGTCCGAGAAGAAGTGCATCAGAATCGTGGAGTTCGAACAACTGAGGATTGAAGCATTGTCAACGGTTCAATCTGAAGGTTGGAATTCAGACAAAGGCTTATTGAGAGCATCGATGCAAGGACAACCTCTGATCGAGAAATCAGAAAGAGGAAATAAAGTCGTTGACCTGCCCGAGACATCAAAGTAAAATAACTGACAAGGTAGGTGAAATAGTAGACTGCATTGTCAGGAAGTTAGAAAAAGATGTTATGTCACATCTACAGTCTGAACCAAATAACTCGAGATCTGTGAAGCAATTTGAATAGCTTTCAACGGCTACCTTCCAATGGGATGATTGGAAAGTAATATAAATCAACAGAGCTTCAAAGATCAAGAGTTGTTGATGATCACTATGTTGCAGAATCGTTGAGTTGGTGAATGCTATTATTGACTCTATAAGTTCCACCAAAGATTCACAGAACAAGTCTCAGTGACAGTGAGACTACTACGATGGAAGTGAAGCAGCTTTGAAGAAGGACTTAATCAGATTAGAGCTTCACTCAACAGAGATGAGAATGCCACTGAAGATGGGAGCCAAGCTGAGAGCCGGGAAGGCCAAGAAGATAGCATTCAGAAGAGTGGCTGAGTACAAAGAAGATCAAGAGAGCCACTCTACAAATCACCATTAACCAAAAAGCTGAAACTGAACAAGTGTAGAACCATGTCTGCAAAACATTCTAGAAGGGTTTAGGGATTGCTAAGTGCCAGACGAAGTCTATCAAAAACACAAAGAATTAGCAAATCCAGATGGTGATGGTTCACAGCTGACATCAGAAAAAGATGAACAGAAGGAGTAAAGATCAGCTGCACTAATGAAGATGTGGTCCAGACTCAAAGCAGAATGCAAAGAGGACCACACCAAGCTTCTAAGTACAAAAGATGTTCAGAGCCTAATGACATCTTAGCAGCTCAGCACCAACAACTACAACAACTATAACAACAAGAAGCCAGGGCCTGAGGGGTCCTTGTCCGGAGGGACTAAATGAAGTTCTAAGCCTGCTGGGCTTGAAGAGTTCCTAGGGAACTAGAGCAGTTCCAAGGCTGCTGGCCTTGAAGAGTTCTTAGTGAACTGAAGTCTAAAGGCTGCTGGCCTTGAAGGAATCTTAGTGATTCAGGGTGCTGCTCTTCCTTAGTGGAAATTCTGCTAGTTGAAAGAAGAAGAGTGGATTAGGAGCTTGAGTCTCTGAACCACTTAAAACCCCTTGTGTCTTTTATTTTATGTCATTTATTTTATATACATTAACTACTTTAACTGCTATGTATGTTTTAACTGCTTACTACTGAATTAACTCTACGAACAATGTATGTCTGATTATGAATATATCAATGAAGGGGATCTTTTACTTATTCCGCTGTGCTTGAAAAGATTCTTATGTTTGTTATATGCTAATTCATGAGTAATACAAAATAAATGAGAAAAGTATTTGAAACTAAAAAGGATCTATTCAACCCCCCTTCTAGATCTATATTGTGCATACTGGGAACTAACAATTGGTATCAGAGCAGGTTCTCATGCTATATTCAAAAGGTAATCGCTTTGAGTTAGATCCTAGGCACAAACATTGTTCTAAACTTAGTTTAGTAGTAAGTCACTTGTTATATGCAAATGAGCTCACATGTTGGATATATTGTGTACAGGTAAATGTGTATATACACCTGAAGCTACTCAGATTGGTCCATACTCTCAATTGCCATATCAACAAGACCAATCCTTGCTTGTAGTCAATCTTGTTGTCTGAATACCAAGCTAGAAAGCTCAAATGACATCAACAGAAAAGAGTTAAACATTCACCAGCCTAAAGAGAAGAAAAGGCCATACATGCTAAGAAATGTTTTTATTCAGAGAAGGAAGAAGAACTTCTCAAACATGTATCTGGCCAACCAGCAGCTGAATGTAAGCCTTGTAAACTCAAGGATGTCAAAGAACTAAAGACACTGATATTTTCTTAGCTTGCATCTTCAAGACCACGACTCATTGATTGAAGATCAGCTGGAACAACAAGCTGTCAGAAGCAAATGAGAAAACATGCACATCAATGCCTAAACTCAGTATATATAAAATAAATGACTGTTAAGAAACTGACAGTAAAAAGGTACGGTTCCTCACTATTATAAAAATAAACATCATTATTGCACCTCACTTATGAACTATAACATTTTTCCTTCAAGGAGTCATAATCTACCCAAAAAAGGTGAATAGAGAAAGTACACTGATGGTGAAAACTCAAATGTCTATAAACTTTCTCTCTATCCAAGTTTTAGGTTGAAGATGACAACTTGAAAGAAACCTGAAATTGGGTTTAAGAGCATCACAGGTCAAAGGAATGTGAAGTAATCTTTGCTGATGGGTTAATGTGTCTGTGCATCCTATGATCTAAGTGTTTAATGACTCACAGAATATGACCAGGTCTACAAAAGAATCTTGAAGATTCATAGAAACTGATCACCTCCATGAATAAACCAAATACTAATAAATCGTAGAGTTGATTCTCACTCTGTGAACATTTAAACCCTGTGAACATAACTTAGAAAATGATGAAACCATTAAGGAAAAGAGTGTTTTATTAAAATAACAGATTTCTCTCACACTCACCACCATGCATCTCAAAATATATTATCTAAATTAATTATATGCATGAATATGACTGATGGTGGTCAATATGATGATTATCCAAAGATCTGAGGAACAAGGGTTTAGAAAACTAACCTAGCAGGACCCATTTAACCATGGGTACCACAAATTAGAAACAGATATAATCTACAGGTACTTGGTTTATCTGACCACACTAAGGAATGCTAAAGAAAAAGACTTCAGTCAAAAAGAATCAACCAGCAGAAGGCTTAGGACTGTTCAGAAATAATTCTGACAAAACTCTTACATGTCAAAGCCTATCCTTGAAGACCTGCTGAGCTAATCTAAATGAAGCTCAAATGGATGCTAACCTTTATATGAAAGCAGGCCACTCAACCAAAGATGAAAAAGGGTCTAAGATGATCAAGTATGCAAAACTTGTCCTCAAGGAAGCCCACATCAGAGGATCATCAAGCATCAAACATGAGGAACTTATTACGGGAGCAGAACTTCATGAGCACAAGCTGACAAGGAAGACTACAATCGTAGTGCTGTCATAGGATTGAAGAACGATCAACTTTGAAGATTTAATGACTTCAGCCATAAGGAGATATGCAGGGATGCTTCCCAATGTACATGAAGGAAAAGAATCACACCTCACTGAAAAGACAACATCAACCATGGGGGAGCAGTGATCTGTTAAGGAACAACAACACTGAAATACTCTATGAAGCAATGTACCAGCTATAGAGTCCCAAAACTTTATGGCTGATGAACTAAATGAAGATCCATAGTCAGTGGGAACGTCTCAAAATGTACTACTGATAACCGATCAGCCACCCAACTCAAAATCGTGGAGTGCCTACAATCAAACATATGATCATAGTGTAAAAGCAGGAAGACACCACGATCACAGCAAATGTAATTGTCTGAAGTTGATAGAGGACCTCCTCACCAGAAAAGGTCAAAAGAGATATCAGTGCAAATTACTCCTAAAACATTTCATCTGGAAAGCGCCTCAGGGACAAACCTGACCCTTAGCTCACTCTAAGAGGTTGGCCCTTCCTGAGCTACCTTAATCCAGAAGAATTGCTTAATCAAGTTCATCTCAAGGATCAAGACAGTCAACGATCGCAGAGTAGAGTTTGAGAGAAGTCAATGATCGTGATGTAACCTCTCCGATCACAGTACAACCTCAGCGATCGTAGAAACAGACTCGACGATTGAAGTATTACAAGAGGCTACTGTTAACTTATAAGAATTTTGGAAGAACAGGACAAATGCTCAAACATTTAGATTATGGGAGATAAGTTTGAAGACTGGTTGGAAAGATGTCCTATTGAAGAAACGTGCCCAAGGCTTCATGAAGTACATCAGTAGTTGAACCTTGCAGGTTCAAAATGAGAAGAATATCAAAACCATCCACTACAACATCTCTTAAAAGCTGATCGTTGAGTTAACAAAGAAAAATGTAGAGTCCATAGTTGCCTTATCATGCTACTCTACGAACCGAAGAGGTCAACGCTCAATCCACGTCAATCAAACGTCTACTCTTCTAAAAGAGACATCTAACTGAAAAGTTAATGGGGAGTTACAGCTCATTACTGGTGTAAGACCCCAACTTTTATGAATAATGATGAATTTTCTATAATTATCATTTTTAAATATTATGGAATGAATTTGATATAATGTTATAGTTGTGGGTAATATTTAGAAATTTTGCAAAGTATGCAAGTTGTTTATAATATTTGATTGGTCGGGGAATATTCGTACGACGGCACAATCATTGGTGGACCCCACAACGAAAATATTATCGGATTAAAAAAATGACAAAAATATTTTTATGAAAGTAACGGCAGAAGTTTTACTGTTAACTGTTGAAACACCCGGTGTTAAAAGTACAGGAATACGCGTGGTTGCATATTAGCACACGGTATTGATTATTGATGCTTGTGTGAGAAGTCATTCAGTTTTATTCAATTATTGTCGATATTTTATATATTATTAAATCAATAATTGAGATTACAGAGTTATTAATATTATTATTTGAATTATTAACGATGTCTAGAAGTTCTGCCAAGGAGAGGTTTGGTCACATAATTGCGCGCCAATAAGGAGAAATCCTTATTGGAAAGTCCCCTCTTTCTTGGGAACGACCTGATCGATTAATAGTGTGAATAATAATAATGATGAAGTTTTGTTTTATTAGTATTATTAATGTAATAAAATAGAAAAGCTTTTTATATAAAATAGAATACTTTTATAAAGTTATTCGTTTTATTAGGCTAATAGTAAAAGCTTTTTATATAAAACAGAATACTTTTATAAAGTTATCTGTTTTATTAGACAATAATTAGATTATATTATATTTTATTATGCATAGTATTTGCATAGTGCCTGCATAGTGTTTGTATAGTAAAATCTTTTTAAAAGTTATTCGTTTTATTAGATTATAAATAGAATATATTATATTTTATTGAAAACCAATCTGGACCATCCGTTTAAAGTAAATCGATCTAGACCGTTCATGGATTGGTTACTATTCAGTCCATTCTTCTATAAATAGAAGCTCATTCCTTCATTATTTCTTACGAATTCAATGAAACTCTAGAGAGAGAAACTGTAGAGAGAGTTATTCTTCTATAATCTTGAGCGTATTTCTTTAGCGTTTAAGAAAGCTTTGAGCGTAGTGTAAGTTTCTTCAAGTATATCCCCACCCTACCGTCGGAGTACTCTTCTTTATAAGGTAAGGGGTATTTTTTTTTTCATATTCATGAAGAGAACTTCATTATTCCATTCTTTATTATTACATTGGAATAACTTTTATACGCTGTGATCTACCTATACTTGGTGAAATTCTTACATTATTCCATTATTTATTATTCTGCTTGGAATAACTTTTGCTATCTGAATCCGCATATCATGGTGAAATTCATTATTATTCCATTCTTTATTATTACATTGGAATATCACATCATGCATGCGTTTTTACGCGTCTGACTGGTTCCGCTCTTTATTTTTTTGTTGGAATATCCTCATGCATGTGTTTCACGCCGACACTGGTTCCGTTATTTATTATTCTATTGGAATAACTTTGTCTGCTGGCAATCGCATGCATGGTGATTTCATTGTTATTCCATTCTTTATTATTACATTTGGAATATCCGCATGCGGTGCGTATTACGCTTTGACACGGTTCCGTTATTTATTATTCTATTGGAATAACCTATCTATCACAAAGTCTGCATGCATGGTGATTTCTTTTATTATTCCATTCTTTATTATACTCAGTTGGTTAAAGTTTTGACTTCTATACTCCATAAAATTAGTGGAATATCCTTGATATTTGCGCTTCATCCAGTATCTTTTTATGAAAATATTCTTTTGAGCATTCTTGAATTTTACTCTACAAAGAAGTATCATGTTGACAATTTGGACGTTATTAGTTCCTGGATAAATTAATTCTTGAACTTATTTTATTGAATTCTTATATCATTGCCATCATCCTCATGTTTATATTTTTGTTGAAAGTCATCTGTGGCCTGTTGTGCATAGATGGACTTGGTATGATTATGACCGAGGATTATTCGATTGTAATCATGGTAGTAATGTTACAAATGATGTGGAAAAAGTCCTCATTGGCCCGTAGTGCATTGATGGACAGTTGTTGGCATGATCATGACCATTGATGAATACACGAATAATCTTGGCCCGTAGTGCATGGATAATTTGTGGTTGTGATACTTATGAATATCCTTGGCCGTAGTGTAGGGATGAGGTGGATTATTTATTAAGCTGAGTCCCAACGATAAAAGTGATGAAAACCTTTTAAATCATAAAAGATAGTAGATTTTATTCTCTACTTGACTCTTTTAATGGATTGCATGTTCCGCTGCAGTTAAACTTGATGTCTATTGTATTTTATCAGTTTACCACTGTTGAAGACTAATGATAATTTATTCTGCATTATCTTAGTCATAATATTTCTTCTTCGGGCTAGTTGAGCTCACCCTTTCTTTCACCGTTATTCTCTTGAGAAATGAGAACGTGGCGGACTAGTTGGGAAACGGAGTGACGGTCCAAATGATAGTATTAGCAGTCCTCACTATTCTGTTAAATATTGTGACAATAAATGTAATGAGGACTTACTCTGAGAGTGGATATTGTCTAGAAGACAATATTTGTATTAAAACTCACAGCTTTCTTTTTGTATATTAAAGATTGTATTTGTATTCTGTACCATGTATTTGGCAACTCAGAATAGGCGATGTATACCTATTTTGGGGGCGTCACAACTGGGCATCGTGCAACCAATGGCCAGTTGACACATCACAGCATATGCAGAGTTAGAAGAAACTGCCATAAAGACAAATTCAAATTTTACAAATAGTTACCTGGAACTATCGAACCTCTCTCCCTCCTATTTTCAAACCCTAGAGTTCTCTTCGAAGCTTAAATTAATTAAGCCTCCAGAACCCTCTCATAAATCTCTCTGAATCAATATCTATATTCCTCAAATCATTAAAATGGAAGATTGGCGAGTAATCACTGGCATCCAGCTCGGAACCAAGTCGTTTGAGAAATTCGAAAACAAGTTTAGAGACATTCTTGAACTTGTGAAGAAAGCTGGATTCTCAGAATGTCTTGAGGCAAGCACTCGAGTATACACTAAACTAGTTAAGGAATTCTACTCAAATGCATCCATAAATGCCAGAACTCTTTCAACCAAGGTTAAAGGTCAATCTCTAAAACTAAAATCATTCGATATTAATCAATGCTTAGGTTTTCCTGACCTAGGACTGAAAAACCTTGATGAGATCGACATTGAGCAAGCGAAGGAGATTATGGGGTACCAAAGAAACCTTAGTCTGAAGGACATGAAGAAAAAGGAGTTTCCAGAGGAATTCAAGTTCCTTGCTGAGATAGTAGGCAAATGTATACTATGCAAGAGGATACGGCACATGACAACATATTTGATCAACAAGCTCAAGATTATATACATAATAGTTACAAGAAATGAATAAACTTTGGAGTTATCCTGTTCGATCAAATCTTAAAATGGGTGGAAAAGGCTGAGTTGAAGAAGTCTACAGAAAAACAACTTACAAAGGTGTTTCATGGAAGACTGCTAAGTATTGTGATGAAGAAAAGGCTGGGAAGCAAGATCAAGGATGATGAGGGAGAACCTCTAAATGTTCACAAAGTAATGTCTCCACAACTATTTGTGAATTGGAAGAAAAACTAAAAGGAGAACATAAGGCTAACTACATCAGGGGGCAGTATAAAGAACTCTGCTAAGAAAAGAAAGGTAAAAGTGGTGGAAAGTTCTGAATCAGATGACTCTGTACTAGTAAAGACCACAAAGAGGAGAAGTAACAGACTATCTCAAGGGCCATCCAAAAAGAAAGCTAAGGTGGTAAAAAGATAAGTCCCAATTTCCCAAGAAAGTTCATCTGACAAAAGGGAGAACGTAGAGTCAGAGGAAGAAAAGGAAACTGATGGTCTCAAGACCGAGCCCCCAAAGAACGAATCCGACAATGAAGCTGAAGCTGGATTCTTGGAAGAAAATGCAGAATCTGCTAATGAAGAAAAATGCACAAGCCATGTGGCCAACTCTCAGAGCATTCACTCTGATGATGAATAAAAGTTACAAGCTAACCAAACTGCACCTTCAAATGCAAATGCTCCAACAAGCCCAGATGATGGGCCAAATGATGTTGATTCTTAAGAAGGAGGACATGATCCTACCAATGCTGAAAGTCAAGGAAGCTTGCCTAATGATTCAAAGGCCCAGAGTCTCAAGAACAAGAAGAGTCTGAGTCTCCCATAGTTGAGCCTCCAAGGAGAAGGAAGAGCCACAGATTAATTGCCCAATTTGCCTCCAAGAAGAAAAATGATCACTCTACTGCAATCATCGAATTAAGTGATGATGAATAAGAATTACAAGAGGAAAGTGCTGAAATTGGAACTAGCATTGAAGAAGATGATTCCAAGGAAGATGTTGCTGAAGAATGTTCTTAAAATAAAAATCTACAAGAAGACTTCACTGATGAATCTGAAGAAGGGAGTCAGCAAGATTCTGGCTCAAAAAGGGAAGAAATAGAGAAAGATTCTAATTCTGCACCTCAGGAATCAGAGGAACCAGAATAGTATCATGTTCTCTCTCCAACTAGAATTAACAGAAGAATAGTAGTAGAGGTCTTTGATGAACCACCAAATGAACCAACGAGTAAGAAGATGGATAAATCATGGAAATGAACAACTTGAGTTGTAAGAATGACTACAGATGAAGTGCTTCATAACTGGAAAAATATGGAGTTAGATTGCACAATAATATTGTACAATTATGAAGATCCTCTAATGAGATGGTTCTTCCCATGGATGTCGTGGTTGAAGGCTCATACTAATATTGATGAGAGCTACTTCAGCTAGTGTTATTCTCAGTTTCCAAATCTGGAGCCGGTGTCACAAAACTTCCTAAGGGTAAAGAAGTTTGCAACCATGATGATAAATGACAAGCCCCATTACAAAGTCTACCGGCATACTGACAATCACTATATTCCCCACGATTGTAGAGTGGACTCTGATGGAAAAAGGAATATGGCCAAGGAACTGATCATAGGGTCTGTTCATTTTACCACTGATAGTGTTCAAGTCTAGAATAAGAAGTCTTCATCTACTCAAGCACTGTTGCCCAACATACCTTCATCTTCCAATAGCGATTGTTACTCAACGATCTTTCAGATTGTCAACACCTTTGAAAATCTGTCCAAGTATGAAAATCGTAGAGTCCAATCTAGTGTCCTACAAGAGGCTGCCCAACCAGATGATCAAATTTCCATGGAGCATGAATTGTTGAAGAATTCTGATAACCTGATTGAGAAGATATCTCAAATCAATGAAAAGTCAGATGCTGACAGCAATAGAAGACAACTCAGTTCAAGATAGAATCCAAGCTACTATGGCTTATGTATCTCTAAAAATTAAAGAAAAAGATCACATCTATCTGAAGGCCATAAATGATCAAAAACCAGAAGCTCTACGAACACAGAAGGCAAATGAAGAACAACTCCAAGCCCTCTCTGACAAGATTGACAACATAAATCAGTCCTTCTCTATGCAACTTGAGTTAAGCCAACAAGAACTCAGGATTGAAGTTGGTCACTCCTCTTATCTAATGGAGCAGCTTATGTCCAACATGGAACAGCTCTCTCAAGTGATTAATGACAAAAAGGGGGAGAAAAAGAGGCATAAAAAAAGGCAGAGTAAGAGGCATTCAAGAAAGGGCAAGGAGAGTAGGAGCAGACAAGACAGGAAGGCAAAGAAGAAGAAAGAAGAAGAAGAAGACGATGGTTCATCATCTGAGGGGGAGCCAAAGGATGATGAGCCTAAGGCTGAGGGGGAGCCAGAAGAAGGGGAGAAGGAGGAGCAAACAAACCAAACAGATGAGTAACTGATCAACAGACATCCTGGAGACATACACGTAGAGGAGCAAACAAACCAAATAGATGAGTAACTGATCAACAGACATCCTGGAGACATACATGGAGCCAAAGAGGTACATCTCTAACTAGTTAGGTATGTTCTAGATCCAGAATGTAAAATATCATTGTGTATTAAATTCCATATTATTATAAATGACATTTATGATTATCTGTTTTAGAAATACAATAGCTTACTGTATATAAGATTCATTCATAACATGCATATGCACTTATTGTTTTTGTCATAATCAAATAGGGGGAGATTGTAAGGAATAAACATTTGAATGATATTCCTATTTATATATGATTTGATTATGATATATATATGAATGAATATGCAAGTATGGTTGCATTACGAAAAGCTATGAAGTCCTCTGATAGATTATAAAAACTGTGACGCCCCCAAATTCGGGTATCTTTCAACCCGACATATGGTGCTACACGGTACTCATAACTATACAATCATTCCATTGAAATACAACATAATGAATGTAATTACTATCTTCTTATTACAATCAAAGTATAATCCTTCCTAGGTTCTTAAACCGATTATATTGTTCATTGTTCGTAAAGTATAATACATACAACATACTAATCTATTACACGATGGCTAACTATCCATCTTATCTTTTCCCTTATCTCTCTTAGCATTCTCAGTACGTTCTGTAATCATATAATTCATGCAAGAAGTGAGCATAACAAGCTCAACAAGTTTAACAAATGATAACATTAATACCACATTCGTGAATTATATGACAATTCATACATAACTGAACAAATAGTTATGAAGTATTATGAAACAATAACACTTTAACAATCCATATCATCAATTCCCAAAGTATAGAATAGATTAGGAGTTCTGAACCGGTCGATAGACCATGAACAGTAGCTTTCTGTTTTCATACTTGAAAAGGATATCACAGCTCTAAGGCAGTAAATCCGTATTACTTAGGAGCACTTCTAGGTGATCAGCCTATAGTACTCTATGTTGATAAACACTCATTCGTTAAACGTATTTACATTTAAGTTTTGGCAAACTCGCGTGCCCATCGAATAATCGATGAAAAATACTTTTGTTTGTTCATAGACAAACCTTACCTTCACATCCGTACCAATTACTTGGCATAGGATAGTGTTAACATTTCTATATAGAAAGATATGAATATGAATCAATCTATATCCTATGAATAGTCTAGCCAAGTTAAAACTGGCATTGACCCTTTCTTTAAAACTAGTCGTGCAATTCAGTACAATGAATCACATAAAACTTGACTAACTTGAAAGTTAGACAAGCATTAAGAAAACTTGCCTTTTAACGTCTTTAAATAACTTAATCGACTGACCACAACCATTACAGAATTTACATGATATATTCACATAGAACACTGTAATTAGCTATCAAACAATTATTCACATTGTTCCTACCAACTTCTTTCTCTTCTATGTCTTTGTTAACTGTATTTCATTAATAAAGTCAATTCGACTCATTACCCTTCGTCCCGGCTTATTAACCAACTTATGTTATTAATCGGACTCTGTCATCGTTGGTGAAGTACCAATGTCGTTTACCGATTACGGTTCATTGATAACATTTTATGTTCTTCGTTCATAAATTAATAACATACATTAAATTCCTAAGTTTCAATACCATATACCTTAGTATATGTAGTATAGGAATAGTTCCAGTACACTTATGAAGTGCATAAACTTAACTAAGATAGGTCTTTGAACAATCGCAGTTCAAACCTAAGTCATCTAACAAATACTCTTGCATCGTGGCAAAATGGCATGACATTATTATACAAGACCTGGTGAATGCGGCTGCCAGCTTTCAAGATCTATATCCTCGTCTCTCGCTTTCTGCGTGTGAGACTTCCTTATACCGATGGTATATGTGCGCTTCCACTTTCCAAAGAGCTAATGACATTGTGCCGGTGATGCGGCGCGACACTTTAAAGCACTGTCTGGCGCGGCGGCGCCAGACCTCAGTATTAGGAATTTTCAACAGATAAAAATTGTGGTGAGTTTCTCGGATCCATAACTTCTTCGTTATAAGTCCAATTTGATCCGTTCAAAAGCCTACACGTCATAAATGACATACTCTATGCGTTTATATAAGAATTTGACACTTTCGAATTCGTTAACTCAAAATTCACTATTGAGTTCATTTTTTAAGCGTTCGTAAACGTTAATAAGCGTTCAATGCTCGATTTCTTCGTTTTAAGTCAGAATCCGACGATTCTTGAGTCCACGACTCTTAAATACCCTATCTCATGTGCTGACATTGAAAAACAACGTTTTCAAGTCTCACGACAACTTTCGACTACCAATTCGAAATTTCAACGTTTTCGACGTTTAACGTTTATTTCCGTGAAATTCGCCATAACTTCGTTACTAATGTTCTCTAAGCCAAATCACATGGAATACTCCATGGACTTCATATCTACATCGTAACCAAGCAAGATGTACATATTTAAGTATTGATGGAGTTCAATTGTTTATCCACAATCAACCTCAACAATCAATATTTTCATGATTTTAAACTATATCAACCCTTATGATTTCTATGATTTCATGACTTATAAAGATTGAATCTTTAATAAGTCATCCTTATTCCACTATACTAGACATACACCACCCATTTATGACTCTTTATACAAAAAGAACTCAAAAGAGATGGAATTAGCATTAAGGAGTATTACCTTAAAGAACTCTTTGGTATTCTTGACAAACTCTAAATCAAAGCTTCAAAGTAGATGGTTTGGTTGAGTCTAGCTCTTTTTCTCTCTCAAAATATAGGTTAGCAACTTGAAAAACATTCAAAAGACCAACTCTAGCTTTCTATTTATAGGCAAATGAAATGGAGGGCAATATAGTCATTACACCACCACCTCCTTACTATTCCACACATTGTCACCAAGTAAAATACTTGGTGACCAAGTGATTTTCTTGCCTTGCACACCAAGTGGCCGGCCCACCATGCCCATGGGTCATCCCCATGTGTTGCCCCATGGATTTTACCTATTCGGTGACCCACCGGTTCGATCCACGGTTCGGTTTTCTCGCATTGGACTTAATCAATCTAATATTGTGCTTTGGCTTGGGCTTAACCAATTAATTCATTGGGCTTGCTCATTCAATTGTTTGGACTAGATATAATCCAAATCAAGTGAATTCACATTAAGTCTTAACTTAAATTCCATAATACCAATCGTATTCTATACGTATAATTCACGTATTCTTTTCGTATAATACTTGTACGCTAATCATATTGTACTTCGTATTAACTTGTCGTATTATATATAGACACTAGATAGTATCATCCTAGTATAATACACACTTTAATAACAACACAATTCCTTTTACGCGTCTCATTTCCTTCTCGAAAATCGATCTACGCAACCCTTAGGTTTTAAGTCCACAGGCGAAAACTTCGTTTGCCATAAATGAAATATTATTAGATATTTCATCTTATCTCGATATTCTATCATTACGCGTTTCTCAAAATTTCAAAATAATTTTTCGAGCAGAAACGAATGAATAGTGTTTTTACGGGAATTTCTTGAAAAACATTTATTTTCGTCTTGGAAATTCTAAACAATTAATTCTAGCACGTAGTCAGAATACTAACCATGTAATCACATCCTAGGTCATAGAACGACCTTCGCATAGCTTACTCACAAAATAAATCAATTAAATTAATTTAATTCACATAATCAAATAAAAATTTAATTATCATAAAAATCCAATTTTCTCAGGCGTTACAGAAACATATGTACAAGGACTTAGAATGAATTGCTCAAATATGTCAGGTTGATCCTACATAAACAAAACAGCTTTGTAAAGTCCTTAAAAAGAAATGATGTACAAGGACTATAAACATAGAAAGATCAAGCATGTTAGGTTGATCGAATGATGTAATAGATATGCTTGTCTGATCGTCGAGCACTGCACCAGAAATCGCAGTCTACCAGGAGAATCAAGGATAACTCGAGAGCTATCGAGGCAGAATCGTAGTCTACAAGATAGTAGATCTAGGAGTTCGTAGACTTCCAGGAGAGACGAGGAAGGATTGTAGTGTGTCGAGTAAAGCTTCCTCGGAGCCGTAGTCTGCTGAGGAAGTCATGTTCAGTATCGTAGAGATAACCTGCCTACGAGCTGACCGAGCATCTGTCGAAGTCAAGTCAAGAATCATAGACTACACTCAGAGTCGTAGAGTCTACTAACAGCCAAGTTAAGGATCGTAGACTACACTCAGAGTCGTAGAATCTACTGATTGTATCAAAGGCAAAGATCGTAGTTGAGCAAAATCAGATGAAGACAACAAGCACAACGACAAAAATCGTAGTGTCAAGATCTGATCTCGGAGTCGTAGTGTCTGTACAGCCGAAGCTGAATCGTAGAGTGTAGAGCTAAGATGTAACGCCCCCAAAATAGGTATACTTCAACCATCTTGAGTCGACAGATACATGGTACAGAATTCAACTACAAACTTAATTATACAACTGTCGTGCAAAATACGACAAAACATAGCTGAGAGTTTAAACATAAATATTGCCTTCTAGACAATATCCACACTCAATGGAGTCCTCAATACAATTATTATCACACTATTTTATAAAAATAATGAGGACTACTATAGCCACCATCTCGGACCATCACTCCATTCCCCGACTCGTCCCAGCTATATTCTCATTTCCTGAAGAGAACTGTGAAAGAAAGGGTGAGCTCAACTAGCCCAATAAGAAATATTATGACTAAGATAATGAAGAATAAACTATCCTTAGCCTTCAACAGTATAACAGCTGATAGAATACAATAGACAATAAGTTTTAGATCAACAATTGCAGTGGAATAAGCAATCCATTATAATAGTCAAGTAGAGCATGATATCTACTATCTTCTATGATTTAAAAGTTTATCATCAATTTTATCCCTGTAATACTCATCAACAGTTCTTTATTATACCCAAGACAAATAGAACTTTCATCACCTTACTTCACCTGAACCACCAAAGATGTTAGTTAAATTCACAATTCATGTTTATAATAATGTGAATCAACAATTTCTCCTTGCCATAAAGGATTAATAGAACATTTACTCAATATCCTTACCCCAAAGGCTAAAGATATTCAAATGTAATAACAATGATCATACCAATTAGTTGTCTATCTTTGCACTACTGGCCAGAGATATTCAACTATAAAACCAATGGCCATAATCATACCAATCAATTGCCCGTCAGTGCACTACGGTCAAAGACATTCAACTGTTAACTAATGGGCATGATCCTGCCAATCACATCATTGAATTATCCCTATACTACGACCAAGGATATTCATTAGTATCACATGTGGTCATGATCATGTCATACACCTGTCCATCTTTGCACTACGGGCCAAAGCTATCAATTAACAGTTCATCTTTGCACTACAACTAAAGATATCAATCAACAGTTCATCTTAGCACGTAAGCCAAAGATATATTATTGTAAAACCAATAATCAACAGTCCATATTTGCATGTAAGCCAAAGATATACAACTGTAAAACCAATAATCAACAGTCCATCTATGCACGTAAGCCAAAGATGACTTTCATCACAATATAAGCATGAGGATGATGACAATGATATAAGCATTAATCAAACGAAATCAAGAATAAATAATAAAGACTTTAAATTTATCCAGAGTTTCAAAATATCCAAATTGTCAACATGATACTGCTTTGTGGAGTAAAATTCAAGAATAATATTCATGTACCAAAAATAATTTGGACAGAAAAAATTATATTTTTTGGGTAAATCGTACCATGTGAATAGTAACTCGTGAATAATAACTCGTGAATAGTAACTCATGAATAGTAACTCATGCATAGTAACTCATAAATAGTACTTTGTATTCGTACATAGTACCGTATACATAAATAATGTCATATACACAAATAGTGCCAAATACATGAATAGTGTCGTATAGGTGAATAATGTCGTATACGTGAATAGTAACTCCGGCACAAAAAGATAAAGTTTCACAATAAAATCCATATCAATATTTATAACACCTTAATCCAAATGTTATAAATCACTTAATAATCTCATAATCTAATATTATTAATATTACCATAATATTTTAATCATTTCTTAAACTTATAAACAATTTATTTTAATTGTTTACACTTTACTAATTAATGCATTTAATCATCGTAAAATGCCAAACTCATAAGATTTAATCACCAATAACCAAAACTCTCATCAAAAATCTGCATATACCTTATATAGGATTCTCAAGCAATAAAATCCTATTTTCCAATTTTTTTACTTCACATAACATATTTAATTCATTTACTCACAACTAGTCCATTTTCATAAAAAAATACCAAATCAGTACAAACAAATTTTCTTTTCTGGGATTTAGAAGAATATAGTCCCATATTGAACATATATTTTTCTTAGAATTTTTAAAATTCATTTACTATTTTTCATATGGCCAAAACTGCCAAATATTTAGACATTTATCATAAACTATACTTTTGTCCGAAAATTTCGAAATTTACAGGGTATACTCCTGTTATATACATGTACTCCCAATAAATATTTTACCAATTTTGGAGTTAACCACAAGGAGTTATAAGGGTTTACTTTTAAAATAATCTTTTTCCATAAAATTCATAACTCCTAATCTATATACATCCAAAAATTGCAATTTTTGGACACAATCTAGAAAGCTCATCAAGTTATCATTTTAAATTTTTCTAGAATTTTTGAGGATAAGAAAAATTACGAAACTGCAAATGGATTTTCACCCGCCATGCAGTAATCCACGTAGACATATTATTTCCACAATTTAATAAAGAATGAATACGAAGGGTCATTCACCATACATGCGGTAGTCCACACAGACAGGTTATTCCAACAAAATAATAAATAATGGAATAACAGAAGAATTCACCAGGCATGCGATAGACCGCTTAGACAGGTTATTCCAACAAAATAATAAAGAATGGAATAATAGAAGAATTCTCCAGGCATGCGATAGATCCATGCATGGAGTTATTCCAATGAATAATAAAAATGGAATAATGTAAGAATTCACCAGCATGCGATAGACCGCATGCATGCCGAGTTATTCCAATGAATAATAAAGAATGGAACCAGGTCATGCGTAATCTGCACAGATAGGATATTCCAACAAAATAATAAAGAATGGAACTAGGTCATGCGTAATCCGCACAGACAGGATATTCCAACAGAATAATAATGAATGGAATAACAACATAATTCACTAGGCATGCGATAAACCGCACATACAGGTTATTTCAACAGAATAATAAAGAATGGAATAACAGAAGAATTTCACCATGTATGCGGTACTTCGTATGGACATGTTATTCCATGTATACGAGTATTGAAAGAAAATAACTCTCTTCATGAATATGAAAGAATAATACCCCTTACCTCAAAAGAAGACTGGATACTAGAATAGTGAGGTAGCAGACTTCTCTTCTTCTTTCTCTCTATAATTTCTATATAATAATTGCTCTTGTGAGATTTAGTGAATTGGTGAGAATGAAGGAAGAATGAGCTTCTATTTATAGGAAAATATAGTTTTGATAATTGCACATTTTGGGGTTCAAAATATTACAGTATAATACCTTCAACTTTTCCTTCATTTTTAATTTAGTCCTGCAAGTATTATCAAACTTGCACCACCTCCCCTAATAGTAATTCATGTGAATCAATAGTAAATCATGTGACTCAATAGTTCTAAACATGTGAAAAAACTAATTACAGTATAGTACCTTCAACTATACCTCCATTTTTAATTTAGTCATGCAAGTATTATCAATCTTGCACCAACTCCCCTAATAGTAAATCATGTGAATCAATAGTACACATATGTGAACACATAGTTATAAGCATGTGAATTAATAGCAATTAATTGCTCATTTATCCGATTAATTACCCGATTGGTCAATATAACTTCCAGACATTAATTGTTATCCAAATAAATGTCGATTTCCACTAACACTAATAATTCCCACACAATGGAAATATCAATTTCATCTTTAATTAACACGAACTTATTCATCATTAATATTATAACTCGTAATATTTAACAACTATGTCGTTCCCAGGAAAGAGGGAGCTTTTCAATAAGGATTTCTCCCTATTGGCGCGCAATTAGGTGACCAAACCTCTCCTTGACAGAACTTCTAGACATTGTCAATATTGCAAATAATAATATAAATAACTTTGTCATCTCAATTATTGATTTAATAATATAACATATTATGCGATGATGATCTTGTGACAACAATTGAATCAATAATATAGAGAGATATGATCAAACAACTCATCGTAGCAATTATTGAGTATAACTGAGTGATTTCTCATGTAAGCATCAATAATCAAAGATACTCTACAATACCGCGTGCTACTATGCAACCACGCGTATTATTGTACTTTTACTACCGGTTATTTTATGATAACTTGATTACTTTTAAAAAAATTCACATATCACCCTTAACTTTAAACTTTTATCAATTTAACTATTTACCAAAATAGAAAAATTGAATACTTTTATTTCATAAAATTCGGGATCTCACATAAGACCTCAACAGATGTGCTCCCAAAGCTAAAGAAGAATCGTAGAGCAAACACGATTCTCAACAATTGAGCACTCCTAGAATATCCAAAGGAATGAAGCCTCTGGTTGGTACTATAAAGATACATCTCACCTAAAGGTAGCCAGAGAGTACTCAACGAATGGCATGCAAGCTAATAGAATATATAAGCATCAACCCAATCAACATCCAGATTGAGTTGTGAAGACATTCAAGATGAAGTCTTCCACAAGATAATCATAAGAAGACTTTAGTAGCTGACTAAGGAAAGTCAGCATGTGCAGTAGCTGTCAAGTGAAAAGATGACAACGATCTTGGAAGTAACCAGGATCGTAGTATTTGCCAAACAAAGAAGGAACTGATGGAGTATACACAAAGGTACTGGTCAGCCTCTGAAGAAAAAGGCTAAAGTGATTAAGCATTGGGTCAGTCCATTGATGATAAGTGAAAGGGAGATCACAAGGACAAAGCGAGCTGGACACGCCGCAAATCTGAAGTGTCTTGTTATTCAGAAGGGGCCAGAGCAAGGAGTCAAGCCATCAGTATCTAAGAGCAGTCGAGGCAAACAGAAGTGTTAAAGCACTGCACGAAAGAAGGAAGAGTTGTTCTTCATTGAAGATCAAGTGAACACTCTTCAAGATCGTAGTATTGACTCTATATGTCAATAAGAATCAGTCAATAAGACACTACGATCAGGTCCGAGAAGAAGTGCATCAGAATCGTTGAGTTCGAAGAACTGAGGATTGAAGCATTGACAACGGTTCAATCTGAAGGTTGGCATTCAGACAAAGGCTTATTGAGAGCATCGATGCAAGGACAACCTATGATCGAGAAATTAGAAAGAGGAAATAAATTTATCGACCTGCCCGAGACATCAAAGTAATACATCTGACAAGGTAGGTGAAATAGTAGACAGCAGTGTCAAGAAGTCAAAAAAAGATGTCATGTCACATCTATAGTCTGTACCAAATAACTCGAGATCTGTGAAGCAATTTGAATAGCTTTCAACGGCTACCTTCCAACGGGAAGATTGGAAAGTAGTATAAATCAACAAAGCTTCAAAGATCAAGAGTTGTTGATTATTGCTATGTTACAGAATCATTGAGTTGGTGAATGCTATTATTGACTCTATGAGTTCCACTAAAGATTCACAGAACAAGTCTCAGTAACAGTAACACTACTATGGTGGAAGTGAAGCAGCTTTGAAGAAGGACTTAATCAGATTAGAGCTTCACTCAACAAAGATGAGAATGCCACTGAAGATGGCAGCCAAGCTGAGAACCGAGAAGGCCAAGAAGATATGTAATGACCCGAAAATTTTGATTTTTCTAGAATTTAAGTTTAAAGAATTAGTTATTAATAAAATAAATTTTTATTAATAATATTATGTATTATGTGTTTATTAATCGTTTTAGAACCTAGGATGATTATAAGTTGGGAGGATTCTGGCTACGAGCTAGGCTGAACGAGTAAGAATTTTTAAGATGAAAATAAAAAATTTTCGGGAACAAAATATTTTCTGGGGAAAAAGACGAAATAGGCACTATTCACCCAACAAAACCTAAGGGTTAGGGTTTGAATAACCTAAGTCGCTATACGAGAGTTCTAGATGTTGAAATGACATTCCCTCGAAAGATTTGTCGATAATATGACGTGAAAAGTTAAGTAAGCCGATAAAAGTTTTTCTCGAGAAATGTGCATAAATCGGACAAAATAAAAATGAAGAAAATGACTGTTGTGTACTTTTCACTCATTTAACTACGTTAGGGTAAAACGTGAAGGAAAACAATTAACGCCTAAAAGTTTTTTTTCAGTTTTTCAGAAATCCAAAAAATACGTAAAAGTTATTCGATAAAGGAAAGACAAAATATTCAAAAATATTTGGATTCCGAGAATCATAGTTTTCGGACTTTAAAGTGCTTATGCTTAAGAGCTAAGTAAAGAATAAGTTACTTAATGAGTAAGTAAACTTAAGGGTTAAGCAAACTTAAAGGCTAAGTAAACTTAAGTGTTAAGCAAACTTAAAGGCTAAGTAAACTTAAGGGTTAAGAAAACTTAAGGGCTAAGTAAACTTAGTCCTTAAGACATGAATAACAAGGAGGTTAAGAGGAGGGAAATGACTATTTTGCCCTAGCTTTGGATTTTCTATAAATAGGAAGCTAACTTTCATTTAAAGGAGATTTTCAAAAATTCAAGAGAGAGAGATAGAGAGCTCGGAGAAGATGAATGTAGACTCTCAAAATTTTCTGCACTCCTATTCCTAACATTGTAGGAGGGTAGATTTGCCTTTTGGAGATAACCCTGAAAGACAACTTACATCCATGCCGGATACTATCGAAAGTTCAGCTCCAACCCGGAACAAAAACCGGGAACATCATCTCAACCCGGAACACACACCGGGAGTGTCATTTCCAATCTCGGAGATAACCCCGAGATATGCAGATCAAAATACCAGCAATAACACCGGAGAGGACAGTCCTGTCTCGGTAATAACACCACGACGTTCAGTTCCAGTCCTAGAGACAACACTGGGAGTAGTAACCCCATCCTTGGTGATAGCCCCAAAGGATGCCATTGCAGTTTCGGCGATAACCCCGGAAATGCTTGTTTCAAACACATGCGATCAACTTCAGGCTCAGACATCCTGTCGAGGCACATACACCTCAGTCCTGGGACTAACAAAACGGGCAGACAAGAATACCCAAAGATGACAGTGAGGCATACAAACAAGCAGTCCAATCTCAGATATAACCCTGAGCAACATCTCGCTTCCGCTTAAATCAAGCGATAACCCCTTGTGAGAGTCAACACGTCATCTTACTATCTTAACAAGATGATATCGCAAACATACCAACAAGTGGTCCAATCTCAAATTTGAAACCACGAAAAGTCGTCTTTCAACTCAAACCGGCGATAACCCCGGCAAGGAGTCACACATCATCTTGTTCATTCAAATGGCACGTCGTCTTAACACTTCATACATACATACATAGAACAATGTCCCACAAGAGCCGAGGATTGACAATCCCGAGTGACTATTACGTGTGGCAGTACTTTGGATAGAATTTGAAGCTTGAAGACCATGGGCATAGACCCCTCTTCCTAACTTCGTACAACCTCTAATCCATGTCATTACGTAACTCTCGACACAAGAGATCCGAAGAAGTATAGATATACTTCGTTCGGATGCTCGGATTGAAGTTCTACAAGTTCGAGTGGACATTACAGTGCACAACTGCATGTACTACGAGACGACAGGATCCGTAAGGCTCGAATCCACCACGACCAGCCGAAGGTACAACTGCGGCTGCCGCAGGTGTACCTGCGGCCATCAGTCTATAAATATAAGCTGAGGGGTCAGCTATTTGAAGAGAGAGAGAGAGAAGGAAAAAGGCAAGGAAGACATGTCTATTTTACTCTGCATATACATCTTTTGAGTGTTTCCTCTTCTTTAAACACTAGTTAGCTCACATATAGCTACTTTTTATCCGGAGGGAGCTGAGTGTTTATCCATTTAAAGTCTAAGAAGTCTACTTTGGCAGCCCACTGTAAGCCTTCTTACATTCTATAAAGCCTCTTTCTCATATATCACACACTGTTGTACACGTTGATAGTCGTGTGAGTGTGTTTTCCTTACTTGGTTCGTGGTTTTCATTTACATCAGATATATATACTAATATATATATATATATATATATATATATATTTGTATATATGGACTAACATTATCGAAAGTATGCCTCGATTGAGTCTGAGACTTGATGCGGGCGTTTATATGCTTTTATATATATATATATACTTATATATATAATCTCGTGGTCGAGACTCATTCGATGAGCCCAAATTTTACATCCCGAAGCGTTTAATTGCTTTTGTATATATATATATATATATATATTGTCAGCCGACGATATCGATGAGCCCCGATTTTACATCCGGTGCGTTTACTCGCTTTATATATATATATATATATAATTGTTTATCGGACATATCATGATCCTGATTTACATCCGTGCATTTATCGTTATATATATATATATATTTTGTACATATATATATATTTACATTTCTGTCAGGCCTGGAGCTTACTTCGTGGCCTTTTACAGTTTTATTTACATTTTGTCCTGCCTGGAGTTCACTTCGTGGCAGTTGATCGCTTTTATAGCTTTATTTTCATTTCGTCCCGCCTGGAGTTTACTTCGTGGCGATTGATCATGTTCATATATATATATATATATATTTATCGCTTTTATATATTTACATTTCTGATCCCCCATGGAGTTGCTTCGTGGTGGTTGATCCAGTCTGTATATATATATTTACAGCTTTTATATATATAACTGCTTACTACTTTCCATACAAATTGCAGTATCATGTGAGCCTAGGAATCATGTGATCACAGATTCAGTCTACTGAATCTAGATTCGGTTCCCATGATGGACATTTTTTTAGCTGTAAGCAACTTGTACATTATTTTACAGTGTCTGAGTTTCCTTGGATGGCTGTCATGCCCATAAGGAGTTCAACACTGCTGTGTATTATTTTCTCGAGGATGCTTCGAATTTCAAAAATAAAAGCAAACAAGCCGAACATTTAATAAAATTGAAGTATGAAGAGGTCTCAATTCCTATTGAGCACACGGTTTGAAAAACCTCTTTTACAAAACTTCATTGCTATATCTTGGTTTAAACTGGATTTTTCTATAAAATTCAAACCTTGTGTATATAGGTGCGAACGAGGCCTCACACTACTTTCAAATAATTGCACATTGATCCACACACACACGTACACACACATTCATATAACAATTTCTTTGAAGAGTGGCGGTCACCGTGGTAACACGGATGTCGGGGGGTGTCTAACACCTTCCCTCCGCATAATCAAGCCCCAAACCCTTAATCGAATCTCTTTGATTCACAAACTCATGAAGCGATTAAGCAAAACACTGGGTCAATGTGCTAACCTTTTCGGTTGCGTCGGTGCAATCAGTTAAATACACCAACTGGTGACTCTTAAAGTCAATCGTCGACATTATATATGTCGGACCTTTTTCACTTGTCTTTTCAAACAAATCTCATATTAACATGAGAACACCAAAGAACAAGTAACGAAAAGGGACACTAAAAATCTCGACGTCGACAATGAAGAAGGAAGATAATGAGTATGGATGATCGGATCGAAGGTGAGCGTGAAATAGAAAAGCTTGTGAATCGCCGACTTTGTCTAGCGGAAGAAAAATAAAGAAGAGAGGTTACCTAAAACCTAGTCGAATTTAAATTCTCTTTAAGTCCTATATGTTTAAACATAAATTAATGAGAATAAGAAGTAGATGAAGTTATGAATGATTTAATATGGTTGAAATCATGAGAAATAATGAAAATAAGAATTTGAAGTTTAGTAAATAAATTTCTTAAGGAAGTAAAAGATTTGTAATGAATTAGAACAATCCGAGTGGATTATATAAATAAGTAGGTGAAATAAGTAAGGAATGATGTTCTATAACATTAAATTCCAATAAAAAGTGAAATCGTAATCCAAAATATAGACTAAAATGAAGAACGAACGAAGAACACGAAGAACATGCGAAGAACACGAAGAACGTTGTTAATGGACAAATTTAAAACCATCGTAGGATATTTGTTGTTGATGGAAAAGTTTAAAACCATCACATATAAGTTAGATGCATATTGTTTGGTTAGGAACGGTAGAAACGTTCATGAAGAACGGATTAAAACTTAACTATAACGAAGTTATGGCAAAAATTTCGTAAAAGACAAACAAGAATTAGAAAGTTAGTAAATGAACCCAAATGTGTAGGGTTTCATAAGAATATAAGAGAATGTAGAAAACGTGAGTCATGGACTTAAGAATGAACAAATTTTGAGTTCTGATGACAAAATTGCGGCGAACAAATAAAGAGCGTTAAAAACATAAAATGAATGAAGGGTGAAGATCAAGATAATCTAATAGAGTTTTAACGAATTCAGAACAAAGTCCTGTCTGGGGGGTATTGAAGTATGTAAGATAAGGGAGAGAATGGCTTTGGAACAACCTCGTTCCGAGTTATAATGAATAAGTTATGAAAGCGGGAAGTAAGCATCTCAAATTTGATTTAACACTTAGAGAAATTTTCTAGGGTTAGGGCTTGGCACCGCGGCGCCAGCCATGCCATGTAATGTGGCACTATAGCGCCCGCACCGAGGAAGCCAGTATCGCAAAACTCGCATCCATGACGAGAGATAAAAAGAAGAGAGTGGCCATGAAATACAGCAGATTAGTAGGAAAATGCCAGAGAAGAGCTTTTAACTGCTCAACTCTTGGGGGAAACGTAAGGGAAGATAAATAACATAATGTTCAACTAATGTAACCCTTAATCTAGAAAATTAAACCTTTGATGAAGGTTGAACAAAAAGATTAAATGAGAGTAAAAGATAAAGAATGTAAATGCGGATTACGGAACCGATATCCGGGGATTGAAGTTACGATAAATGAACGTTGAGGATTGTTATGTTTGTGATTCCTTAGACGTTGAGCTACGAGGGTAATGAATAACATTTTGATGTTATGTCATGATAATGAGAGATAAGTGTGAAGCGTATAGACACTGTGTACAAAACGCTGTTGCGATAAACGAGCGGTCTTAGCATACAACAAACGGTATGGCTTGGACATTAAGAATGACTAATGAACATGGGGTTCAAGTAATGGATAACGAAAGTATTAAGTAAGATATGAATGATATTAAGAAAGCTGTAATGAACGGTAATAAGATTAATGAAAGCTGAATGTGAGTCGTATAAGAATGAATCCAGGGTTATGGCATTTAGTTGCCAAAAAGCCGTAATGAGTAAGAAATTAACTTAACAAACGTTATAGTTAATGGTTAAGGTAAGTTACGATAAGTTTAGGTTGTGGTACAATCGTAACCTTTGATGGTTGACATATGGGAGCTGGGCTAAACGATTCCTTCAGAGAGTGAAGGTATATACAAAACTGGCAACCGATCTAACTCATTGTGATGACAGTGTAGACGAGACGGGAACTTATTTGTTGGTTGTTTGTAGAAAACCACTCAGAGTACCATATGGACTACTAGCAGAGAAGCGATGTGTGCTGAGTCCTAGAGAAGTTATAAGAAGAAGATACGAATGTAAAACATCAAAGATGATGAACGTAAAAGTGAGACATCTTTGTATGTCATGAAGCTGTAGAATGACAATGAAAGTGGTCACGTAAACTTAGGTTACAAGAATACGAACCCTAAGAAGTAAAGTTAAGCAAAATAATGCAGAAGTCAAATATACATGACTAATTAGTGTATGTGTTATTTTTCTTATGTGCTACATAAGAACTGGAATGAGCAGTTCAGCGTAAGCCGTAGCTGTGCGTAAGGTATGTTTCCTAACTTCATTCATATTTCCATTTTCAATTACTTGTAAGACCGGAATAACTTCCCGTCGAGTAGATTGCGATGATCTGGGAACCTTCATGCCAAAAAGCCGCGAGAGTAACCCTAAGATAGGTCAGCCTCTGGTAAACCAAACGCGGAGGAAAGTCTCTTCATGCCTTCCATTTTCAATTACTTGTAAAAGCATTTACTTGTAATTTTATTCCATGTTCATCCATATGTAATGGAAAATATGAAGAATATCTGTGCATGACATGTTATCAATTAATAAACCGGTTTTGTAGGACAAATTCCTAAAACAGACATGTTATGATAACATTTACATTACCCTAAAACTAAACTACATAAGTCTTTTGTAGGGAAGCAATTGGGCCTGTTACCTTCAAAAATCCAAAAAGGCCACAAGCCTACAACCAATTATGTCTTCTTCCAAACAGTCTAATCCTGTTTCCCGAGAAGAATTTGATAGATTGAGTAAAGAAATCACAGACTTGGCTGTTTTACTGAAAGGAATTACACCAGTCTACTCAGGGTATGAAGATACCTACACATACAGAACCCTCTACACAAGGAGTTCAAGGTCTGGAAAAAAAATTCCAGAACATCAGCTGGATACAACCAACAAAAACCCCGAAGGCACCCATCTCCAAGGAGATCCAGACAACGGTGACATCAGGAAGAAAGTCCTTCAAATGGAGGAAACCATTCGTGTTCTCAAAGGGATTGGAACTCATGGCAGTGTTTCATATACAGACCTTTGCATATTCCTTGGTGTTTATTATCCAGAGAAATTTAAAACCCCTGATTTTGAGAAATATAATGGATTAGGGGATCCTTATACACATTTAAAATTGTTCATTGGAGAATTCGGATCTTATGCTGAGAATGAAAAGCTCCGAATGCAAATTTGTTTGAGAAAGGTCCATTTGGAGAAGCCTGCTTCATGGTATACCGTTATTAGACAACTCTAAGATCCATAGTTGGGAAGAGCTGGCTCACGCCTTCCTCACTCAATATAGTTTTCAATCTCAAATGGCTCATGACCGGTACCAAATTACCAAGGTCAAGAAATAATCTAATGAGTCATTCTGAGAGTATGCTCAAAGGTGGAGGCGCCTTGCTGCTCAAGTTATTCCTTCCATGACAGAATCAGAAATGGTCATGACTTTCAAAGATATACAGAAGCTCCTTTCTATGAAAGAGTTCTAGCTGGTATTGGCAAACCATTTTCTGAAATGATCAAACACGACGAGATGGCTGAAATGGGATTGAAGTTCGGTAAAATTCAAGACCTAGCCACTCTTAAAGCTGTTGATGAGCACATCCAGTCCGGATCTTATGGAAATAAGCCCCGAAGGGTCCATAAAAAGAAAGAGGAGGATGTTTCCTTGATACTACAAGGATAAAAAGGCAATCCAAGCATGCCTATGTAGAGGAAAAACTACTCCCCTTTTCCAGCACAATCTTCAAACCCTCTATTGCCTAAAAGTGGAGAAGTAAAGCGACCTCGAACGTTCACACCCTTAGGGGACTCGCTCGAGAATATTCTTGCTCTTCTGACTGCTCAGAAGAAAATTACGCATCTTCTTCCACCATCCAACCCTAATGGGAAAGGTTTTAATGCTATTCGGAAGTGTGCTTACCATGCCGGGGCACCCAGACATGATACTCAAGATTGTTGGGGCTTGAAGCATAAGATTCAAGATCTAATAGATAATGGTGAGATCTAGTCACCAAGTCAAATCAACCTCATCTGTAAGACAAACCTCTTTCTCAACACAAAGAAGAAGAGGTTAACATGATCAGTTGGAGCACTGGACATGGTTCCAATTCTACTGGTGAATCATCCCAACCTATCAAAGACGGTGTTGATAAATGGGATTATGGAAAGTTCCAGTTTACCATGGAACGAAAGATGAAAGCTCTTTGCAAAAAAATTAAGCAATTGGCAGAACTGGTGACCCGCCATCATCAAGTCACACGCCAATTAATCAGGCAGGAACATGCCTATCTTCTTCTATTTGTTATGAATGCTTCATCAACACCTTTAGAAAGTGAAGCTATTGAGGATACGGTTGCAAAGCGAGCAAGTGCTAAAGCCCGTCAGGATTTTGCCAATAAAAGGGAATTCACATATTTGGGCCAATCTATGGAGGATATACTTCAAATGTTGATCAACGAAGGAAGAATCACATTCCTTCTACCTCCAATCAATCTCCGCTCAAGGCGGTTCAATCCTGATGAAATGTGTCAATATCATTCACATTCTCGCGCGTCACAAAGACGTAAGAAGAATCTTTGGGCACTCCTAAGACCTCATTCAGAATCTTATTGATAGCAGTGTCTTGCAAATACCGAAGAATTACACTGTGCAATTTAAGGGTGGGAATGCATGCCCTACTCAATGGAATGGATCAGTAGCAGTTATATCCGAAGTGGATGATGAGAGTGTCAAAGTATTTCCCATACAACCAATTCATCTCAAAGGAGCTGACAATCCTTTGAAAGTGGCCGCACCAGAGCCAATTCCTTTACCTTGCAGACTACAACATCCTGTTGTCAGCTTACACAAAGTTCCATGGAATTATGGAGAAGCTAAAGGATCCACATCTCATACTACTGCTACAGTGTCGAAAGAGAATCCACTATACCTTCCTCAGCGGATTATCAAGCCTACTTGCGAAGCAAAGGGGAAGTTGCCCATGGAGAAGATTGACAAATTCCTATGTACTATGGGCCATAATGAAGCCAAAGTGGTTTTAAGCTTGCAAGAAGATCCACACCAGATTTCGATACTGGACCTAGTTTTCTCTTCCGAGGAGCATCGGAAGGTCTTGCTAAAGGTTTTGGAAGAAGCCTACCTGCCAAAATCAGTGAATGTGGAAAAATTTCAACATTTGGTTGATCACATTTTCAACAACAATGTGATATCCTTCACTGATGACGACATACATCCGAAGGGGACCGGTCATTATGAAACCAACTTGCACATCGCAGTGTTGTCTTCCGGGTACATGCTAGCTGGAGTATTGATAAATGGACGTTCTTCTCTGAATATTTGTCCTTATGCCACCTTGGTGAAGATGAATATCAATCTCAAGCGAATCCAAAGTAGCTATACGATCATCCGAGCTTTTGATAGAACTCGACGAAATTCCGGTGGAGAGATTGAATTGCCAATTGAGATTGGTCCTAATACATTCAACGTATCCTTCCACGTCCTCAAGATAGATTCAGGATACAACCTGCTATCGGGGAGACCATGGATACACATGGCTGGAGCTGTTCCCTCCACCTTACATCTACAACTCAAATACATCATCAACAACAGTCTAGTCACTGTCAATGCTGAGCCAGAATGTCCTAGACCAGGAACTCTACCAATTATCAGCTTCAATTTAGAAGTTGAGCCGACCAGTTTCTATACTCTGGAAGTGAGTAACACGCATTACCATCCTATTGGAGCGCCACTTCCCATACCTAAGATTTCTGACGAGGTTATGTCAGCCACTCAAGAAATGATGTTATCGGGTTATCAACCTGGACAAGGGCTTGGTAAGGATCAACAAGGTATTAACCACCCTATCCAAATGTCCAGTCAAATTGGGCCAGCCGGGATAGGCTTGAAAGTAATATGCACACAAGCCAATCATGTTTGATGATAAAGCATATACTTTGTAACAATCTTATTCATTTATTAATAAAAAGTATTAATTTAATAAAGGCTTTTGATTATCTACATGATGCTGTTTTATAATATGTGATAAACCCATAGATTTAAGCAATGCTTTTAGAATAATGATGATGATTATTCTAATGAGATCTAAATTCTTAGAAAGCTTAAAACTAAAATAGTTCCCAATCATTGGATTACTAAATTGGGGATTAGTGAATCCGGATAGATTGGTACATACGTTGCTTGCTCATTGGATGAGGATGATTGATCTCATGATCATTTGTGTGGAGACACTAAAGCATGTATGTAGGTGCTTATTAGAGAATAAGTTCATTTGAGCGTGGCTCGCTAAGGAATACCTAATGGAGTTTTACTTTCTGTCGATAGGAATTCTGTAGTGATAGTAGTCTGACAAGTGATCCTTGGACTTGAGATCATCATAGTATCTTGTGTATGATGTGTTATACTTTGACTTATTCCTTAAGACCCTTAGGGTATATCAAAGGGTATGCTTGGGTATAATAAGTTATACATGGAGATAATGTATGGTCAATAAAGAATCTACCACTTCTAATAAAAGAAGAGAAATGTCCTATGTGATTCGATAAATGACAACCCAGTAGTCCTTGGCCAAGGCAGAATGAAATTAGAAAGGAGTTTCTAATTTGTATTATTTGGAGTTGTGCATTTAAGAGTCGAAATACATATAATTAAATAAAATAAGACTTGACAGAAATTCCATGTCTTATATTTAATTGGGACATTGTATGGTGGAAGGATTGAATTGTATGGTAACTATTTACTCAAAGGTTCTTTAATGATTAATGTTGAAATCTATATTATCTGGAAAAGTCGTTGATCGCTAGGAAGCTTATCCTATTGTAGAATAAATATTATTTATTTAAATAAATTAATTGTTTAATTTATTTATTTAAATAAGATTAGAATTGTTCTAATTGATTTATTCACAACCGGTTTAATATGGAGAACCTAAAGGGTCACACCATAAAAGGAAGAATAATTATTTAAGAAGTTAATGACATAATCGTAATAATATGTTAAGTATATTTAATTTAATCTATGGTGATAGAATAAATTAAATAGCTTAATATTTATTATTTAATATTTTAGAAATATTAAATATAAATTAATAAGAGGAGTCTTATTAATATTATTACAATTATTATTATTTTAATTTCTAAAAGAGTTTAGGAATTAATTTAATATAAGTACTCTCATTTATTCCTAATTGGATTAGGAAGGAAAATTAGTTAAAGGAGTTTAATTAATTATCCCTAATAAGATTAGAGAGCTTAATTAATTAAAAGAATTTAATTAATTAAATAAATCCCAATTCCTTAATTGTTAAGGTGGGTTGCCCACATCTATAAATAAGAGGAGTCTTATTATGGGTGAAGGGGTTGTTGACTTTTACAACATACGTAATAATTCCAATAGTTGGGTGAGTACGCCTTTTCTATAGAGATAGAAAACTAGGGTTGAGCCAATACCCCTTCTTCTTGAAAATTCTTCTTCTTTGGTGGATCACCTCTAGAGGCCATACACTTGGGTGGCTTACATTGATCAAAGAAAGGAACCAAACCCGGTAGATTCAAGGAGATCGCGGAGAAGTAGGAGGTGAACTCGTACCTGAGGAAGCTCGTTTCTACAAGGGTATGATTTCATAATTTCTTATTCTTCGTTTAATTAATAATTGTGCATAAAGGGTGATCCGGGTATATGGTTTGTAAAATTTTAAAACTCTGATTTTACACGTTTCCGCTTATTTTTGCAATTTGATTGCGTTCTTGAATATTACAAACCTAACAGTGGCATTAGAGCCAAACCTTTATGCAAATTATTAATTGTCTAATTTGATATGTACATTGATATGTGTTTAGAATAATTTAATTGGGCAAAATTTTGTCGTATAAAATTAAATAAAAAAAAACGTGGTGGATCCAAGTTATTTAAAAAAAAAAAGAAAAAAAGAAGAAGCTTCTGGCGTGTTATACATTGGCGGATTCATATCAAGATGCTTACAGGATTCAAAGAGATATTATATGGTATCATGACATCCTTATATATATATATATAAAAGTTACCGATTTATATATATATATATATATATTTAAATCCAACAGTAGCAATTTTTTTTTTAACTTGGTTTCCTTATCCTGGATCTTCAAGGGTCACGTGGCCCAAGTGATTCAAGTAACGTTTTTTTATTATATATATATATATATAATAATAATAATAATAATATACGGACAAAGTAGCTATTATATATATTAATAATTTTATAATTAAAATAAAAGTTTATTTTAATTTTAAAATAAAAGGTTTATTTTAATCTTAAAATAAAAATGTTTATTTTAATTTTAAAATTAGATTTCATGCTAACTAATTAGAGTTGGAATTGGATTCCATGATAACTAATTGGAGTTGAAATTGGATTTTATTTTTCTAAAATAAAGGAGTTTATTTATGAATAGGAAGTAAATCCATCTTTCCTTAAATAAAGGAGTTTGTTTAGATATGAAATAAGATTTCATATTATTCAAAATAAAAGAGTTTATTTATGAATAGGAAAGAGAATCCTAATTTCCTTAAATAAAATAGTTTATTTAGATATGAAATAAGATTTCATATTATTCAAAATAAAGGAGTTTATTTGTGAATAGGAAAGAAAATCCGTGTTTCCTTTAATAAAGTTTTTTTTACATTGAATTGGATTCCATAATTAATTAAAATAAAGGAGTTTATTTTGATTAAAGATTTTGATTAAAATAAAATAATTTATTTTATTCAAAATTGGATAAATTAAAATAAAATAGTTTTATTTTGATTTATATTTGGATTAAAATAAAGGAGTTTATTTTGATTCAAAATTAGATTTTATACTAACTAAATTTGCCCATTAAATGATATCAATATATATATTAAATGTTTATCATTCATAAGATGAATGTTATTTATTGATGCATATGATGATGTGTATGATAATAAATGAGATTGATTATGACTATTGACCATGTGATTGGATTTTATTTTAGTTGGATGCATGAATGTATGGGTTTTATTAAATGGGGTCTGCGTACCTCGCCTTCTCTAATTTTTCTTAATGTAAAATTCTATCTCCTCCTATGTACTTCCCTCGATTACTTATCAAGGTTTCTATTTATTTTAAATAGTTTTGTAATAGGAATAGTTAGAATTAATTTTGAAAAATTGGAGATCAAGGAGCAAGGAGCGCTTGAAGACCCGTTTGTAATGGAGCCCGAGTTTAAATGTAATAGTTATATTTAAATATTATTTCTTGCACCCCTAGGGTTTGACCTTTTGGTTCACTTGGTGGCTCTAGTGAACCAAACTAGAATAAAAGTCCATAATCAATCCGGGTAGAATATAGTATTCTATATGTGCATGCTTATACTATATATATTATATATTATGCAAACATGCTTAGTATGTTCATTAATATGACGCGTATTTTATATATATATGTGCATGCTTACTAAACAAGATGAGACAAATTAATAACAAATCCCTCAATTTTTATATTAAGTCCTAAGCGTTCAAAGATATTTGGAATATCGAACGTCATATTCTAGCATGATAAAATTAATAGAGTATTAAATATTTAATATGAGTTTGTTGTGTCACCACAAGGCAAGTATTAAGTATTTAAGATGTTAATTTATCACATTTGATGCTTATAAAGAAAATTGAACAATATTGTTTTGTTGTGTCACCACAAGGATGATATTTTTCTTTTGAAATATATGGAGTGCTAGGTCGGACTTAACTTGGATAATTTTGATTCGGATGTGCCACCACTTGATCAAAATAATCTAAGAGGCAAAAAGAAAAGGAGTTGCATAGTTGATGTAATTGATACAAAAGTTGTCTACCTATTTATTTATATATAGTTTGTTGTGTCACCACAAGGCTATATACATTTGAAATGGGATCCTTATTCTCACTAGCAAATCTTTAATTAGATTTTTCCGAACTATATAAGTGAGGGTAATATAGTTTGAAGAAAATAGCGGGAGATACCAATTTAAAACAAGACCTAAATTATTTTGGTAATTAATAAAAGAATGTATGTTAAAATGTTGTTAATTACAAATTCATTTACAGAATTTTACAATGTCTAAATTTCTATCACTGCGAAACATATTAGATGTTATTTAACCAAACCGTATTAAACGAATTGGTTAAGAAATTTGAGAATAGTTCTCATGGCTGAAAAGTTATCTTATATCCTTAATACGTCTATCCTCAAGCAATGGTTGCGAATAATGCCTCGAGAGGAAGACATTGCTACTTTTAGAAAGTGGCAAGATGATGCACATTGGGTTTAATGCATCATGCTCGCATCTATGAAAGTAACGAGCTTGACGTCGACATGAAACTATGGATGCTTCTACTATATTCCCGCACATCAAGTAGTTGATGGTGAGGAAAGTAGGGCCGATAGATATCGAGATATCTAAGGAGCTCTTCCGATCTAGAATGACCAATGACACTACATAGATGCAGAGATAAATGTTCTTAACATTATCAATTTGATTGATCAATTAGGACAATGAGTTTTGTCATGGATGGAGAGTTGAGCCAAGATTTGACCTTTGCACTCACTCCGGACTCCTTTCATGAATTGTTGTGAATTTTTCATATGAAACAAGCTAGATATCGACCTCATTGATTTGCTTAACATATTGAAAAATGTTGAGAGTCACTTTCAACCAAGAAAGATCAAGTCTTCTTGGTAGGGGCCAAAGGATCTTCTCAAAAGAAGAACGATTCAAAGAAGGTAAATAGAAAGGCATAAACAAAGGATAATAAGAACAAAAGCGTACGGATAGCAAAAGAGTTTGCTTCCACTTGCAATAAGCTTTGACAATTGGAAAGAAATCATGGAAAGCATCTTGCGAGAGGCTAACCAAAGAAGCTTAGTGAAGTTTCGGTTATAAATACAAATTTGTTCATGATTTAAAATAAAATTTTCTTTAAGTCAAGGTTCTACTTGGGTATTGGATACCGACTTTGGTTATCATAAATATAGATTTATGAAGGGGCTAAATAGAAGTAGAAAACTAAACAAATATAAGTAATCCTATGTGTGGGAAATGAAGCAAAGGTTGCTACATTAGCCATAGAAACTTATAATTTAACAATGCCTACGGGCAAATCTATTAAGTCAATAAGTTGTTATTGTATTCCAGTACTTGTTAGAAACATTATTTCTATTTATTGTTGGACAATGAAATCTTTGGTATTATAATTAAGAACAATTGTTGTTCTATTTATAATTATAATGTTTCGTATAGAACTGAAAGATTACTTAATGGATTTTGTATACTTAACTTGCATGAAAATAATTTTGCATATTGAACAAATTAGTATAAGAAAAGGAGATGATCATTCAAAGAGTTGAATGTGTGTATTTGCTGAAATACAAGTATAAATTATTTGAAAGGTTCAAAGAATTCAGAAGTGAAACAAATTGACAATGTATTAAGATTCTTTGATTAGATGAAGGAATAAATACTTGTGAAATAAGTTTCTAGATCATCTTAAATGGTTTTTTCATAATGGACGCCTCCTGATACACAATAATTGATTGATGTATTTGAATGGAAAAATCGTACCTTGTTGGACATGGTGCGGTCCATAATGATTTTACCGACATTCCAGTATCCTTCTAGGGTCATGTCCTAGAAATGGCTGCATATCTACGAAAAAGGTAACCTCAAAATCCGGCCCCAAGACTCCATAAAAGTTATGGACAGGGAGGATTCCTAATCTTAAGTATGTTAAGATAAGGGGTTGTCCAACTTATGTGAAAAAGGTTTCAAAGGATAAGCTTGGGACAAGATTTGACAAGTACAATTTGTGGGACATCCTAAAGTAAGTTTAGGGTATATGTTCTATAATCCTACTTAGCAAAAGGTGTTTGTTGCGAAACACGCTGCCTTCTAAGATAAATGTGTTTATTATTGAAGGGGCTAGTGGGAGGATAATAGATCTTGAAGAGTTCAAGAACCACAAAATACTATAAGTCAAATAAGAGGAACCTGTAGATAGACCTAATATACCACAACTGAATCGTAAATCTGGAATAGTACCAAAGATACCTAGGAGGTATGGATTCATCATGGATGATGATGATGAGGTACACATCATAGAAGATGATGATCCAGAGTTACATTCGATGAGGTAAGACTTCTAGTGTGTACAAAAGGGTCAGTGGGAGCGTCGTGAAATTTCTAGTATTATATATTGATATACTACGGATGAGGAATAACTTATCAATGCTACAATCCGAAAAGATAAAGTTGTCTAAACATTCCTCCATGAATGGTTTGGGAAGAGTATCTTAATTGGGGATAAAATCTATATTGATAGATACAAGAGGATGCTCGACTTAACCCAAGGAACGTATATTCATTTGATGCTAAAGTCGTTTAGCATGGCAAACTCCAAGAGATGTCTCATGTCGATGAGCTATAGATTGTATCTCTCTTAATAGTCCCCACAGACTCCTGAAAAGAGAGGTCGCATGAGTGACAATCATGTATGCAATGAAATGTACGAGACCTGATGTTGATCAGTCATATTATGGAGAAGTTCACTATGAGTCTGTGAAAAACATCTTAAAGTGCTTGAACGGCACTAAGGATGTGATCATATTCATGGTGGGTCTTAATTAAAACTAGAGGGCTTAACAGACTCAAGTTTTTCAGATAGACCAAGACGACAGAAAAATCCACTTTAAGGTAAAGGTTACCTTGAACGGTGGTGCAGTGAATTGGAAAGGTTCCAAACAGCAAAGAGTTGTTGGTTTAGTGATAAAGACAAAGTATATAGCTATAAATGAAGCTGCAAGTTGATTGTTTGGATTAAAAGTTCATTCTGAAACTAGGAATAGTTCCTAAGTCTCATCTTGGATCTAAACATGTGTTGTGGCACTTTCATTTGATTATTAGAATCATTGAAAGATGGAAAATCACTATATAGATAGTGGACTCTCATGAACAACATTACATATCCATTAACTAAAGCTTATCCAACAACAGGATAATTGTCACTTAGAGAAGAATAGTATGAGATACCATGACGATTGGCTTTAGTGCAAGTGGGAGATTGAAAGTAATATGCACACAAGCCAATCATGTTTGATGATAAAGCATATACTTTGTAACAATCTTATTCATTTATTAATAAAAAGTATTAATTTATTAAAGGCTTTTAATTATCTACATGATGCTGTTTTATAATATGTGATAAACCCATAGTTTTAAGCAATGCTTTTAGAATCATGATGATGATCATTCTAATGAGATCTAAATTCTTAGAAAGCTTAAAACTAAAATAGTTCCCAATCATTGGATTACTAAATTGGGGATTAGTGAATCCGGATAGATTGGTACATACGTTGTTTGCTCATTGGATGAGGATGATTGATCTCATGATCATTTGTGTGGAGACACTAAAGCAAGTATGTAGATGCTTATTAGAGAATAAGTTCATTTGAACGTGGCTCGCTAAGGAATACCTAATGGAGTTTTACTTGCTGTCAATAGGAATTCTGTAGTGATAGTAGTCTGAGTGATCCTTGGACTTGAGATCATCATAGTATCTTGTGTATGATGAGTTATACTTTGACTTATTCCTTAAGACCCTTAGGGTATATCAAAGGGTATGCTTGGGTATAATAAGTTGTACATGGAGATAATGTATGGTCAATAAAGAATCTACCACTTCTATTAAAAGAAGAGAAATGTCCTATGTGATTCGATAAATGACAACCCAGTAGTCCTTGGCCAAGGCAGAATGAAATTAGAAAGGAGTTTCTAATTTGTATTATTTAGAGTTGTGCATTTAAGAGTCGAAATACATATAATTAAATAAAATAAGACTTGACAGTAATTCCATGTCTTATATTTAATTGGGACATTGTATGGTGGAAGGATTGAATTGTACGGTAACTATTTACTCAAAGGTTCTTTAATGATTAATGTTGAAATCTATATTATCTGGAAAGTCGTTGATCGCTAGGGAGGCTTATCCCTATTGTAGAATAAATATTATTTATTTAAATAAATTAATTATTTAATTTATTTATTTAAATAAGATTAGAATTGTTCTAATTGATTTATTCACAACCGGTTTAATATGGAGAACCTAAAGGGTCACACCATAAAAGGAAGAATAATTATTTAAGAAGTTAATGACATAATCGTAATAATATAAGTTAAGTATATTTAATTTAATCTATGGTGATAGAATAAATTAAATAGCTTAATATTTATTATTTAATATTTTAGAAATATTAAATATAAATTAATAAGAGGAGTCTTATTAATATTATTACAATTATTATTATTTTAATTTCTAAAAGAGTTTAGGAATTAATTTAATATAAGTACTCTCATTTATTCCTAATTGGATTAGGAAGGAAAATTAGTTAAAGGAGTTTAATTAATTATCCTAATAAGATTAGGGGAGCTTAATTAATTAAAAGAATTTAATTAATTAAATAAATCCCAATTCCTTAATTGTTAAGGTGGGTTGCCCACATCTATAAATAAGAGGAGTCTTATTATGGGTGAAGGGGTTGTTGACTTTTACAACATAATACGTAATAATTCCAATAGTTGGGTGAGTCGCCTTTTCTATAGAGATAGAAAACTAGGGTTGAGCCAATACCCCTTCTTCTTGAAAATTCTTCTTCTTTGGTGGATCACCTCTAGAGGCCATACACTTGGGTGGCTTACGTTGATCAAAGGAAGGAACCAAACCCGGTGGATTCAAGGAGATCATGAAGAAGATTTGGAGGTGAACTTGTACTGAGGAAGCTCGATTTTCAAAGGGTATGATTTCATAATTTCTTATTCTTCGTTTAATTAATAATTGTGCATAAAGGGTGATCCGGTATATGGTTTGTAAAATTTTAAAACTCTGATTTTACACGTTTCCGCTTATTTTTGCAATTTGATTGCGTTCTTGAATATTATAAACCTAACAAGGCTATTCTACTAATTCCACTCACAGGAATCCTCATAAACAGGTTCCTCAAACTTCCGTCGCACGAAGATTTTCTACACCTTTACCGCATGAGTTGATACAGTTTCCAGTAAAGGTACCAGCCCATGTTGTGGCTATGCTATTTTTGAAACCAGTGCCAATCAAAGCTAAAGAGGTGCTGATTCCTGATCCCGAGGTGAAAAAAAAGGAACGAAAACGTAAACATGACCTTGCCTTGATGATGGCAGGCATTCGCGTCATTGTTCATGATGAACACACAAACAGATACACCCCAGACGATGATTACCCAGATGTCATGGTTATCATTCGGGAAAAGGAGGACACTGACGATCCTTCTATCACTACAGTCCATCAGGACTTTTCCCTCAACAATTGGAGCAGCATTCCATGCATTGGTCGACGAGGGTAAAATGGGCAGAAAATCCCTCTGCCCTGTAGATAACTTTAATTGCTTGCTTTCCTTTACAGCACTAGCAGTTATTTTATCACATACATGCTAACACTTTTGTATAATCGAACAGTTGCATATATTAAGTGAAAGCATATTTGGTTTCAGGACTCTGAATTTAGATGTGCATGTACTTGCTGATGAGGTGCCTTCTCTCCACAAGGGCTGTAACTTTGATGCAAAGTTGGACTTAGACTTGATGGACATCCAAGAGGACATTGAGACACCTCAAGAGATTAAGGAATGGGTCGCCGACAAACCCAAACCCAACCTTGATAAAACCACTTCTTTCAATCTTGGAACTTTAGACAACCCTAAGCTAATCCAGATTGGTTCAGACCTTACCACAAATCAACGGAATGACATGGTTGCACTATTAACCCAATTCCAGGATGTGTTTACATGGTCTCATGAAGACATGGTGGGATTTTCCACTAACATTGTTCTTCATCGCCTTCCCATTAAAGAAGGATTCAAGCCAGTTAGGCAAAAGCTTAGGCGATTAAAGCCTGAGTGGAGTTTAAAAGTTAAAGAAGAAATTGTGAAACAATTTCAAGCTGGCATCATCATGGTGTCTACATATCCAGAGTGGTTATCCAACATTGTTCCCTTGCCTAAACCAGAGGAAAGGTGCGAGTTTGCGTGGATTATCGGGATTTGAACAAAGCTTGCCTTAAAGATAGCTTTCCCATGCCATTTATCCACATTCTTATTGACAATACTGCTCAATACGACATGTACTCTTTTGCTGATTGCTTTGAGGGGTACCATCAAATTATGCTTGCTGAGGAAGATCGTGAGAAAACTATTTTCATCACGCCTTGGGGAACCTTTTGCTATAAACGGTTGTCATTCGGCCTCATCAACGCCGGGGCAACCTACCAGCTGAGCTATGATGGCTTTTTTCCATGATTTAATGCACAATGAGATAGAGATATATGTGGATGACATCATTGTCAAATCCCAGAAGGAGGATGACCATTTAGACCATCTCAAAAGTTGTTCAATAGGTTGCGTAAGTACAACTTGAAGTTAAATCCCGCCAAGTGCGCCTTTGGTGTTAAGTCAGGCAAGTTGCTAGGCTTCCTAGTCAGCCACAAAGGGACTGAACTGGATCCTACCAAAATCCAGGCCATCAAGGAAATGCCAATTCCACAGACAGAAAATGAAATACGGGGATTTTTGGGAAGGATTAACTTCATTAGCCGATTCATTTCTCAACTCACGGCAACCTGTGAGCCGATCTTCAAATTGTTAAGGAAGAACTCCTCCATGAAATGGAATGACGAGTGTCAAAAAGCCTTCCTCACAATTAAGGAGCAACTAATCAACGCTCTGTTCTGGTACCTCCCAGGGATGATGTTCCCCTATTTATGTACCTGTCCATAAATGAAAATGCTATGGGCTGTATGCTGGGGAAGAAAGACAATAGAGGCCAAGAGCGAGCTATCTATTACCTCAGCAAAAGATTCAGCATCAATGAACACAAGTACACTCTGATCGAGAAGACTTGTTGTGCTTTAGCATGGGCTTCCATGAGATTACAACATTATCTCCATGGTCACATAACCCATCTCATATCCCACGTGGATCCTCTTAAGTATGTGTTCAGCAAACCCATACTGAATTATCGACTATCCAGATGGCAGTTGATCCTACAGCAATTTGACATCGTCTACGTGACTCAAAAGTCGGTCAAAGGTCAAGGAATTGCGGATCAATTGGCTGCTGCACCTACAGGGGATTACAAACCCTTAGAAACATACTTTCCTGATGAAGGAGTAATGACAATTCAACTACCACATCAGTACGATACATGCCGTTCATGGAAAATTTATTTTGATGGAGTTTATTAACTCGAAGGCTCTGGAGCGGGAGCGCTTTTAATATCCTCATGCAGGGGAAGCGATATCCGTCGCCATCAAATTATAGTTTGTCAACACCAACAACATAGCTGAGTATGAAGGCTATATCATGGGACTCAAACTTGCCCGTTCAATGGGTATCAGGCGGTTAACTATCTTTGGGGATTCTGAATTGGTAATCAAGCAATCCACATGAATCTATCAAACCAAAGAATTACATTTACTGCCTTACCATCGGCAAGTTCTACAGATGGCTTTGGAGTTCAAAGAAATCTCCTTTCTCCACATTCCTCGTAATAGGAATGACTTTGCAGATGCATTAGCAATGTTGGCCTCCTTGGTTTACATACCTAACAAGGAAAAGATGCTAAGCATCACGATTGCTATGCAGAACGCCCCAGTCTATGGGAATTACATTGGAGAAGTATCGGATGAGTTGCCTCCCATCCACAACCCTTGGTATCAACATATCAAGGAGTACCTACGAGATGGATCTACACCACCGAGGCGAGCGAGCCTAACTCGAGAAGAGGCGGATTCATCGACTTGCTATGAAATTCTACCTGAGCGAAAATGCACTCTACAAAAGAGATGTAGGATTAGGTCTCCTCAGATGTCTGGACAAAGTCCAAGCTCAACGACTCATGGATGAGATCCATGGCGGAGTATACGGCCCTCACATGAGCGGATCCCTACTTGTCAAGAAAATTCTCAGAACGGGACATTATTGGCTTACACTCAAAACTAACTGTGATGATTATGTCAAGAGGTGCTATCAATGTCAGATCCATGGGAATGCTATCCACGCCCCTCCAAGGGAACTCCACAATATGAGTTCGCCATGGCCCTTTTCAATGTGGGGTATGGACGTGATCGGGCCCATCGAGCCCAAAGCCAGTGATGGACATCGATTCATATTCACCATAATCGACTACTTCACCAAATAGGTTGAAGCAACTTCCTTCCCCAGGGTTACTAAAGAAGTCATCATTGCTTTCATCAAAAACAATGTTGTTTGTCGATATGGACAACCAAATGTCATTGTGTCAGACAATGCTAAAAACCTCAACAACAAAATGATGGAGGAATTATGCAGAAAATTCCACATCAAACATCTCAACTCTGTAATCTACCGTCCAAAGATGAATGGTGCTGTTGAAGCGGCTAATAAAAACATCAAGAAGATCATGCAGAAAATGTCAGCCAATCACAGAGGATGGCCTGACCTCTTGCCCCTAACTTTATTAGCCTACAGAACTTCAATGCGTGCTTCCACTAGGGCAACCCCCTACTCGTTAGTCTATGGGATGGAAGCAGTGCTCCCCATAGAAGTGGAAATGGAATCCCTCAGAGTATTGATGGATGCTCAGTTGGATGAAGACCAATGGATACAAGACAGGTATCACCAATTGTCTCTGATAGATGAAAGGCGAACCGCGTCTATCTTCCATGGTCAGTTATATCGGCAAAGGATCGCACGATCCTACAACAGAAAAGTCTGACTACGGAAATTCAAACAACATGACTTGGTTTTGAAGAAGATCATTGACAACCAAGATCAATCTAAGGGAAAATTCGCTCCTAACAGGGAGGGCCCATTTATTGTCAAAGAAGTATTGACAAGAGGTGTTCTCAGGTTACAGGAAATGGATGGCGATGAATTTCCACAACTTATCAACTCGGACACCGTAAAACGGTACTATGTCTGAAGTTACCATCGAACAAACATCCTGGTTTTGGTCATCCAATCACCAGTCATTCCGGTTTTGAACCCTCTCTCCTTTTTATAAACTCTTCTATCCCTCAGGGAAACATACACTTCAAGCCAGTAGCCTGGTTTTACTTTATTTCAAACTTTTCACACCTGCTTCTCCTGAAGACGAGATTAAACTTTTCACACCTGCTTCTCCTGAAGACGAGATTAAACTTTTCGACTTAAACTTCTCCTCTTCTCGAGGCGAGATTAAACTTTTCACCCCTACAGTTTATCCTCAAGATGGGATTAAACTTTTTCCACACGTGCAGTTTATCCCCTCTATGGGATTAAACTTTCTTCTCCCCGCAGTATAGCCTGCACATGGGATTTACGCTTCTCTTCAGTTGTGATTCATCTTGAGGGGCGAACTACGTCGACCTGATCTCCTTGATACCCGGGGGTACGTAGGCAACCATATTCTATATGGCTTGGTCGTAATAAAGAAAAACAACAAAAACATTTCTGCCCTTTCTTTACAAAAACAACAAAAATAACAAAAATACTTCTACACCCATCTGGCTTCCGCATTTAGCGTTGAACCTCTTATACCAGGTTCAAACTAAGGAGACTTGATCTCCTCTTCAATAGGAGTACGTAGGCAGCCATTCATGGTGCAGTCTAACCCCTACCAGAACAAACATGCTTGTCACACGGTATTGGGATCAACCTTCAAATTGCCCCACTTCATCGGTTTCAGATCAAAGGGATGGAATTATCCAACCTCTTCTCACAAATAGAAGATTCGGTGACCATCTAAGCTGCGATCGTGCCTCAAAGAGTAATACCAACCCATAAGAGATGGAATTAACTAGGCTTTTCACAAATAGAAGTACTGGCGACCATCTGTGGTGCGGTCAATCTCAGAGAGGAAGAAACCACCCCTCCTCTCCATTTTCTCCATACAGATACCAATCCCAAGACACACGAAATGGTAGGGATTTTCGATGTCAATGATCCGTTTACGAGAGACCTTGCGACGTCTCAATGTCCATCTATCAAGGATAAGTTCAGAATGCATCAAGATCAAAGGCCCTGGAGAAACAGGCAAATATCAAGCAAGTATCAAGGCATAACTAAAAGGGAAGTGAATCAAAATATATTTCCTACCATACATATCTTGTTTTGATATATACATCCGTCTTTGTACATAACAAAATGGCTAAGCTAGTCTGTGGAGGAAAATACAAAGCTATCTACAGATCTGTATAGATGCGGACTATCAGATCTAACATATCATCCCTCTCCGAAGACGGAGGTAATGCTGCAAGCTCCTGCCCAAGGGTATCTACACGAGCTAGCAGATCAGAGGCTAACTGCATGGTGGAAAAATGCTCATCAATGTAGGCACTCATGTCGGCTAGACTGACCGTCATCTGGGATTTCACTGAAGTGCTGTCTGCAATGGCCACATCCCTAGTAGATAAGGCGGCATCCCGCTAAACTATCAATGCATCCTTGGCTGATCTAGCCTCAACCCTCTCTAATAGAGCGGTATCTCTCTCATCAAGAGTTGTTAACATCGTGGCCCTAGCCTGATCTCTGTCATAGGTCATCAGATATAAGCTCTGCTCCAAATACTGTGCCGAATACTGAGTAACAGTGGCATTCGGGGTGGGAGAATCTATCACAAATATTGGCAGCCCAGTAGTCAAGTCATCAATGGGAATGACAGCCTCCTCTATAGGCTCCTCATCGTCAGAATCAGTCTCCTGCACTATGAATACTACCACAGCCAATGCAGTCTCTGTCTCCATCCATGCGGAATACTCTGCAGAAAAACCTGGATGACTGACAGAAAACTTAATCAACTCTTGCTGATCCCAGCAGGCATACAACCTGGATCTGTCCTCCGCTCTGACAAATGGTGTGACGCGAAGCACTAACTCACTGCCCCCTCATACGGATGGAAGTCCTGAAACTGGTCAAACTGACACATCACGACCAGTGGGTGGTAAGTAATCTTGCCCCTCAAACCAGCCAGAGGGAGATAATCCATGCCCGGAGCATGAATAATGAAGCTGAAGGGTGAGCTAAGCCACGAACACGACAATATATCAAATGGATCTCCAATCTCTACCAAGAAACTAACTAAGATACAACATCTGGACACCCATGCAGTTGAAAGGAGTACGACATGGCTATCTCATGGGTGAAACAAAATCCATGATGTCTAAATGTGCCAATCGGTCTCAAGTGTGACATGAACCACACATACAGCATAACCGAGCTACCTATGAACACTCCTACCAGATAAGTTCAGCAGTATGTAGTCGACCTCAAGGTCTCTGCGATAATCATCGGTACAATGGTACGACCCTCCCTGAGAGCTCTCACTGCCATAATGACGCCGATATCTAGCTCATCCATGTACCGCGACATGTATACATATAATAATACACACAGAAGCAATACATCTACTCTGGCTAACCGCCAATGATCCTCCGGTGTGGTGAAATCACCGAAATGCTGTGCATAGCTGTCCTCAGAGCCAAACTTGTCAAACAACAAATGCTGGGATATAACATGGCCGGATGTAATCTCATCCTGCACAACTCTGTGCCTCAATCTTGTGAGAGTCATGAACTGTCTACTCATGTCTCCTATCACCATGTGCACGCAAGGTCTGTCCAGAGGCAGCGTCATCAATCGTACATACTCCTCCAAAGTAGGAGTTAACTCACGAGTCCCAAAGCGGAATACACATGCATCCGGTTACCCGGTGCTTTCTAGCATGCCCTCTACAAATCCTGGAGGAACCTGAAACATCGGTAAGGTCATAGTATCTTTGCGACAAATCATCTACGATTACCATGTCTGATGGTGATATACTATCATACCATGATCGCATACCAGCTACCACCGCAAATGGTGGGGTATGATCAATACGACTAACTGTCGAAGAAGACATCTATATGGGCCGTGTCATAAGACCATCCAGGGGTTAATACTGAATATCTCTGGACATACATACATATGTATAACACAATAACATGCATAATACAATAGATGGCAACATGATATAGGGAATGAAAATTGTATACATTCCTAAGTATATAATCATCTAATACATCTCTGTCTAACTAAAATACAGGGAAATGGGGCGAAGCTACCAACATCTAACAGAGGCCTATCAAAAGATATAGCGAGATTGGGGCGAAGCTACCCAACAGCTAACATAGGCCTATCAAAAAAATACATCAGAAAAAGTCAATGGTGTCGATGTCCACATCATCGATGTTGTCCACCTGATGTAACTCCTCCTGAGTCACTGGATCTCTATCTACTGGGATGTCAGGCCTATACAAAGGAGGATCTACGTCGGAAAAACCATATGGGTCATCCGAGGGACCAGCGCCAGAGCTGGAAGGATCAAAAGTATCTGCCTCTGTAGGATCTCTGCCCAAATGCCGAATGAAAATATGTGACCGGTCCAGCTGCCGCGTCAATCTGTGTCACATGAGTCGGATCTATGACACAGGCTAGCCAATCCATCATCATCAAAGATCCTGGAACCATATCCCCCATAAACTGTGTGGCGTGGGTCTGAGCTCCAATCGTACGAGGGATCCACCAATGCTGGAACATCTCCTGAGAACAGGGGCCCTTTGACAATGTAAAACTGTCAATCCCCATTAATGGGATGTCAATGACGGGTGACTGCGAAACAGGCCAATAACGCCTGGCAGGGAGGCAAGATCGGCATACAAATCTCTCCTGTAGTGCTCTGAATAGCACGCTCTCCTAAATAGAGCTCCCATCCTCCATTTGTGAAGAGAGAAATCTTGCGGGTGGAAATGACGTACTCTACTCCAGTCGGGTACCCATCCTGAAAGCCAACTCCCAAATTCTCTCTAGAGTAGGGAATCCATGTGATGACATCGGCTATCAATAACTCCAACTATAGGCGACAATGAGTGAAACCCTCAGCAACAGGGACCTCCGCCAGTATGGAATGATGCCATCTCCGTCCTCGTGGATAGGTATCTAAACCTAACACGCTCACAGGACGCAAACAAGGAAGGCTCTCATAGGCCCAAAACTGCCAACACAAAGGCAAACATCTGCTGTCAGTTAACACTCTTAACTTATACATGGGAAAAGACAAGAGAAGCACTCACCATCAGAAATGAGTAGAATCCTAACCACGCCTCGGTCAAGCCCTGCGATCGCATACGCATTCCCATGAGGAAGTAGGCAAAGGTGTAGGAACCCCAATCATACTCTCCTATACGGTCCACATGTCGAGTGGTGCTAATCAAAGCGAAGGACACTATAGAGGAATTATCTACTATGAAGCATCCCCTAGTGATCATCAGGAACAATCGCCGAAGAATGCAATCCCTGACTCTCACATCATCGGGTATGGGCTCACTCAACAGCCCACTCATAGTATCTACGCTTAAAGGACCTGTACGAATGGTCCTGCCCTTGAGCGCCTCCGCTGGAACTCCCAACATGGATCTGTCGGCAGTAGGGGTGATATTCGCCATGCAAGGCATCGAATCCCCTCCAAACTCCATACATGTGATAAACTGCCAATCCATCGGCGTCATCATCACCTCGCAGTCTAGCAAATGGAGTGACTGAGTCTGGTGGAACCACCGCTCAGACAATGCCCTGAGGTAACCCCAGGGACAGCGACGGGGTAGAATGGAGAAGAACCTCCCGAATCCCTAGCCATGGACGATCGCTCTATAGTCATCATGCAAGGCCTGATACATAGAGTGGATGCTAAACCAATTCCCTCGAGGTTGTGTGAAGCCGGGAACCTACATCAAATGCAGATCAACATCACACTCTTTGACTCCTCATCAATAAGAAATAAGGAAGATTAAAGATCTAACTTCATACCTCGTTTGCATGCAGGTATACTGAAGGATGCCTACTCAAGTCACCCAGAAGATCTGGTTTCACCACTTGAATACCTGGCAATTCCTTACGGGGAACACGTACAACAAGAGCAGGAACCTCGAACGGTACATCATCCTCCTCGTCCTCGACATTCGGCACTTCAACCCAAATAAAACGTATTACATATCTCCTCCATGAAACGATGAGGTCATCTCACGTAATCTGCCACCGAGGCTCTTCAAAAGCCCTCCTCTGTACACCAGAAGTGGTCCTGTGAGAACTGCTCTGCTGATCTGGATCCATAATATCTGGACAACAAGTCTCCAAATCGCCTCAGAAAGGGTGTGGTAATTTCGTACCTGGAGTCTTTTTCAAAATGCATTCTATGATTACATGCATACATGCATTGTTTTAACATACATTTATAGTAGAGTTAAAAATGCATAACTACTCAATGCCTATATTTTGGGAAAATTTTGCCATAGCCCCCTTTGTAAATGGGACTATCCACATGCACATAGGCATGACTAGGTGGTCATTCAATAGCACACCTGTACACAGTCATATACATCCTTCATGCATTCATCACATCATAGTAAAAATCCGTAAGTGTAGTCTAATTACCAGGATTATTTTACTATTCTACCTTTACTCATTTGTCCTCAGATAAAATAAGAAATGACAGTAAAAGGTGCCAATTTGACTGCTTCAAAAGTTAAATTTTTTCACATCATTATGTTCAGCATGGTTTAATACTAACATTTACTATGTTGAATATTTTTTATCAAGTCATATCAGCATGCATATTCACTACTATGTGTCTAAATGCATTTTATGTGATAAGTCATTTTCCAACGGACATAAATTGGAAAAAAATACATGCATGTGTTACCAGGACAGTGAAGAACGCTTGTATGGTGACAGAATATGCAAAAAGTTGCCCGAACTCAGCAGATCTGAAGAAGAGCTCTCGGATTTCCTTCGCTATGCAACTTGAAAACGACTTATGAAAGCAACCAGCCACCTATACATAAAGACGGTTGGCGTGCAGTTAACTTCACGGCTCCTGCAGCAGTACACTTCATGGCACCCTACGTGGGTCCTACACCTCCCAAGCGCTTTCGAGTTAGAGTTGTAAAGGAGGTCTCACAAGCTGAAAAGGCCAAATCAGGAATAAAAATGCTACGCGATTGAGCAGAATAGCCTAAAATCCTGGTTTCTCGTCGGTCAGAGTTAAACTCCCATCGTCTCAAAGGTATTCACCTGAATGCAGGGTATACTATACCAATGAGTTCATCTTTCCCAGATCATGCTCGGAAATACCCCACAAAGGTCCGATGTCGTCAATGAGTGTTAGGCAACCCTGACATATCCTCGACGGGGGTTACAACGCGAAACCATGAAATATCAAACCTCCCAGGCGGGGGTTACAATGCCGAAGTTACCAAACATCTATGCCTCCCCGGTGGGGGTCACAACGCGCATCCATCAATCATTTACGCATCCCCAGCAGGGGTCACAACGCAATGCAACCCATTGATACACACATCAATAATGGTCAATCAACCTTGACGTCATATCAGCCGATGGCAAGTAAACCCATCGAAGCAACCTTACTCGGCGGGGGCTACAATGGAATGCTACCATTGACACATACATCAATGAAGGTCAAGCAGCCTTGACAATGCATCCAGCAGGGATTTATCTAGTGATACACACATCAGCGAAGATCAGGCAACCCTAATAATAACAAACTATTGGCAGTAACTCCGACAGTATAAGGGAACATGTTATACACATCCTCAAAATAGACAGCTTTATCCCCATAGATCTCTTCCACACAAGAGGTACCACTATGGAGTATAAACCAGTGTCTAGGATTCAAGACTTTGGTGATAGCCCCAATGTCAACATCCTTAGAAGCTTGGATCGCATGTCCAAGCCATCCCTGATTGTCATCCCAGCAGGATTACCTGACAATCATTCATGCATTCTACATGCATTTGCATCATGTTGCTGCATATAGCATCATGTTTATCTTGCTTGCATTTTAAGTGTCTAGGATTCTTTATCCTATCCATGCCTTGCATTGCATGAATATGATAAAGATGGGCATCTGTAGACACTCAAAATTTTCTGCACTCCTATTCCTAACATTGCAGGAGGATAGATTTATCTTTTGGAGATAACCCTGAAAGACAACTTACATCCATGCCGGATACTACTCGAAGTTCAGCTCCAACACGGAACACACACTGGGAGTGTTATTTCCAATCTCGTAGATAACCCCAAGATATGCAGATCAAAAGACCGGCAATAACACCGTAGAGGATAGTCATATCTCGGTGATAACACCGGGACATTCAGTTCCAGTCCCAGAGACAACACTGGGAGTAGCAACCCATCCTTGGTGATAGCCCCAAGGGATGCCATTGCAGTTTCGGCGATAACCCCAGAAATGCTTGTTTTAAACACATGCGATCAACTTCAGGCTCAGACATCCTGTCAAGGCACATACACCTCAGTCCCGGGACTAACAAAACGGGCAGACAGGAATACCCACAGATGACAGTGAGGCATACAAACAAGTAGTCCAATCTCAGATATAACCCTGAGCAACGTCTGCTTTCCGCTTAAACCGACGATAACCCCGGTGAGGAGTCAACACGTCATCTTACTATCTCAACAAGATGATATCGCAGCATACCAACAAGTGGTCCAATCTCAGTTATAACCCTGAGCAATGTATACTTTCAACTCAAATCGGCGATAACCCCAGCAAGGAGTCACACATCATCTTGTTCATTCAAATGGCACGTCGTCTCAACACTTCATACATACATACATACAACAATGTCCCACAAGAGCCGAGGATTGACAATCCCGAGTGACTATTACTTGTGGCAGTACTTTGGATAGAATTTGAAGCTTGAAGACCATGGGCATAGACCCCTCTTCCTGACTTCGTACAACCTCTAATCCATGTCATTACGTAACTCTCAACACAAGCGATCCGAAGAAGTACAGATATACTTTGTTCGGACGCTCGTATTGAAGTTTTGCAAGTTCGAGCGGACATTACAATGCACGACTGCACGTACTACAAGACAACGGGACCCGCGAGGCTCGGATCCACCACGACCACCCCCAGGTACAACTGCGGCTTCCGCAGGTGTACCTGCAGCCATCAGTCTATAAATATAAGCTGAGGGGTCAGCCATTTGAAAAGAGAGAGAGAGAGAAGGAAAAAGGCGAGGAAGCCCTGTCCATTTTACTCTGTATATATATCTTTCGAGTGTTTCCTCTTCTTTAAACACTAGTTAGCTCACATATAGCTACTTTTTATCCGGCGGGAGCTGAGTGTTTATCCATTTAAAGTCTAAGAAGTCTACTTTGGCAACCCACTATAAGCCTTCTTACATTCTATAAAACCTCTTTCTTATATATCACACACTATTGTACACGTTGATAGTCGTGTGAGTGTGTTTTCCCATACTTTGGTCCGTGGTTTTCATTTCATATATATATATATATATATATATATATATATATATATATATATATATATATATATTTTATATATATGGACTAACATTATCGAGTTATGCCTCGATTGAGCCTGAACTTGATGCGAGCGTTTATATTATATATATATATATATATATATATATATATATATATATATATATATATATATATATATATATATATCGAAACTACATACATTGAGCACGGGATTTTACATCCGGAGTGTTTAATTGTTATTGTATATATATATTTGTATATATATTTGTCATCGACATATATCGATGAGCCCGAATTTTACATCCGGTGCGTTTACTAAACTTATATATATATATATATATATATATTGGTTATCGCTTACATATCCGATGATCCGGAATTTACATCCGTATGCGTTTATTTGCTTATATATATATATATATATATATATATATATATATATATATATATATATTTATATTTTTGTTAGGCACAGAGTTTACTTCGTGGCCTTTTACAATGACTTTATTTACATTCATCTGCTGGAGTTCACTTAAGTGGCGCTTTGATACTTTTATAGCTTTATTTTCATTTTCATTTTGTCCCTTTTTGAAGTTTACTTAAGTATATATTGATCATATTCATATATATATATATCGCTTTTATATATTTACATTTCCGATCCCCATGGGAGTTGCTTCGTGGTGGTTGATCCATCTGTATATATATATTTACTGCTTTTATATATATACTTACTTTTTTCCATACAAATTGCGATATCATGTGAGCTAGGAATCATGTGATCACAGTTCGATCTCTTCAATCTAGATTCGGTTCCCATGATGGACATTTTTTAGTCTGTAAGCATCTTGTACATTATTTTACGATTATCTCGAAGTTTCCTTGGATGGTTATGTCGTATAAGTTTATTATTATTTTCTCGAGGATGCTTCACATCTCGAAAATAAAAACAAACAAGACGAACATTTAATAAAATGGAAGTATGAAAAGGTCTCAATTCCTATTGAGCACACGGTTTGAAAAACCTCTTTTACAAAACTTCATTTCTATATCTTGGTTAAAACTGGATTTTTCTATAAAATTCAAACCTTGTGTATATAGGTGCGAACGAGGCCTCGCACTACTTTCAAATAATTGCACATTGATCCACACACACACACACACACATTCATATAATAATTTCTTTGAAGAGTGGCGGTCACCGTGGTAACACGGATGTCGGGGGGTGCCTAACACCTTCCCTCTACATAATCAAGCCCCCGAACCCATAATGAATCTCGATTTCACAAACCCGTTTAGCAGTGTCAAAACACTAGGTCAATGTGCTAACCTTTTCGATTGCGTTGGTGCAACCAGTTAAATACACCAACTGGCGACTCTTAAAGTCAATCGTCGACATTATACATGTCAGACCTTTTTCACTTGTTTTTTCAAACAAATCTCACATTAACATGAGAACACCAAAGAACAAGTAACGAAAAGGACACTAAAAATCCCGACGTCGACAATGAAGAAGGAAGATAATGAGTATGGATGATCGGATCGAAGGTGAGTGTGAAATAGAAAAGCTTGTGAATCACCAGCTTTGTCTAGCGGAAGAAAAATAAAGAAGAGAGGTTACCTAAAACCTAGTCGAATTTAAATTCTCTTTAAGTCCTATATGTTTAAAACATAAATTAATGAGAATAAGAAGTAGATGAGGTTATGAATGATTTCATATGGTTAAAATCATGAGAAATAATGAAAATAAGAATTTGAAGTTTAGTAAATAAATTTCTTAAGGAAGTATAAGATTTGTAATGAATTAGAACGATCCGAGTGGATTATATAAATAAGTAGTTGAAATAAGTAAGGAATGATGTTCTATAACATCAAATTTCAATAAAAAGTGAAATCATAATCCAAAATATCGATTAAAATGAAGAACAAACGAAGAACACGAAGAACATGCGAAGAACACGAAGAACGTTATTAATGGACAAATTTAAAACCATCGTAGGATATTTATTGTTGATGGACAAGTTTAAAACCATCATGTATAAGTTAGATGCATATTGTTTGGTTAGGAACGGTAGAAACATTCATGATGAATGGATTAAAACTTAGCTATAACGAAGTTATGGCAAAAATTTTGTAAAAGACAAACAAGAATTAGAAAGTTAGTAAATGAACCCGAATGTGTAGGGTTTCATAAGAATATAAGAGAATGTAGAAAACGTTAGTCGTGAACTTAAGAACGAACAAATTCTGAGTTCGGATGACAAAATTACGGACAAACAAATAAAGAGCGTTAAAAACGTAAAATGAATGAAGGGTGAAGATCAAGCCAATCGAATGGCATGTTAACAGATTTAGAAGAAAGTCTTGTTTGGGGGGTATTGAAGTACGTAAGATAAGGGAGAGAATGGCTTTGGAACAACCTCGTTCCTAGTTATAATGAATAAGTTATGAAAGCGGGAAGTAAGCGTCTTAAATTTGATTTAACACTTAGAGAAATTTTCTAGGGTTAGGGCTTGGCGCCGCGGCGCCATCCATGCCATGTAATGTGGCACTGTAGCACCAGACCAGGAAGCCAGGTACTGCAAACTCTCACCGCGACACGAGAGATAAAGAAGAGAGTGGTGCCGCAACGCCAATGTAGGGAAAAAGCCAGAGAAGAGCTTTTAACTGCTCAACTCTTGGGGGAAACATAAGGGAAGATAAATAACATAATGTTCAACTAATGTAACCCTTAATCTAGAAAATTAAACCTTTGATGAAGGTTGAACGAAAAGATTAAATCAGAGTAAAAGATAAAGAATGTAAATGCGGATTACGGAACCGATATCCGGGGATTGAAGTTACGATAAATGAACGTTGAGGATTGTTATGTTTGTGATTCCTTAGACGTTGAGCGACGAGGGTAATGAATAACATTTCGATGTTATGTCTTGATAATGAGAGATAAGTGTGAAGTGTATAGACGCTGTGTACACAATGCTATTACGATAAATGAGCGATCTTAGCATACAACAAACGGTATGGCTTGGACATTAAGAATGACTAATGAACATGGGGTTAAAGTAATGGATAACGAAAGTATTAAGTAAGATACGAATGGTATTAAGAAATCTGTAACGAACGGTAATAAGATTAATGAAAGCCGAATGTGAGTCGTATAAGAATGAATCCAGGGTTATGGCATTTTGTTGCCAAAAAGCCGTAAGGAGTAAGAAATTAACTTAACAAATGTTATAGTTAATGGTTAAGGTAAGTTACGATAAGTTTAGGTTGTGGTACAATCGTAACCTTTGATGGTTGACATATGGGAGCTGGGCTAAACAATTCCTTCAGAGAGAGAAGGTATATACAAAACTGGCAACCAATCTAACTCACTGTGATGGAAGTGTAGACGAGATGGGAACTTGTTTATTGGTTGTTTGTGGGAAACCACTCAGAGTACCATATGGACTACTAGCAGAGAAGCGACGTGTGCTGAGTCCTAGAGAAGTTATAAGAAGAAGATACAAATGTAAAACATCAAAGATGATGAACGTAAAAGTGAGACATCTCTATATGTCATGAAGCTGTAGAACGACAATGAAATTGGTCGCGTAAACTTAGGTTACAAGAATGTGAACCCTAAGAAGTAAAGTTAAGCAAACTAATGCATAACTCAAATATACATGACTAATTAGTGTATGTTTTATTTTTCTTATGTGCTACATAGGAACTGGAATGAGCAGTTCAGCGTAAGCTGTAGCTGTGCGTAAGGCAAGTTTCCTAACTTCATTCATATTTCAAATGAATGCTAGTTTCTTAAACTTCTCAGATGTTAAACTTGAGAAGTTCCGTCTATGTGCTAATGTGAAATTTTTGTGCAAGGTGGTATAACATATGAGGCCTTGTGCCACAATGTGAACACTTCAGTATTTTTATTAGATGAATTGTTTTGTGATTTAACTGTTCAATAAGAGAATGCTCTGTTCATACATGATCCGTTATTGTTAAATCTGTGCTAATGATTCTAGCTAGACAGAATGTGTATAAAAAAGGTAGAAGAATGAAAGTATTTTAAAATGAAAGTGAATATTGTTTTAAAATTATAGGTATCGAGATTATTCCTATTATTCAAGTTGATTCATAACCTTTGTTTGGTTATTGGAGTCTTAAAAGATGTTTGAATTCTTGAAGATGTTTGTTCAACTGTTATGACTTGCTGGGCAATTGAATGCTCACACTTGCTTTAAATGAAAAACATTTTCAGCGAACGATGTTAGATGAACTTAAGGATTCTGTAAAGATCAAGCTGACGATTATCTAGATGGAGTTCCATTCAGATGTGGATGAGCGAGAAGATCGAGCGAAGACTTGTAATATAAAATAAGTTAAATGAACTTTAGATTAGTTTAATGAACTATTATGTATCCTTAGTGGCGGATGAAAGTCACTCGTGTAAGATGTAAAGGATAATGTAATTATCATTATTTGTAATGAAAAGAGTTATAAGGTTTTAGAATCTAGGAATTTAAAATGTATATTGTTATATTTCAGTATATAATGATATATGTTTGGAAGAAGATGGGATCGTGACGTGCGGAATCCGGGTGTGAAGATAGACCGGATTTTGGGGCATTACAAGATAGCATTCAGAAGAGTGGCTGAGTACAAAGAAGATCAAGAGATCCACTCTACGAATCACCATGCACCAAAAGCTAAAACTGAACAAGTGCAGAACCATGTCTGCAAAACATTCAAGAAAGGTTCAGGGATTGCTAAGTGCCAGATGAAGTCTATCAAAAACATAGAGACTTAGCAAATCCAGATGGTGATGGTGCACAGCTGACATCAGAAAAAGATGAACAGAAGGAGTAAAGATCAGCTGCACCAATGAATATGTGGTCCAGACTCAAAGCAGAATGAAAAGAGGACCACACCAAGCTGCTAAGTACAAAAGATGTTCAGAGCCTAATAACATCTTAGCAACTCAACACCAACAACTAAATGAAGTTCTAAGCCTGCTGGGCTTGAAGAGTTCCTAGCGAACTTGAGAAGTTCCAAGGCTGCTGGTCTTGAAGAGTTCTTAGTGAACGGAAGTCCCAAGGTTGCGAGCCTTGAAGGAATCTTAGTGATTCAGGGTGCTGCCCTTCCTTAGTGGAAATCCTGCTAGTTGAAAGTAGAAGAGTGGATTAGGAGCTTGAGTCTCTGAACCACTTAAAACCCCTTGTGTCTTTTTTTATGTAATTTATTTTATGTACATTAACTGCTATAACTGTTATGTATGTTTTAACTGCTTACTACTGAATTAACTCTACGAACAATATATGTCTGATTATGAATATATCAATGAAGGGGATCTTTTACTTATTCCGATGTGCTTGAAAAGATTCTTATGTTTATCATATGCTAATTCATGAGCAATACAAAATAAATGAGAAAAGTATTTGAAACTAAAAAGGATCTATTCAACCCCCCTTCTAGATCTATATTGTGCCTACTAGGAACTAACAATATATATTTACAACTTTTATATATATAACTACTGCTACATCATGTGAACCTAGGAATCATGTGATCACAGATTCAGTCTCCTGAATCTAGATTCGGTTCCCGTGTTGGACATTTCCAGTTGTAACCAGCTTGTAAATTATTCATGGTGTTTAAATTTCTTTAAATGGCTTACATGCCCATAAGGAGTTCGACACTACTTTGTATATTATTTTCTCGAAGATGCTTCACATCTCGAAAATAAAAGCAATCAAGTCGAACATATAATAAAATGGAAGTATTAAAGGCCTTAATTACTATTGAGCACAAGGGTCTGAAAAACCTCTTTTTCTAAAAACATCATTGCTATATCTTGTTCAAACTAAACTTTTATACAAAATTCAAACCCTTTATATATAGGTGCAAAAGAGGTATAACACTACTTCCAAATAATTGCACATTGACCTACATACACACACACACACACATTAAGATAGAAGTTTAAATTGATAAGTGGCGGTCACCGTGGTAACACGGATGTCGGGGGGTGCCTAACACCTTCCTTTCGCATAATCAAGCCCCTGGACCCTAATGAATCTCCGTTTCACAGACTAGTCAAGTAGTGTTATATCACTTGGTCAATGTGAAAACCTTTTCTTGGTTGAGTTGGTGCAACCATTTAAAAATACCAACTGGCGACTCTTACAGTCCAATCGTCGAGATATACATGTCAGACCTTTTCACAACTTATTTTCAAACAAATCTCACCTAGCATGAGAACACCAAAAAACAAGAAAAATTATGACGTCGATAGTGCCGTATTTATGAATAGTGCCCATAAATAGTACTCCATGAATAGTACAGTATGAATAGTAATAACACCCCTTACCTTAGTAGAAGACTAAATATTACAATAGTGAAGTAGCATAATAGACTTCTTCTTCTTCTCTATAGTTTCTCTTCTGAGTCTTAGTAAATTGGTGAGAATTAAATAAGAAATGAACGTCTATTTATAGGAAAATATAATTTTGATAATTGCACGTTTAGAGGCTCGACTTATTATAGTTTAGTACGTTCATCTTTGCCTCTATTTTTAATTTAGTCCTTCAAGTATTATCAATCTTGCACCACCTCCCCTAATAGTACATGCATGTGAATCAATAGCTCTATACATGTGAACCAACAATAATTTGCATGTGAACCAATAACAATTAATTGCTCATTTATCCTTTTTTTTACCCATTTGGTCAATTTAACATCCAAAATCAACTATTATCTAAATAAATGTTGATTTCCACTAATACTAATAATCCCAACACAATGAAAATATTTTTATCAACAATTTTATTTTTGAAAATTTTGAAGTTTGACTTTTTCTGAAAAAGTCAATTGTTGACTTTTTGACCAAAAAGTCAACCACGACAAATTTTGTGTTTATAGTCTATTTTACTAATTTCATCGTCCCGGACTCAAATATCTCGTCAGCGTCTCCAAATTCAACTCCGAACTCAAATTCAATTTTTAATAGCATTCATCATTAATATTATAACTCACAATATTAACAACCAGATCATTCCCAGGAAAGATGGGCTTTCCGATAAAGATTTCTCTTTATTGGCGCACAATTTGGTGACCAAACCCCTTTCCTCGACATAACTTTCTAAACATTTTCAATAAAGTAAATAATAATATGAATAACTTTGTCATCTTAATTATAGATTTAATAATATAAAATATTGTGACAATAATTGAATCAATAACGTGAGATACTATACAGTAATTACTATGGCAATAATTGAATAAAATGAGTGACTTCTCACGTAAGCATCAATAATCAATACCGTGTGCTACTATACAACCACGGATATTACTGTACTTTTATCACCGATTATTTTATGACAACTTTCTTGCTTTGAAATTATTTCACATATCACCCTTAACTTCAACCTTTTATCAATTTAACCATTTACTAAATAGAATAATAATTATAAGAAAATTGAATACTTTCATTTCATAAAATTCGGGGTCTTATAGTGCACATAGATATAATCAGCAAGTGGATGTGCACAACCCTATCTTATGATAACACGAAGTCGTATGTCATTAGACATCTTGTATGATAGTGGAAAAACACCCTTCCAAAGTTGGGTTCACCTAATCCTATTTGGTTCACCAAAATCAATGGTTAAATGGCGTATAAAATATGACACACTTATTTAAAATTCTTGATAAAATAATTTCCATACTGTTTTAGGGGAAACCTCAACAACTATAGACCGTCGTTCTATTCCCCTATTACCCCCGCTCGACCCAGCTACATTCTTATTACTTGAAAGGAATTGTGAAGCAAAAGGGTGAGCACAACTATATCCTAGTAAAGAATATCATGACTAAAGATAATTAAATTATAAATAGCCTTCGTTAGTAATAAATCAGAGATTTAGAACATGTGGTAGATGATAAAACTTTTCAACCATAGTTGCAGCGGAATGAGCAATCCATTAGAAGAGTCAAATAGACCATAAAGTCTATTATTTTCTCCATGTTAAAAGTCCACCAATAATATTTTATCCCTGTAACAGTTCATGTCCACAATTATGTGAATAACTCATAATCATAATTATGGTTCTAAATTCCTCTTCGCACTTAGAACGAAAATAATTTTCATCACCTATTTTTACACGCCTCATGGTTATACCAAATCACGCCTCTATAATCATAAATAAATTCATCTTTGCACTACGGGCCAAAGATATTCATCAATAGTTCATCTTTGCATTACATGCCAAAGATATTCAACAACAGGTCATCTTTGCACTACATGCCAAAGATATTCAACAACATGTCATCTTTGCACTATAGGCCAAAGATATTAATATCTCAAAGAAATATATAATTATTTCAGAATTTATATAAATAATAATTATAACCATTTTGGTCATTTCATATTTTCACTTATGCTAAAGATAATCAATTGGAAATTTAATGGTCATGATCTTACCAGTCAACAATCTATCTTTACACTCAAGTTAAAAAGAAATTTCATCACCAGGACTATAAAAATGTTATATATGATAATAAAAATAATATGATCAAAACATGGATTTAATTTCAAGAGTAATATTCATAAATCAAAGATAATTTGGTCATCAAAAGAAACTAATTTTTCATAAATAATACTTCGTGAATAGTAACTTATGCATAGTACCCCGTATACGTAAATAGTGTCGTATACGTAAATAGTGCCATATACATGAATAATGTTGTATACGTGAATAGTGCCATATACGTGAATAGTGCCGTATATGCGAATAGTGTCGTATATGTGAATAGTACCGTATACGTGAATAGTAACCCCGACATGAAAAGTATAAAGTGTCAGAATAAAATTCATATCAATATTTCGGTATAATGATATTAAAAGAAATAACATCATTTACTTAAAAAAGATAACATCCCTTACCTCAAAAGCAAGTACTTCTGACTGAATTATCAGATATAATGCTGAAGAAAACTTGCACTGCTTATCAACTCTCAAAGTATCTAAATACTCACAAAAATACGCTCGATATTATAGAAAGAAAACTTCTAATTCTGGTGTGATTTTCAATTCTAACCTAAGTACCCTATTTATTACGTCCCCAAAATAGGTATACATCATCTATTCTGAGTCGTTGAGACACCCCCAAATCTAATACTTCCATTTCGACAGGATTTGGTGTTCATTGTACAAATATCATCTATCTATCTACCCATAAATAAATGCAAACCATGCAATAGATAGAAATAATAAATAAATCTCCCCTTATGGGGTTATATCAACTTCATAATAATAAAAATCCCAGGTTTCTCTAACCTTAAACATCTGTGCGGAATCATAAACAAATAAGTCTTAAGTAACATCAAGTCTAATTATCATTACATAACCACATAAATAATAAGTATTCATTACTTGCTAATGTTGCCCTTGCCTTTACTAGTGGAAGGCTCATCTGATCTTTCGTTCTTAATTGCAATGTTATTATTACGCAAGAGTGAGCACGATTGCCCACAAGTATAATAATATAACAAATGAATAATAACATGCGAATAAATCAAAACTTCTGAAATAGGTAACTTGCTTTTGAATCAACAATGAATAACAAGAAATAAAAGAACTTTTGAGGGTCATAAGACCTTGAAATATGTCCTAGGTTGTCAAGTGTTTATACTTGAAACCTTTAACAGTCATAAGACTATGGACTCTTCTTCTCGTACTTAGGGGGATTAGCCCATAGTACCATACTGTGCATAATATCTTAATGCTAACACATAAGTAATCCCATATACAGGGTTGTTCATCTCAGTTTGACATTAGAGTCCGCACCAAAGGAAGTTTGGTTTGGATAATTCATCAAGGGTTCTGAAATTTAGAATGCTCATCAACTATGGACTAGTCAAATCATTAAGGGTTCGCTAGTCTAACAAGGTTTAACAGTAACAGATAATTTAATTTGAATAAAATCTCAAAAGGTATACAATAGAATAAGTATTGTATAACAACATCATGCTTGAAGGATTAATAAACTTTAATATAACAAAACAGACTTAATCAATAATAATGAGAACTTGCTCAATGTAGTAAGGTGAATTTATTAACTTATATAATGATAACATGTAGGGTTAGGAAACTTGCCTCGTATAGATTACACTCTAATTAAAATTGTTCCCTGATTTAAATCCTACCTATCATTTACGTTCACAATACCAGTCAATTATAACGTACTAATCATCACAAGCTTATTCTTTTGTCTAACTCGAATTCATGACTATACTTAGTTAAATTACTACACTTATTGTCAAAATTAAGACTTCACGAACAATAAGCTAACTATGCATTCAATCATTCAATTCACACGTACATGTGTTATGGACATGTTAAGACTTTATTTTAACACCTCATTATACATCTAACAAGTTTTTATGTTCATGAGATTTGGTTACTATCACATTTCTATACTTGAATACTTCAAAAAATGCATTTCTGGACATTCTGCTAAGTGGCATTGCTATTTGCTGTATTATCTTATGTCTCATGGCCAAGCTGCTGATGCGTGGCGTGGAGACTCTGGCATCATGGTGCTCCCATGGCATGCCATGTATGGAACTTCGATTACGGAGTTGGCGGCCATGACGCTGAAACTCCAGATTTTGATTCTCAGTTCGCGAAGAACACAGAGTTCAACAAAATAAACACTACATGATCATTAATTTCACAAATTTAGCATACCCACATGCTAGAATTCATACATAATCATTACCCAACATTTATAGAGTGATTTTAACCCATTAAAACACATAATTATAGAATTAAAATATGTAAATTTCACTGTTCTTGATGTTCTTGAAGGTTTTGAACATAAACCATAAAATTCAACGCCACGGATTTGTTATAACGCCAAATCCATCCATTCAAGTTTTGTTTATTTCGTTTTAGTATGCATAATCATATACTAGTGTGAATTTTGCAGAACAATTTATGTTTGACATATTAATTTTATGTATAAGGTCCATATGGCCATATAATATACTCTATAAATTTTGAAGCCATAACATACGTTATAATATTATGAAATTGATGATATGGAACCATCTAATACATAGGAAAACACATTAAAACAACATCTTAACACATATATACCCATAATCTTTACTTTTTCCAATTGTTGAATTATTCAAGAAATTGAAAGCCATATTCATGAAATTTTAAATGACGTAAATAAACTAGATTGAAGAGATTACCCTCAAACAAGTTCCTCTGATTCTTCACTTTCTTCTTCAATCACTCAATTTTTTCTCTAAACTCTCTCTGAATCTCTCTTAGTTAAAACTCATAATTAAGATACGTCTTCTCAAATAAGACTGATAAATAAAAGAAGAACACGAAAGAACTGACGAGCGTTATGGAGGTTAGTTACCTATCATGGGTAACTGCTCCCAACCTCCCTTAGTGCCATGTTTGGCTAGCCTTAAAAGGCTTATACCCAATTAATTTAATAAAACATTTATAATATAGTTTGGAAAATTTCACACCCCTTTATAAAATAAATCCAATATCTTATTTAATTTATTTTAAATATAATATAATAGTTTCTCATTAATTCACATAGTTAAATAATTAAATTTCTCATTTATTAATAATGTCAAATTATTAAATATCTAATTACTAATTAAATTAATTAAAATACTATTAGGCTTATTAAATATTTTTTTTAATACAATAATCTCACATAACTACATACTTCGAATAATAAAAATTCTCCATATTAACTTAATAAATATAACACATATAATTAAATTAATCTACCACACCTTCATTAATTAATTATTTAATCTAATAATTAATTCATCGAAAATATTTATTCAATCCAATAAATATTAAAATTAAATTACAAAATCTCGGTTGTCACATCTTTCCCCTCTTAAAAGGATTCTGTCCTCAGAATCACAACTTAATAATTCGTCCCCGTTACATTCTCCCTCCCCCTACAAAGATTTTGTCCCCAGAATCGCTTATAATAATCTAAGTAAATAAAGGAGGATAATTTTTCATCATATTCTCTTTGAGTTCCCACGTAGCTTCTTCAGCGTTGTGGTTCCTCCAAATTACCTTAACAAAAGGTATTACTTTATTTCTCAAAACTTGTTCTTTTCGGTCAACAATTTGAACATGAATTTTTTCGTAAGATAAGTCTTTGTCGAAAAGTAGGGGTTCATATTCAATCATATTCTTGTAATTGGGTTTGTAGGGTCGTAGGACTGAGACATGGAAAACGTTGTGGACATTCTCTAGAGCTGGAGGTAAGGCTACCTCATAAGCAACTTCTCCGACCCTTCGTAGAACTTCAAAGGGTCCAATGAATCTTGGGCTTAATTTCCCTTTCTTTACGAATCTGACCTTTCCCTTCCAGGGAGAGGCCTTTAAAAATACATAACTACCTGGCTCGAACTCAACATTTTTACTGATTGGGTCAGTATTTCTTTCTTCCGCTCTATCTTGAATGAGTGCTTTGTTAATCTTGTTCGGATCACTTTGACTATTTCTGCTATTTGTTGTACCAATTCCGGGCCTAGAAAATATCTTTCACCAACTTCATCCCAGTATAGTGGAGTTTTGCACTTTTTACCGTATAACGCTTCATAAGGCGGCATGTCAATACTAGCGTGGTAACTGTTGTTGTATCCGAAATCTATGAGCAGTAGATGATCATCCCAATTTCTTTAAAGTCCATTATACAAGCTCTTAACATGTCTTCTAATGTCTGAATTGTTTTTTTACTTTGTCCATCTGTCTGTGGGTGATATGTCGTGCTCATTCGCAACTGTGTACCCATGCATTCTTGTAGATGTTTCCAGAAGTTTGACGTAAAGCGCGGATCTCTATCAGAAACAATTGACACCGGAACTCCGTGCCTTGAAACAATCTCTTTCACATATAACCTTGCCAACTGATCTAAGTTTAATCTGATTTTGATCGGAAGGAAGTGTGCGGATTTCGTCAATTGGTCAATAATAACCTATACTGTGTCGTAGCCTTTCTAAGTTGTCGGTAGGCCAACCAAGAAATCCATCATAATATGTTCCCATTTCCATTCTGGAATCTCTAAAGGTTGTAGTAACCCACTCGGTCTCTGATGTTCTACTTTAACTTTCTGACATATCAGGCACTTGGCAACACATTCTGCAACCTCTCGTTTCAAATTTGGCCACCAAAAATGTTGTCGAAAATCTTGGTACATCTTGGTGCTACCAGGGTGAATCGAATATCTTGAGTTATGAGCCTCGCTCAAAATTTCTTCCTAAATCTCCGCATCAAGCAGCGGTCCCAAATTCTACTCTCAAATCTCAGTATTCCTTCCTTATCCATCTTGAATCTTGATTCGGTTCCTTCGGATATCTTCTTTTTCACTGTTTTACATTCATCATCCTGAAGTTGACCCTCCTTAAGCTTGTTTAGTAGAGTTATACCAGATTGTATCTGAAATAACTTATCGATCTCCATAGGACACTTAACTTCCAATTCCAGCTTTTCCATTGCTGAAATTAACTCCTCCTGTTTGGTCAACATCATCAGTTTCTCCCAACCCTTTCTACTTAAGGCATCGACAACCACATTTACTGTAAGACCCCGAAATTTTTTAAATAAAAAGGAATTTCCTTTATTTATTATTTTGAAATAGTAAGGGTTGATTTGATTAATGTGGATAGTTAAGGGTTAAATACGCAAATATTTCAAAATAAGCAAGTGGTTATAAAATATTCATTGTTGTTGTGGAATATTCGTTTGGTCGTGGAATATTCGTCTGCATCGGGAATATTAAATGCGGCCAGTAAGCCATGTGTGGGCCCCATAACGGAAAGCGATTGGATGAGGAAAACGACAAAGTTTGGGTGGTTATAAATAACGGCGTAGTTATTCTGTTAAGATCGCTTGGAATACCCGGTGGTTAAAATACACGATGTCTGGCGTGGTTGCACAAAGAGCATTACGGTATTGCATGATTTGTTGAATTATTGATCCTTACGTAAGAAGGCACTACTCAATAATTTTCACAGTGAGTTCTTGCTCAATATTTTATTTTATTGATTCAATAATTGTTGCGTTGATATTTTATATTATTATTGTTTCAATAATTGTCATTTGACACATATTTCCCATTATCGGATCAATAATTCATATTATTTGAATAATATTATTAGATAACATTATTGGCAATGTCTAGAAAGTTACTCGTCTAAGGAGAGGTTTGGTCACCTAATTGCGCGCCAAGAAGGAGAGATCCTTATTGAAAGCCCCTCTTTCTGGGAACGACTTTGGTTGTCATAAATGTGATTACGTAATATTATTTGTGAATAATTAATTATTGATTCATATGATAAGGAAATATTTATTTTATATGAATATAAATGATGGATTTATTTATGTGGTTATTAATGAAGGAATTAATCTTTGAGATGTTTTATTTGTATTTTGTCGGATTGGAGGTATTAAAAGATCAAATCGGTGTTATTACTGACTTTATTGTGTGAGTTATAATATTTAATCCGAAATAGTTGGATCGTTGTAATTTTTGGATATGTTATACATATATAAGTTGAGTATATGTCCACAAATTTTGAACCGTTAAAATGAGCGATAATTTATTATGAATTTTAAGAGGTGGTGATTCTAAATTAGGTTTATAATTGATTTTGGTGGAAAATTCTAGAATTGAGTGGGCCCCACTTGTCGTTGGTGAAGAAATGTGCTGAATTTTATTTCAAATGTGGTGGGTGGGAATAGTAGCGAGTAAAAAGCCATCAAAGTTTGAGTTAAGTCTGCTTCTTGGTCTAACATTTTCCTATAAATAGAGGGCTAAGTTAGAATTGAAAATCACACCGAAACAAGTTTTCTCTCTTTCTCTCTATATTATTTAGCGTATTTTGTGAGTATTTAGATACTTTGAGAGTTCTTTGTTCATACAAGTTTCATTCAAAGATCATCACTTGACCTTTCATTCAAAATCTTGATTCTTTGAGGTAAGGGATATTATTTTTTCAGAATGATATTATTTCTTCAATATCATTATCTTTGAAATGTTGATCTGAAGTTTTATCAAATTTGAAACTTTTTCATGTCGGGTTACTATTCATGAGTTACTATTCACGAGTTACTATTCATGAGTTACTATTCACGAGTTACTATTCACGAAAGTACTATTAATAAAGCGTGAAGATGTTTTTGTGGAATTTCTATCTTTTGGTGTCGGAGTTACTATTCACGTATATACGGCCTTATTCACGTATCTGACACTATTCACGTATCGGCACTATTCAATCGAAAAATAAAATTTCTTCTTTTAAGTCCAAAATATCTATTCGGATACTAGCTTTGATTGTATCCATGTTTTGATCATTCTTGAATTTTACACCACTATGATTATTTTTGAGGTATTGTTGGACATGGATAAAACAAAGTACGAATCCTTAATCCTTAATCCTTGTCATTTTGTTTCACTTTGGATTCGTTCTTTAAAATATTTTTCATCATCCTCGGTCTTAAATGATGATATTATTGAATATCTTTGGCACCAGAAGGCAAAGATGAATGATTTCTGAAGAATATCTTTGGCACGTAGTGCAAAGATGAGCAGTGTTGAGATGAACATGGCCGATTGATGAATATCTTTGGCACATAGTGCAAAGATGAGCAGTGTTTAAATGAACATGATGGGCCAGATGAATATCTTTGGCCTTTAGTGCAAAGATGAGCAGTGTTGAGATGAACATGGCCGATTGATGAATATCTTTGGCACATAGTGCAAAGATGAATATTTGATTTGAGATGAATATTGATTGATGTTACGAGGATAAAATATTGATGATGGACCTGTTAAATTCATAGATTATAGTAGACTTCATTCTCTACGTAACTCTTCTATGAATTATTATTTCCGCTGTGAATATTGATCTGAAACTTGATGTCTATTGTATTCTATCAGATTTTTCCCTGTTGGAGACTAACGTTAATTTGTTGTATATTATCTTAGTCATAGTATTCTTTACTGGGCTAGTTGAGCTCACCCTTTTCCTTGTTGTTCCATTTTTCTTCTCAGGAGGCGAGAATGTAGCGAGTACTAGTCGGGGTATGGAATGAAGGTTCTAGAGAGAGTTGTTTAGTAGTCCTCACCATTTTTGTAAAATAATGTATCAATAATTATGATGGGGATTTATTTGCGTGTGGATATTGTCTAGAAGACAATATTATATTTAAACTCACAGTATATATTGTCGTATTTCACACGACATTTGTATTATTGAAGTTGTAGTTTGCTTCTTGTACCATGTATTTGGCGACTCAGAATGGGTGTTGTGTATACCTATTTTGGGGGCGTCACAGATTGGTATCGAGCTTAGGGATATGATCTCTGGCGGAGATCGGGAATAGAACTAGGAGGGAGAGACGAGTAAATCCTTCGCTAGTGTGTCCCACCTAAGCTTATTTGTTAGTTAATCGATATATAGGGATATTATGTGATATATTGATTTCCTTAATTAACCCTTATTTTATGATGTTTGAGAATGTTGAATTGAGAATATTAAGAGTGGAGTAAATGAGGCCGTGGAGATGCTGTACTCACCAACGAGGAGAACGTGTAACAGTGGCAATGTTCCTCCATGTGAACAACACCAAAGGCGATGAGGAGCGAGGGATGTTTAAAAGTTTTTGCAGGTTCATGCAAAATCGATTTAGGAGACTCGTGTTCAAAATACTGAGGAGGAAATGATAGCAATTCACGGGTTGTCACACATGCAAGCGATTCAAAGAGTTGGGACAACCAGAATTTAAGGAAAGCCGATCCGATCATGGCGGAAACATGGGTCAAGCAAATTACCAAGATATTCGATGTCTTGGGATGCGCGAGGAAACGAAGGTTCCATTACGCTACTTTATGTTCCGTGGCGAGGCGGACTCTACGGTGGGAGTGCATGAAGCGTACCCATCCACCGCACTTTTCGGCGATGTCATGGGAGACATTTGAGAGAAGCAGTTCAATGACAAGTACTTCCACGAAAGTATTAAATCGTATGAAGGAAGTGGTGTTTATTAGACTAGAAGCGAGAATAACATGATTTGTCCCGATGACGAGGCGAAGTTCGCGGAGTTATCGAGTTTGCACCTCATTTGGTGGAGAATGAGGAGCGTTATGACGCGGATGTTTCATAGAGGTTTGAAACCCGGCATACGTCGATATCTCATTTCTCATAAATTTTCTCTATTCAGAGATGTTGTCAGCGGGCTCGGTTGTTAGAGCGAGATAACGAGTACGTTCAACCGAGGGACCATAACCAGGATCTTCTCAAAGATAGCGAGCGGTCATCGAATAACGATAACCAAATGGAGAAAGAAGAATACTTGGACAAAGGCGGTAACCACTCTGGTGGTAATCGTGGCCATGAAAATAGAAGAAGCGAGTCGGGAGGAAATTTTAAAAGAGGAGATTCAACAACGACCATTTGAAGACGTCAATGCCAAGAGCAACTAGTTTTAAGGGAGGAGAACGACCACCGGTCGTTATATTACAAATCCGGGAAAGAGGGACATATCATCGAAACTGCCCACAACAGTTTAAGGTATGCTATAATTGTGGAAAAGAAGGACATATCCCTCGAGATTGTACGATGTCGAAACCCAGATCCAATGGGAATGGTGACTCAAAAGGATGTCCCGGAAAAGTCAAAGTCAACGGTTCTTGGAAGAAGCGTTTGTCGTGGCCGGTCAAAAAATGCGAGGAACTCGAGCGAAGTTAGCACGCAGGTTAGTTAATTATAAATTCTTGCAAAGTTTATACCTTACTAGAATCTGGGATTCTACCCATTCTTTTATCTCTCTTGTTTGTGCTCAACGTTTGAACTTGACTATGGAGAAATTAGACTTTGACTTATTTATGGAGACTCCGTTAGGAGAAACTTTCATTACATCCGTTGTTTAGAAATCTTGCTTGATTCAGGTTGGCATTATCACATTACCATTAACCTTATTTCTATAGAGATATTTGCTTTTGATGTGATTTTAAGGTTAACTACTCATCATACCCAAATTGATTGCTTTCGTAAGGTTGTTAGTTTTCATATTCCTAAGCAACCTGTTATTCGAATTCAAGCAATCAATCAAACATTTTCTTATCAAGCCATGAAGTCATTCGTTTATTACGGATGTCAAGTTTTCTTAGTCCATGTTATGGATTTGAATAAAGACACGTCGATTTGAATAATATTCTTGTTGTTATTGATTTTTCCACGACGTATTTTAGAAGAATTTCTTGGCTTACTCCCAAAGCCCGATATTAAATTTTGTATCAATTTGAACCCTAAGACAAAACTCATTTCTAAAATCTCATATCGAATGGCTCTATTGAACTTGAGGAGTTAAAATTCAACTATAAATTTGGTACTGAGCCTTTATCTTGTGACTTCCTTTGTGGAATGCACCGAAGCCGACTCTATGTAAGGGACGTTATATTAAATGCGATAGTAAAGCGATAGGTGTCATTGTGACGTCTTATCCAAGGTTGGGATATGAGTCACGATTGAGAACAACCTAAATCGGTAATCGAAATGCGTAGTTTTCTAGGCTTAGTTGGTTATTATCGGAGATTCGTTGAAGGATATTCTCGAATCGCTATTCCATTAACGTAGCTAACTCGTAGAGATAGAAAATTCGAATGGAGCAAGGAATGTGGGAAGAGCTTCGAAGAACTCAAGAGGAGACTCATTTCAGCACATGTTCTGACCATGCCATCCTGGAAAAGCGAACGTGGTAGGCGGCGTGTTGAGTAGAAGATCGTATACAAGTCTGAGTACGATATTGTCAAAGACTAATTTCAGATAATTTACAAATAATAGAGATGGAGATGAAAACTCTAGGTACCCACGTGATGATATACTGAGTATAATCGACTTTAATCAATAAAGTTAAAAGCACTGCCACCCACCGAGGCCGGAGTGATCGTATGAAGAAGAAAGTACAAGAAGGAGCTATTCCGAAAGCGAGAATTGATGAAGAAGGAATACTTCGAGTCCACTCTAGACATTGTGTTCCTAACGACTCGATTTGAAGTACAAGATTATGATGGAGGCACACAATACACCATTTGCAATCCATCCTGGAAGTACTAAAATGTATCGTGTTCTTGACATACATTTTGGTGGAACAATATGAAGAGAGATTGCAAAGTTTATCTCAATGTGTTTAACTTGCCAGCGTGTAAAGGCGGAGCATCTAGTACCTAAGGGTCCGTTGCAACCACTTGAGATTCCGAAATGGAAGTGGGAACACATTACCATGGATTTACGTTCACGGGTCTTCCTACTATTTCTCAAGGCGTCAATGCTATTTGGGTTATTGTTGATAGATTAACCAAGTCTCGCTCATTTCTTGCCGATACGGAGACTTACTCACTTGAACGTCTTGCTAGTATGTGCGTAAATGAGATTGTGAGGTTGCATGGCATGCTGTATCCATAGTTTGGGATCGTGACCCAAGATTCACTTCAAGATTTTGGGTTAGCTTGCAAAAAAGCTATGGGCACGGATTTGCGATTTAGTTCGCATACCATCCCCAAACGGATTTACGACAATCGGAGAGGACTATTCAAACTCTTGAAGATATATTAAGACTCGTGTCCTAGACTTCAAGGGTAGTTGGGATAAGTATTTACCATTGGTGGAATTCTTCTACAACAACAGTTATCGAGCAAGTAAGTATAGGTGTAGCTCCATTCAAGCATTATATGGGCCGAAAATGTCGTTCTCCAATATGTTGGGATGCGGTGGGTGAAGCAACATTGTTGGGACCCGAGTTAAATACGTATGACTACCGAAAAGATCCAAATGATTCGACAACGTATACAAAGCGGCACAAGATCGACAAAAGAGTTATGCGGATCTTCATCGAAAGGGCGTGGAATTTAGTGTAGGGGATCATGTATTATTACGAGTTGCTCCATGGAAGGGAGTTACAAGATTTGGGAAGAGAGGAAAGTTCAAATCCACGATTTATTGGTCCATTTCAAATTCTTGACCGAGTAGGAAATGTAGCCTATAGACTTGCGTTACCTCAAGTATGTCTCGTGTTCATAATGTGTTTCACATATCTCGTACTTCGTAAATATGTGAAAGACCGAACCACGTTATTGAGTTAGAACCGGACGAGATAGCCAAGACTTAACGTATGAGGAGGTACTGCCAAGATCTTGGATAGGAAGGAGCATGTCCTACGCAAGAAAGGTCATACCACAAGTTAAAGTTTTGTGGAGGAATCATGCTATAGAGGAAATGACACGAATTGGAAACGGAAATGAAAGCGAGTTATCCTCACCTTTTGAAACACACGGTATGTACGTCAATTTGAGACGAAATTTCATAAGGAGGAAGGTTGTAAGACCAAAATTTTTTAAATAAAAGGAATTTCCTTTATTTATTATTTTGAAATAGTAAGGGTTGATTTGATTAATGTGGATAGTTAAGGGTTAAATACACAAATATTTCAAAATAAACAAGTGGTTATAAAATATTCATTGTTGTCAGGGAATATTCGTTTGGTCGTGGAATATTCGTAATGTCGGAGCTGATGCGTATGAAGAAGAAAGTACAAGAAGGAGCTATTCCGAAAGCGAGAATTGATGAAGAAGGAATACTTCGAGTCCACTCTAGACTTTGTGTTCCTAACGACTCTGATTTGAAGTACAAGATTATGATGGAGGCACACAATACACCATTTGTAATCCATCCTGGAAGTACTAAAATGTATCTGATCTTCGACATACATTTTGGTGGAACAATATGAAGAGAGAGATTGCAAAGTTTATCTCAATGTGTTTAACTTGCCAAACGTGTAAAGGCGGAGCATCTAGTACCTAAGGGTCCGTTGCAACCACTTGAGATTCCGAAATGGAAGTGGGAACACATTACCATGGATTTAGTTTCGGGTCTTCCTACGGCTTTCTCAAGGCATCAATGCTATTTGGGTTATTGTTGATAGATTAACCAAGTCTCGCTCATTTCTTGCCGATCTGGAGACTTACTCACTTGAACGTCTTGCTAGTATGTACGTAAATGAGATTGTGAGGTTGCATGGCATGCTGTATCCATAGTTTCGGATCGTGACCCAAGATTCACTTCAAGATTTTGGGTTATCTTGCAAAAAAGCTATGGGCGCATTTGCGATTTAGTTCGGCATACCATCCCTAAACGGACTGACAATCAGAGAGAACTATTCAAACTCTTGAAGATATATTAAGACTCTGTCCCTAGACTTCAAGGGTAGTTAGGATAAGTATTTACCATTGGTGGAATTCTTCTACAACAACGATTATCGAGCAAGTATAGGTGTAGCTCCATTCAAGCATTATATGGACGAAAATGTCGTTCTCTCAATATGTTGGGATGAGGTGGGTGAAGCAACATTGTTGGGACCCGAGTTAGTACGTATGACTACCGAAAAGATCCAAATGATTCGACAACGTATACAAACCGGCACAAGATCGACAAAAGAGTTATGCGGATCTTCATCGAAAGGGCGTGGAATTTAGTGTAGGGGATCATATATTATTACGAGTTGCTCCATGGAAGGGAGTTACAAGATTTGGGAAGAGAGGAAAGTTCAAATCCACGATTTATTGGTCCATTTCAAATTCTTGGCCCGAGTAGGAAATGTAGCCTATAGACTTGCGTTACCTCAAGTATGTCTCGTGTTCATAATGTGTTTCACATATCCGTACTTTCGTAAATATGTGAAAGACCCGAACCACGTTATTGAGTTAGAACAGGGACGAGATAGCCAAGACTTAACGTGTGAGGAGGTACTGTCAAGATCTTGGATAGGAAGGAGCATGTCCCTATGCTAAAAGGTCATACCACAAGTTAAAGTTTTGTGGAGGAATCATGCTATAGAGGAAATGACACGGAATTGGAAAGCGGAAATGAAAGCGAGGTATCCTCACCTTTTGAAATACTGGTATGTACGTCCAATTTCGAGGACGAAATTTCATAAGGAGGGGAGGTTGTAAGACCCTCGAAATTTTTTAAATAAAAAGGAATTTCCTTTATTTATTATTTTGAAATAGTAAGGGTTGATTTGATTAATGTGGATAGTTAAGGGTTAAATACATAAATATTTCAAAATAAGCAAGTGGTTATAAAATATTCATTGTTGTCGGGGAATATTCGTTTGGTCGTGGAATATTAAATGCTTGTGAGTGATCGTATGAAGAAGAAAAAGTACAAGAAGGAGCTATTAAAAGCGAGAATTGATGAAGAAGGAATACTTGAGTCCACTCTGAACTTTGTGTTCCTAACGACTACGATTTGAAGTACAAGATTATGATGGAGGCACACAATACACCATTTGTAATCCATCTGGAAAGTACTAAAATGTATCGTGATCTTGACATACATTTTGGTGGAACAATATGAAGAGAGAGATTGCAAAGTTTATCTCAATGTGTTTAACTTGCCAACGTGTAAAGGCGAGCATCTAGTACCTAAGGGTCCGTTGCAACCACTTGAGATTCCGAAATGGAAGTGGGAACACATTACCATGGATTTCGTTCTTGGGTCTTCCTACTACGGTTTCTCAATGCATCAATGCTATTTGGGTTATTATTGATAGATTAACCAAGTCCGCTCATTTCTTGCCGATCACGGAGACTTATTCACTTGAACGTCTTGCTAGTATATGCGTAAATGAGATTGTGAGGTTGCATGGCATGCACAGATCCATAGTTTGGATCGTGACCAAGATTCACTTCAAGATTTTGGGTTAGCTTGCAAAAGCTATATGGGCACGAATTTGCGATTTAGTTCGGCATACCATCCCCAAAGCAGACGACAATCAATCGAGAGGACTATTCAAACTCTTGAAGATATATTAAGACTCGTGTCCTAGACTTCAAGGGTAGTTAGGATAAGTATTTACCATTGGTGGAATTCTTCTACAACAACAGTTATCGAGCAAGTATAGGTATAGCTCCATTGAAGCATTATATGGACGAAAATGTCGTTCTCCAATATGTTGGGATGAGGTGGGTGAAGCAACATTGTTGGGACCCGAGTTAGTACGTATGACTCTACCGAAAAGATCCAAATGATTCGACAACGATACAAATGGCACAAGATCGACAAAAGAGTTATGCGGATCTTCATCGAAAGGACGTGGAATTTAGTGTAGGGATCATATATTATTACGAGTTGCTCCATGGAAGGGAGTTACAAGATTTGGGAAGAGAGGAAAGCTCAAATCCACGATTTATTGGTCCATTTCAAATTCTTGACCGAGTAGGAAATGTAGCCTATAGACTTGCGTTACCTCCAAGTATGTCTCGTGTTCATAATGTGTTTCACATATCCGTACTTAAAAATATGTGAAAGACCCGAACCACGTTATTGAGTTAGAACCAGGACGAGATAGCCAAGACTTAACGTATGAGGAGGTACATTGTCAAGATCTTGGATAGGAAGGAGCATGACCTACGCAGTGAAAGGTCATACCACAAGTTAAAGTTTTGTGGAGGAATCATGCTATAGAGGAAATGACACAGGAATTGGAAAGCGGAAATGAAAGCGAGGTATCCTCACCTTTTCAAACACACGAGTATCGTGACGTCAATTTCGAGGACGAAATTTTATAAGGAGGGAGGTTGTAAGACCCCAAATTTTTTAAATAAAAAGGAATTTCCTTTATTTATTATTTTGAAATAGTAAGGGTTGATTTGATTAATGTGGATAGTTAAGGGTTAAATACGCAAATATTTCAAAATAAGCAAGTGGTTATAAAATATTCATTGTTGTCGGGGAATATTCGTTTGGTCGTGGAATATTAAATGCTTGTCGGGGAATATTAAATGCAATGGCCCAAGACCATGTGTGGGCCCATAACGAAAGCGATTGGATGAGGAAAAGCGATAAAGTTTGGGTGGTTATAAATAACTTGGCGTGGTTATTCACAATTAAGGCTGTTGGAATACCCGGTGGTTAAAATACGATGTCTGGCGTGGTTGCACAAATGGCACTACGGTATTGCATGATATTGTTGAATTATTGATCCTTATGTAAGAAGGCACTACTCAATAATTTTCACGATGAGTTCTTGCTCAATATTTTATTTTATTGATTCAATAATTGTTGCGTTGATATTTTATATTATTATTGTTTCAATAATTGTCATTTTTGATATTTCCCATTATCGGATCAATAATTCATATTATTTGAATAATATTATTAGATAACATTATTGGCAATGTCTAGAAAGTTACATCTAAGGAGAGGTTTGGTCACCTAATTGCTTGGCGCCCGATGAGAGAGATCCTTATTGAAAGCCCCTCTTTCTGAGGAACGACTGGTTGTCATAAATGTGATTACGTAATATTATTTGTGAATAATTAATTATTGATTCATATGATAAGGAAATATTTATTTTATATGAATATAAATGATGGATTTATTTATGTGGTTATTAATGAAGGAATTAATCTTTGAGATGTTTTATTTGTATTTTGTCGGATTGGAGGTATTAAAAGATCAAATCGGTGTTATTACTGACTTTATTGTGTGAGTTATAATATTTAATCCGAAATAGTTGGATCGTTGTAATTTTTGGATATGTTATACATATATAAGTTGAGTATATGTCCACAAATTTTGAACCGCTTAAAAATGAGCGTATAATTTATTATGAATTTTAAGAGGTGGTGATTCGAAATTAGGTTTATAATTGATTTTGGTGGAAAATTCTAGAATTGAGTGGGCCCCACTTGTCGTTGGTGAAGAAATGTGCTGAATTTTATTTCAAATGTGGTGGGTGGGAATAGTAGCGAGTAAAGCCATCAAAGTTGCAGTTAAGTCTGTCCTTGAAGCGTATAACATTTTCCTATAAATAGAGGCTAAGTTAGAATTGAAAATCACACCGAAACAAGTTTTCTCTCTTCTCTCTATATTATTTAGCGTATTTTGTGAGTATTTAGATACTTTGAGAGTTCTTTATTCATTAGAAAGTTTCATTCAAAGATCACTTCGACCTTTCATTAAAATCTTGATTCTTTGAGGTAAGGGATATTATTTTTTCAGTAATGATATTATTTCTTCATATCATTATCTTTGAAATGTTGATCTGAAGTTTTATCAAATTTGGAACTTTTTCATGTAAGGGTTTACTATTCATGAGTTACTATTCACGAGTTACTATTCATGAGTTACTATTCACGAGTTACTATTCATGAGTACTATTCATAAAGCGTGAAGATGTTTTTGTGGAATTTCTATCTTTTGGTGTCGGAGTTACTATTCACTTATACGGCACTATTCACCTATACGGCACTATTCACGTATACGGCACTATTCACCAAAAAAATAAAATTTCTTCTTTTCGTCCAAAATATCTATTCTGGATACTAGCTTTGATTGTATCCATGTTTTGATCATTCTTGAATTTTACACCACTATGATTATTTTTGAGGTATTGTTGGACATGGATAAAACAAAGTACGAATCCTTAATCCTTAATCCTTGTCATTTTGTTTCAATTTGGATTCGTTCCTTAAAAATATTTTTCATCATCCTCGATCTTAAATGATGATATTATTGAATATCTTTGGCTGTAGTGCAAAGATGAATGATTTCTGAAGAATATCTTTGGCTTTGTAGTGCAAAGATGAGCAGTGTTGAGATGAACATGACCGATTGATGAATATCTTTGGCCTCATAGTGCAAAGATGAGCAGTGTTTAAATGAACATGACCGATCGATGAATATCTTTGGCCTTTAGTGCAAAGATGAGCAGTGTTGAGATGAACATGATGGATTGATGAATATCTTTGGCACATGAGTGCAAAGATGAATATTTGATTTGAGATGAATATTGATTGATGTTACAGGATAAAATATTGATGATGGACTTATTAAATTCATAGATTATAGTAGACTTCATTCTCTCACGTAACTCTTCTATGAATTATTATTTCATTGCGAATATTGATCCGAAACTTGATGCCTATTGTATTCTATCGATTTTTCCTGTTGGAGACTAACGTTAATTTGTTGTATATTATCTTAGTCATAGTATTCTTTCTTTGGGCTAGTTGAGCTCACCCTTTTCCTTGTTGTTCCATTTTTCTTCTCAGGAGGCGAGAATGTAGCGAGTACTAGTCGGGGTATGGAATGAAGGTTCTAGAGAGAGTTGTTTAGTAGTCCTCACCATTTTGTAAAATAATGTATCAATAATTATGATGGAGATTTATTTGCGTGTGGATATTGTCTAGAAGACAATATTATATTTAAACTCACGGTATATATTGTCGTATTTCACACGACATTTGTATTATTGAAGTTGTAGTTTGCTTCTTGTACCATGTATTTGGCGACTCGAGAATGGGTGTTGTGTATACCTATTTTGGGGGCGTCACGGTTAGTATCGAGCTTAGGGATATGATCTCTGGCGGAGATCGGGAATAGAACTAGGAGGGAGAGCGAGTAAATCCTTCGCTAGTGTGTCCCACCTAAGCTTATTTGTTAGTTGGTCGAGATATAGGGATATTATGTGATATATTGATTTCCTTAATTAACCCTTATTTTATGACAGTATTTGAGAATGTTGACTGAGAATATTAAGAGTGGAGTAAATGAGACCGTGGAGATGCCTGTACTCACCAACGAGTATTTGAGAATGTTACCTAAGCTTATTTGTAGTTTGCTTCTTGTACCATGTATTTGGCGACTCAGAATGGGTGTTGTGTATACCTATTTTGGGGGCGTCACATTTACCTTACCCGGATGGTATAGAATCTCACAATCGTAGTCTTTAATTAACTTTAACCACCTTCTTTGGCGCATATTCAAGTCTTTCTATGTAAAAATATATTTCAGACTTCTCCCCATAGAGATAGTGCCTCCAGAATTTCAAAGCAAAAACAACTGCAGCTAACTCCAAGTCATGGGTCGGATACCCCTTCTCATAATCTTTCAGTTGTCATAACGCATACACAATGACTCTGCCATTTTGCATAAGCACACAACCAAGTCCTTTATGCGATGCATGATTATAAACCACAAAATTTCCTGTGTCATCCAGGAGAGGTAACACAGGTGTTGTACTCAACCTCTTCTTTAATTCTTGAAATCTTTCCTCACATTTCTCCGTCCAAACAAATTTCATCGATTTTCTAGTCAAATTCGTTAACGGAGTTGCGATCTTGGAAAAATCCTTAATGAATCTTTTGTAATAACCTACCAATCCAAGAAAACTTCTTACTTTCGACGGCATCTTCGGCTGATCCCAGTTAATCACAACTTCGACTTTGGAGGGGTCCACCGAAATTCTGTCCCTATCAATCACATGTCCTAGAAATTATACTCCTTCAATCCAAAATTCACATTTCAAAAACTTGGCATACAACTTCTCCCTTCTCAATGTCTCTAATGTCACCCTCAAATGCTCTTCATGTTCTTCTTTGGTTTTCCAATATACCAAAATGTCATCTATAAATACCATTACGAATTTGTCCAAAAACGGCTTGAACACTCCATTCATTAAGCCAATAAATGCTCCAGGAGCATTTGTTAGACCAAATGACATTACCAAAAATTCGTAGTGACCGTATCGTGTTCTGATGCTGTCTTTGGTACATCCTCTGGTCTCGCCTTCAGTTGATGATAACCACTCCTCAAATCTATCTTTGAAAAGTATCTTGCTCCCTTTAACTGATCGAACAAGTCGTTGATTCGCGGTAATGGATATCTATTCTTGATCATGACCTTATTCAGTTCTCTGTAGTCTATGCAGAGTCACATTGTTCCATCCTTCTTTTTCACAAATAAAATCGGCGCTCCCCACGGTGATACGCTTGGTTGGATATACTTCTTGTCCAGTAATTCTTATAGTTGGACTATTAGTTCCTTCATCTCTACCGGCGCCATTCGGTACGGTGCCTTCGATATTGGAGTCGTTCCTAGAGCCAAATCGATCATGAATTTAACTTCTCTATCTAGAGGAAGTTCTCGCAAATCATCTGGAAACACGTCCGTGAAATCTATCACTACTGGTATCTCATCTATTTTTGGATTCTCTTTACGACTATAGACTATGTAAGCTAGATATCCTACACAGCCTTACCTTAACAACCTCCTGGCCTGCATCATTGTCAAAAAACTCACTTGTCTAGGCGACTTGCTACCATAAAATATAACCTTTGATGGAGTCATAAGGTTAATACGCTTCTTCTAGCAGTCAATTACCGCCCCATAATTGGATAGCCAGTCCATACCCAAAATAACATCGAATTCTCCAAGTCAAATAGGGATAAGATCTACATTCATGATATTACCCTTAACATCCACTCTACAGTTCTTATGCACATACTTAACAAAGATTATTTATCTATTCGCAATTTCTATGTTCATGGGGTATTCTAACTCGTCTTTAAGAAATTCTAAGTTCTTAGCAAAGTCATCGGATATAAATGAACAAGTAGCACCCGAATCAAATAATACATAAGCATTAACTTTATTGATCGGGAATGATACGACACCACATCGCGAGATCGCATGCTTGTCTGATCTGTCATGTTGAATGTTACATTTGTCCGCTTGGCATTGGTTTCGGTTGGTCCTGCGATAGTCAGAGTGCTTCCACCGGTATTTCCTCTATTTCCTCCTGAACCCGTCCCTCCAGATCCCTTCTTAGGACAATCCCTTGCAAGATGATCCTTTGAGCCACAAGTGAAGCAGGCACCCTTCTTTGGGTTAAGATAGTTAGGTGCTATGTGGCCTTCCTAACCACAATTGTAGCACACTCGTTTTCCTTCATGCAAACTCCCAGATGAGTTTTTCCATAGGTTTGGCATGGTTCGATCTTCTTCTTCTTTCCTCGTTGTTGACTTCCAGCCAACGAGTTATCAGACCACTTCCTCTTCTAATTATGACTACCCACAGTGCTACTCCCACCAGTCTTGTTATTACCTTCATTCTCACTCTTTTTCTTCTTCTGATCCTGATTATATTTCATTACCGCATCGCTTCCACCCTCAGCGAGTATTGCCTTCTCTAACACTCCAACAAAAGTGTTCAATTGGAATATTGACACCTTGCTATACAACCAGGGCTTCAGTCCCTGCTTGAAACGTCTTACCTTCCTCTCATCGGTATGTAATTGGTATGTGGCGAACCTAGCCAACTCGTTGAACCTTGTCGCATAATCAGCTACTGACATACTCCCCTGTTTCAACTCTAGAAACTGAACTTCCATCTTATTTTGTGAACTGGTCAGAAAGTACATCTCGAAAAACATCTCTTTGAACCTCTCCCAAGTTATTACACCTTCACCTCCCCGTACTTTGTTTGCCTGCCACCAATAATTAGCTTCAGACTTCAACATAAACGTTTCATACGCGGTTTTCTGGTCTTCCCTTACTCTAGCGACATCGAACACCTTCTCCATCTCCATTACCCAGGTCTGAGATTCGATTGGGTTTATGGAGCCCTTAAACTCTGGCGGTCCCACCGCCTTGAAATCCTTGAACGAGGTGTTTGGTGGAGCTTGTGGTTGATTGTTAATTGCTCTGGCTAGTAGCTTCACCAATTGCTGAACAGGGTTAGCATTGGCGTCATTGTTGTTAGTCATTGGTTCTTCTTGTGCTTGTTGACGATTTTGTCTTCTTCTAGGCGGCATATTTCTGTTGAGAACATACGCTTATTAGGTCTTTATTCAATCTCTTAAACATTCAGGGCTTAACTAAAATAATTAATCATAATTCACTTATCACATCAATTCAAATAAACTCTGACATTTTATTTAATTCAAAAGTTTTAAAATCATAAGATAGCATCACTGCTATTTACATCAACTATCCCGAGATAAAAAATATACAGGATTTAAAACATCAAAATATTCCTTTATTTATAACACATCTGAATTTAAATCATTGACTACCAAATATTTTTCACATAATTAAACTAATACTATCACTGCCTATTAAGGCGCTGGATAGCCTTGCCACGTTCCTCTTCCATAATGTGGGACATCGTCCTGCGATCAAGTATATACGATGGTAAACCTTCAAACTGGATTGGATACTTCATAACTCGATCCTGGGCCGCATCCATTTCATTGTGAAGTGTAGAGTACGTCTTCCAAAGCTTAGCCTTCTTTGCACGACAATCCTCTTCTACGAGATCAGCACGACGCGACTCTCTTACCCAGCCCTCCTCTGCTAATGCCAGTCTTTCTGAGCTCTCTTTCAGATCTTTCTTCAACTTCTCTATTTCTTCGGACTTCTCCACAGTTTGACCCTTCTCGTGAACCAAATCCCACTCCACGTTTCCTAAATGTGTGTGAACAGTCACAATTTCTCCATCCTTCTGCTCGATGGTAATCTGCTGAATAACAGTCCTCTCCCTCAGCTCCTGAACAGTGTTCTGCAACTCTATGTTACGATCATAAAGTGCATCATAATTCTCAGCATTAATAGAGTTCGGTGGGAACTCCTCTTTCTCCTCTTCTTCATCAAAATCCTCCTATGGATCAGTCTCAGGGTTATGCTCCCGACCAACAACAGTGATCAACGGAGATGGCTCTTTCTGTACCAACTGTTCCCTGACGACATGAATGTCTTGGGGCTCCTCCTCTATAGGTACTCGGGGTTCCTCCTCCCCAGCTCGACTAGCTTCTCCAACATCCGACATCCTAACAACAAAATTTTAAGTTTTAATTACTAATCTATACTAACGAGCACATAAATTAACACATAAGCACATAAACTCTTTTCTTATCTTCAATGAATTAAGAAATTCATTTCTTAAAACTCGATAAGAGTTTACCACCACTATGTTCTCGATCTCCTACAAGGCTACTACCTAAGGTTGTTCCCTAACCTAAGGTTCATAACCTACAGCTTTGATACCAACCTGTGACACCCCCAAATCAGGTACTTCCATTTTTACAGGATTTAGTGTTCACTGTACAAATATCATCTATCTATCTACCCATAAATAAATGCAAACCATGCAATAGATAGAAATAATAAATAAATCTTACCTTATGGGGTTACATCAACTGTATAATAATAAAAATCCCAGGTTGCTCTAACCTTAAACATTTGTGCGGAATCATAAACAAATAAGTCTCAAGTAACATCAAGTCTAATTATCATTACATAACCACATAAATAATCAGTCTTCATTACTTGCTAGTCTTGCCCTTGCCTTTACTAGTGGAAGGCTCGTCTGATCTTTCGTTCTTAACTATAATGTTATTATTACGCAAGAGTGAGCATGATTGCCCACAAGTATAATAATATAACAAATGAATAATAACATGCGAATAAATCAAGACTTCTGAAATAGGAAAATTGCTTTTGAATCAAGAATGAATAACAAGAAACAAAAGAACTTCTGAGGGTCATAAGACCTTGAACTATGTCCTAGGTTGTAAAGTGTTTATACTTGAAACCTTTAACAGTCATAAGACTATGGACTCTTCTTCTCGTACTTAGGGGGATCAGCCTTTAGTACCGTACTGTGCACAATATCTTAACGTTAATGCATAAGTAATCCCCTATACAGGGTTGTTCATCTCATTTTGACATTAGAGTCCGCACCAAAGGATGTTTGGTTTGGATAATTCATCAAGGGTTCTGAAATTTAGAATGCTCATCAACTATGGACTAGTCGAATCATTAAGGGTTCGCTAGTCTAACAAGGTTTAACAGTAACTGATAATTTAATTTGAATAAAATCTCAAAAGGTATACAATAGAATAAGTATTGTATAACAACATCATGCTTGAAGGATTAATAAACTTTAATATAATAAAATAGACTTGATCAATAATAATGAGAACTTGCTCAATGTAGAAAGGTGAATTTATTAACTTATATAACGATAACAAGTAGGGTTAGGAAACTTGCCTCGTGCGTAGATTACACTTTAATTAAACTCGTTCCTTGATTTAAATCCTACATATCATTTACGTTCACAATACCAGTCAATTATAACGTACTAATCATCACAAGCTTATTCTTTTGTCTAACTCGAATTTATGACTATACTTAGTCAAATTACTACACTTATTGTCAAAATTAAGACTTCACGAACAATAAGCTAACTATGCATTCAATCATTCAATTCACACGTACATGTGTTATGGACATGTTAAGACTTTATTTTAACACCTCATTATATGTTTAACAAGTTTTTATGTTCATGAGATTTGTTTACTATCACATTTCTATACTTGAATACTTAAAAAAAATCCATTTCTGGATATTCTACTACTAAGTATTTATAACATCTATATCTTATAATATTATCTTAAGCCATTTAGCGGCGCATTGTGACTATGCCATGCAGGACTTCGATTCTAGAGTTGGCGTTGTGGAAACTCCAGATTTTGATTCTCAGTTCGTGAAGAACACAGAGTTTAGTGAAATTAACACTACATGATCATTAATGTCACCAATTTAACATACCCACATTCTAGAATTCATACATAATCATTACCCAACATTTATAGAGTGATTTTAACCCATTAAAACACATAATTACAGAATTAAAATATGTAAATTTCACTGTTCTTGATGTTCTTGAAGGTTTTAAACATAAATCATAAAATTCAACGACACGGACTCATTATAACGCCAAATCCATCCATTCAAGTTTTGTTTACTTCGTTTTAGTATGCATAATCATATACTAGTGTGAATTTTGCAGAACAAGTTATGTTTGACATATTAGTTTTACGTATAAGGTCCATATGGCCATATAATATACTCTATAAATTTTAAAGCCATAACATACATTATAATATTATGAAATTGATGATATGGAACCATCTAATACATAGGAAAATACATTAAAACAACATCTTAACACATATATACCCATAATCTTTACACTTTCCAATTGTTGAATTAATCAAGAAATTGAAAGCCATATTCATGAAATTTTAAATGACGTAAATAAACTGGATTGAAGAGATTACCCTCAAGCAAGTTCCTCTGATTCTTCACATTCTTCTTCAATCACTCAATTTTTTCTCTAAACTCTCTCTGAATCTCTCTCAGTTAAAACTCATAATTAAGATACGTCTTCTCAAATAAGACTGATAAATAAAAGAAGAATGTGATGCCCCCAAAATTAGGTATACGTCACCCATCTTGGGTCGCCACTTACATGGTACATAAATTCAAATACAACTTACTAATATAAGCGTAGTGTATAATACGACATAAAGCGTGAGTTTGAATACAAATATTGTCTACTAGATATTATACAAACTCAAAAGGAGTCCTCATTACTACTATTATCACACTATTTCACGAGAATAGTGAGGACTACTAATGCTATCTTCGGACCATTCTCCGTTCCCAGACTAAATCCCAAATATGTTCTCATTTCACGAAGAGAACGGTGAAAAAAAAAGGTGAGCTCAACTAGCCCAATGAAAATATTATGACTAAGATAATGCGTAATAATTTATCATTAGCCTTCAACGATTGTTAAACCGATAAAATACAATAGACAACAAGTTTAATCACAGCGAAATAAGCAATCCATTAAAAGAGTCAAGTAGAGAATAAAGTCTACTATCTTTTAGGTTTTAAAGGTTTTTCATCATTTGTTATAGCCGAGACTCGACTTTAATAAATAATCCACATCATCGAATCACCCCACTTTTCTACTGCCAAGGATATTCATCAAATTATCAATAGTCATGACTATCTTACCGAATCACCCCGGTCATAATCATACCAAAAACTATCCATCACTACATTCTACGTGCCACCGAGGACTTTTATCACATCATTTATAACAAGCCATGATTATACTTGAATGATCCTCGGTCATAATCATACTAAGTTCATTTATACACGTAAGTCAAGATAACATAATATAACATGAGGATGATGACAATGACATAATAATTCAATAAAACAAGTTCAAGAATTATTTTATCCGAGGAATTATTAACGTCCCAAATTGTCAAAATGATACCGTTTTGTAGAGTAAAATTCAAGAATGATCGGAAGAATATTTTCATGAAAAGATCTTTGGATGAAGCGCAAATATCAAGGATATTCCACTAATTTCATGGAGTATAGAAGTCAAAGATTTAACCAACCGAGTATAATAAAGAATGGAATAACAAAAGAAATCACCATGCATGCGGTACTTGCCCGCATAGATGTTATTCAACGTATAATAATAATAACGGAACCCAGTCCGCGCGTAAAACGCATGCATGCGGATGTTCCAACAGAATAATAATAAAGATTTTAACCAGTCCGTAAAACACACGCATACATGATGTTCCAAATGAATAATAATAATAAAGACGGAACCAGTTGATTGTAAAACACACGAGCGATGATGTTCCAATGTAATAATAATAAAGATGTCCGGTCCGTAAAAACGCATTGCATGGATATTCCAACAGAATAATAAAGAATGTCACCAAGTATAGGGTAAACCACGTATACAGGTTATTCCAACAGAATAATAAGCAATGGAATAACAACAGTTCTCTTCATGAATAAGAAAGAATAACACCCCTTACGGGTACAACAAATAATATTCCCTACCTTTAGAAGAACTAAATATTGGGAAGGTGAAGTAGCCGAATACTTTTCTTCTTTCTCTCTCTATAGCTTGAATGAAATCATCAAAAATAATGAAGCACTAGGCCTCTATTTATAGAAGATTTCTAGCTTAGCACCTGCCATGTGAAAAGGCAAGTGGCTTGACGATCGGTGATGTGAAAAGAAAAGTGGTTTGGCCTTTTGTAATGTGAAACGACAAGTGGTTCGACGCCTATAATGTGAAACGACAAGTGGTTCGACGCCTGTAATGTGAAATGGCAAGTGGTTCGACGCCTGTAATGTGAAATGACGAGTGGTTCGACGCCTATAATGTGAAATGACAAGTGGTTCGACGTCTGGTAAAGGTAATTACTATTGACGAAGATAATTACTATTCACAAGGGTAATTACTATTGACGAAGGTAATTACTATTGACGAAGGTAAATACTATTGACGAAGGTAATTACTATTCACAAAGGTAATTACTATTGACGAAGGTAATTACTATTCACAAAGGTAATTACTATTGACGAAGGTAATTACTATTGACGAAGAGACTCTTAGATGATGACATATAGCCCCCATAAAATAATCAAACTTACCACAAACGCCTCTATAATGGACTCTTTATATACATTAAGGATTGAATAAATATTACCACAAATCATTTTATTTTTAATCAACACATTTTTTAATCTTTCAACAATTATTAATCATTTATAACTTGTCGTCTCAATTAATAATATAACATATTATACAGATGATACTGTGACAATAATTGAATCAATAATATAAGAGATATGATGCAAAGAATTCGTAGCGATAATTGAGCATAGGTGAGTGACTTCTTACGTAAGCATCAATAATCAATACCGTGTGCTACTATGCAACCACGCCAGACATCGTACTTTTTACCACTTAGGGTAGTTCAACGCTTTTAACGGTAACACCTCCGCCGTTATTTTTATAAAATATTTTTGTCGTTTTCTCAATCCAAAAAATAATTACATTATGGGGTCCGCTAATGATTGAGTAGTTATGCGAATATTCCTAACAAAAAGAATATTCCCAGACCAAACGAATATTTTATAACAACTTGCATACTTTGCAAAATTTATAAATACTACCCACAACTATAATATTATCTCAAATTCACACCATAATATTAAAAATTATTTCGACAAAATTTAAATCTTTATTGATAAGGTCTCACAATCTCCTCCTTATGGAATTTCAGCCCTCGAAATTAGGGTAATGATACTGGTATGATAAAGAGGTGAGGATACCTTGAATACGTTTATCGTTAAAATATTAAATTCATCTTAGCAATCCGGCCAAAGATATTCATTAACAATTCATCTTTGCACTTTTCTGAGCCAAAAAATATATAACTGTAAAACCAATAATCTTGAGACTCGACTTAATAGTATCACAACCACGAATTATCCATGAACTAATCGGCCAAGGATATTCGTGTTTTCAATCTGATCATGATTATACCGAATAATCCTCGGTCATAATCATACCAAGTCTATCAATGCACTACGGCCAAAGATGACTTTTAGCACATCCATGAATTAATATTTCATTGCTGAGACTCAGCTCAATAATTAATCAATATCATCGAATCATCCCTGCACTACAGGCCAAGGATATTCATTAGCATCACGACCACGAATTATCCATGCACTACGCCCAAAGATAATCGTGTATTCATTAGTATCACGACCACAAATTATCCATGCACTACGGCCAAAGATAATCGTGTATTCATTAGTATCACGATCACAAATTATCCATGCACTACGGCCAAAGATAATCGTGTATTCATTAGTATCACGACCACAAATTATCCATGCACTACGTGCCAAAGATAATCGTGTATTCATTAGTATCACGACCACAAATTATCCATGCACTACGGCCAAAGATAATCGTGTTTTCAATTACGGTTATGATTATACCGAACAATCCCTGGTCATAATCATACCAAGTCCATCTATGCACTACAGGCCACAGATGACTTTCAACATAATATAAGCATGAGGATAATGATATAAAGAATCAATCAAATGAGATAAAGGATAAATATTAAACATTTATAATATAATTTATCCAGGATTCAAGAATATCCCCATGTTATCAATCACTTAATAATCTCATAATCTAATATCATTAATATTATAACAATATTTTAATCACTTCTTAAATTTATAAACAATTTATCTCAATTGTTTACGCTTTACCATATAATGCATTTAATCATTCAAAAATGACATACTCATAAGATATCATCACCAATTATCAAATCCCTCATAAAAAAATATGCATATATTCTATATAGGATTCTCTAGCCATAAAATCCTATTTTCAACTTTGTTACTTCAAATAACATATTTAACTCATATGTTAGTAACTAAACTATTTTCATGAAAAATACAAAATCAGTCCCAAAAATATTTCTTTTCTGGGTTTTAGCATAATATAGTCCCATAATGAAAATATATTTTTCTCGGAATTTTTAAAATTCATTTACTATTTTTCAAAAATCAATTTCTAATTAATTCCTTAAGAAATTAGCTACCTCAAGTTTAACTCCAAAATTCCCAAATCTTGGCAGGACCTTTACATGTTAACGTGAGCTTCTAGTTTAAATTTCATGGTCATCGGAGTTATAGAACTCCTGGTTATAACGTTTTTTAAAAAAACCTAAATATTGAAATAGTCATAACTTGCTCATTTTAAGTCAGAATGAGCTCATTTTTGGACAGGAGGTACTTTATACCATATACCTTCATGTCCCAAAAGGCCAGAATTTTTCACATAAATTTAGTGGCCAAAACAGCCCCTCTAAAATCATGGCAGCAACTTTTTCGATTTTTGCAGCTTTGCACTCCTTTGCTAAAATCAGTCCACACAAAAATGTACAACACCTTTTCCAGTAATTCCACTTGGATTAGTTAGGTAACTCATAGATCTAACTCTAGGACTTGACCACACTCAAAAATTCAAAATATATTAGGAGATATGGTCAATTGAATTTCATGTTACGTTTTTCACAAAATCTGATTTTCAACTCTTTATGATTTCTAATAAACTTTCATGTTTTCACATACTAACCAACATAACTCATCTTAAAACTTACTAATACTTCATATACCCATGATTTTCATCAGTTCTATACTTTTATTATGACTTTCATCATAATCCACGTAAATGCATCCTTTTAGTTGAAGAAATATTTGAGGATTTAAGAAATGGGTTTTGTCTTTCGGGTCAATACAAAATTCGATTTCACGTTCTAGGGTAGGCTAGGAAGTCTTCAAGAATACGCCAAGAAATTTATTAATAATAGAAATATCATTCAAAACTGTTACTCTCGTCCAAGACTTGGATAGTACGTCACATTAATACCAACTGTGACTTCTATCCCTTAACCTGGATAGCACCTCACAATGATACCTATCAACTTGCCATCTTCAGTCACGACGTCGCCTACAGAAAGTCTGGCTTTGGTGCATTTCACACAAGGAAGTCAACAACGAAAGGATCGGGGCTCTTTACTTATGGCTTGATATGACAATGATTGACTTTAGTGGTTTGGTTACTTTGAATTCGCACAACAAGTTGGTTATGAATATAAAAGCTAACAACCTTACGAAAAGCATGATGAGTAGTTAACCAATTGATTCCTAAAATCACATCAAAGGCAAATATTTTTAAAAAGATAGGATCAACAGGTAATGTGAAAATGTTTATTTGAATCAAACAAGATTTAAAAAATAGTAGCGGTAACGAAGGCTCCTACTAACGAAGTTTTAACCAATAAGTCAAAGTTTAACTTCTTTGGAGTCAAATTTAAACGTTGAACACAACTAGGTGAAATAAAAGAGTGGGTAGAACTGGTATCTAACACGGTATAGACTTCGCAAGAGCTTATGATTAACTTACCCGTGATAATTTTATTCAGGTTCCTCGTCACGAGAAAAAAAAACGCTCTCTCTTAAACTACCGGCTTTGGTTTGTGCAGGACGACCTTTGGTGCCTCCATCCTAGTTGAATTTGTCTTGATGGCGACAAAATCGAGATAAGTGACCTTCTCTTCCACAATTATAACATGCTTTGAATGGCGTAAGCGCGAGCTCCGATGATGTGTCCCTCTCCTCCGCATTTGAAGCATATGATAGGTGGTCTTTCTCCTTCCTTAACAACGGGTGCTGGTGCTGACGTCTTTCCATCATTGTTGAATCTCCTTTTCTTGAAATGTCCATTCTTATTGTTTTGGCCCTGATTACCACCGAAGTAATTACCATATTTGGCTTGTTGATTCCCTCCACGCTTGTTGTCACCGCTTCGATGACTACTCTCGCTGGTATTATAATTTTGCCGGCTGCTCTCTTTTAGTTCGTTGACTCGTTATCGCTACTCCACTAATCGAGCCCTATTTACAACATCTCGAATAAAAGCAGCTTTATGAGAAATAAGATGTTGGCGTATCTTTGGCTTCAAACCTCTTAAAAACATTCGCGGCATTCTCTCTTCATTATCCACCAAGTGGGGCGCAACCGTGATAACTCGCGCAAATTTTGCCTCGTATTGCGACACGGTCATATTGTTTTGTTCCAACTTGATAAACTCCACCTCCTTCATGTGGCGAATACTTTCAGGAAAGTATTTGTCGTTGAACAACTCCTGGAACTTCTCCCAAGATATCTTCAAGACAAAGAAGTTGAGTACATTTCTACCGATTCCCACCAATGTCTCGCTTCTCTCACAAGAACATAAAGGCGGCAAAGGGAACCTTTTGCTCCTCGGAGCATCCCAAGACATCAAATATCTTGGTAATCTTCTTTATCCATGCTTCCGCCAGAAGTGGTTTTGGCTCTCCCTTAAACTCCGGTGGTCCCAGCTCCTTGAATTGTTTAGCGGTGACCGCCTTGAGAGTTTTTTCGTGTTTCCACCTACGTTTTGGATGTTAGCGCTTTGCTTTACCGATGTTGCATGAATTCTAAAAACTTCTTAAACGTACCGTCGTTTGTCAATTGATCAGTGTTGTTGTTTACAAGAGGATTATCGCCATCTTGTTGCACATTGTCCTGATTATTGATCTGTGGAGAATCAACAGTCTCCTGTGCTCCATTGCTATTCTTAACATTCTCGGATGCCATTTTCAAACACTGCCACAAAATAAGGGTTAATTGACATGCAACATATTATCACTATACTCTGACCGACCAATCAAATACCAAATAAACTTAGGTAGGTCATACTAGCAAAGGTATTCCCCGTCTCTCCCCTCCTAGTTCTTATCTCACATCTCAGCCAGGGATCATATCCTTAAGCTCTGATACCAACTGTGACGCCCCCAAAATTAGGTAACGTCACCCATCTTGGGTCGCCACTTACATGGTACATAAATTCAAATACAACTTACTAATATAACTGCTGTAGGTATGCAATACGACATAAATCGTGAGTTTGAATACAAATATTGTCTACTAGATATTATACAAACTCAAAAGGAGTCCTCATTACTACTATTATCACACTATTTCACGTAATAGTGAGGACTACTAATGCTATCCTCCTGGACCATTCTCCGCTCCCCGACTCGTCCCCCAAATATGTTTTCATTTCACGAAGAGAACAAAGAAAAAGAAAGGGTGAGCTCAACTAGCCCAATAAGAAATATTATGACTAAGATAATGCGAATAATTTATCATTAGCCTTCAACAGTGTTAAACTGATAAAATACAATAGACAACAAGTTTAACTGCAGCGAAATAAGCAATCCATTAAAAGAGTCAAGTAGAGAATAAAGTCTACTATCTTTTAGGTTTTAAAAGGTTTTTCATCATTTATTATAGCCGAGACTCGACTTTAATAAATAATCCACATCATCGAATCACCCCGCACTACTACCACGAGGATATTCATCAAATTATCAATGGTCATGACTATACCGAATCACCCCGGTCATAATCATACCAAAACTATCCATCAACGAATTACAGTGCCACTTTGAGGACTTTTATCACATCATTTATAACAAGCCATGATTATACCGAATGATCCTCGGTCATAATCATACTAAGTTCATTTATACACACGTAGTCAAGATAACATAATATAACATGAGGATGATGACAATGACATAATAATTCAATAAAACAAGTTCAAGAATTATTTTATCCGGGAATTATTAACGTCCAAATTGTCAAAATGATACTTGCTTTTGTAGAGTAAAATTCAAGAATGATCGAAAGAATATTTCCATGAAAAGATATCTTTGGATGAAGCGCAAATATCAAGGATATTCCACTAATTTCATGGAGTATAGAAGTCAAAGATTTAACCAACTGAGTATAATAAAGAATGGAATAACAAAAGAAATCACCATGCATGCGGACTGCATGATAGGCAAAGTTATTCCAACGAATAATAATAACGGAACCGTGTCGTGTGAAATTCACGAGCATGGATGTTCCAACAAAATAATAATAAAGATGGAACCAGGTCCTGTAAAACACACGAGCATAGGATATTCCAACGTAATAATAATAAAAAAGGAACCAGTCCGGTGTAAAACACATGACATGTGATGTTCCAACGAATAATAATAAACCAGTCGTAACCAGTGTCGTAAAAAAACGCATGCACGATGATATTTCCAATGTAATAATAAAGAATGTCACCAAGTATAGGGTAAACCACGTATACAAAGTTATTCCAATGTAATAATAAGCAATGGAATAACAACAGCTTTCTCTTCATGAATAAGAAAGAATAACACCCCTTACGGGTACAACAAATAATATTCCCTACCTTTAGAAGAACTCAATATTGGCAAGGTGAAGTAGCGAATACTTTTTTCTTTCTCTCTATAGTTTCTCTCTCTAGTTTCAAATGAAATCGTGAAAAATAATGAAGCACTAGGCCTCTATTTATAGAAGATTTCTAGCTTTACACCGCCATGTGAAAAGGCAAGTGGCTTGACGATCGTGATGTGAAAAGAAAAGTGGTTTGGCGCTTTGTAATGTGAAACGACAAGTGGTTCGGCCTTTGTAATGTGAAACGACAAGTGGTTCGGCGCTTTGTAATATGAAATAGCAAGTGGTTCGGCGCTTTGTAATTTGAAAATGACAAGTGGTTCGACGCCTATAATGTGAAATGACAAGTGGTTCGACGTCTGGTAAAGGTAATTACTATTGATTTAAGGTAATTACTATTCATAAGGGTAATTACTATTGCGAAGGTAATTACTATCGACGAAGGTAAATACTATTGACGAAGGTAATTACTATTCACAAAGGTAATTACTATTGAAAGGTAATTACTATTCACAAAGGTAATTACTATTGACGAAGGTAATTACTATTGAAGAAGAGACTCTTAGATGATGACATATACGCCCCCCATAAAATAATCAAACTTACCACAAACGTCTCATAATGTACTCTTTATATACATTAAGGATTGAATAAATATTACCACAAATCATTTTATTTTTAATCAACACATTTTTAATCTTTCAACAATTATTAATCATTTATAACTTGTCGTCTCAATTAATAATATAACATATTATACGATGATAATCTTGTGACAATAATTGAATCAATAATATAAGAGATATGATGCAAAGAATTATCGTAGCAATAATTGAGCATAGCCGAGTGACTTCTCACGTAAGCATCAATAATCAATACCGTGTGCTACTATATGCAACCACGCCAGACATCGCATTTTTTACCACCGGGTAGTTCAACGCTTTAACTCGTAACACCTCCCGTTATTTTTATAAAATATTTTTGTCATTTTCTCAATCTACAATAATTACGCTAGGGGTCCACCAATGATTGAGTAGTTATGCGAATATTCCCTAACAAAAGAATATTCCCCAACCAAACGAATATTTTATAACAACTTGCATACTTTGCAAAATTTATTAATACTACCCACAACTATAATATTATCTCAAATTCACACCATAATATTAAAAATTATTTCGACAAAATTTAAATCTTTATTGATAAAATATGGGGTCTCACAATCTCCCTCCTTATAGAATTTCAGCCCTCGAAATTAGGGTACGTGACTGGTATGATAAAGAGGTGAGGATACCTTGAATACCTTTATCGTTAAAAATATTAAATTCATCTTCTGAATCCTACCAAAGATATTCATTAACAATTCATCTTTGCACTACAGCCAAAAATATATAACTCAGAAACCAATAATCTTTGACTCAAACTCGACTAATAGTATCACAACCACGAATTATCCATGAACCAACGCCAAGGATATTCGTGTTTTTAATTACTGATCATGATTATACCGAATAATCCTCGGTCATAATCATACCAAGTCTATCAATGCACTACTACCCAAAGATGACTTTTACCACATCCATGAATTAATATTTCATTGCTGAGACTCAGATCAATAATTAATCCATATCATCGAATCATCCCTGCACTACAGGCCAAGGATATTCATTAGTATCACGACCACGAATTATCCATGCACTACGACCAAAGATAATCGTGTATTCATTAGTATCACGACCACAAATTATCCATGCACTACGGCCAAAGATAATCGTGTATTCATTAGTATCACGACCACAAATTATCCATGCACTACGGCCAAAGATAATCGTGTATTCATTTGTATCACGACCACAAATTATCCATGCACTACGTGCAAAGATAATCGTGTATTCATTAGTATCACGACCACAAATTATCCATGCACTACGGCCAAAGATAATCGTGTTTTCAATTACGGTTATGATTATCTTAGAACAATCCACAGGTCATAATCATACCAAGTCCATCTATGCACTACAGGCCACATATGACTTTCAACATAATATAAGCATGAGGATAATGATATAAAGAATCAATCAAATGAGATAAAGGATAAATATTAAACATTTATAATATAATTTATCCAGGATTCAAGAATATCCCCATGTTATCAATCACTTAATAATCTCATAATCTAATATCATTAATATTATAACAATATTTTAATCACTTCTTAAATTTATAAACAATTTATCTCAATTGTTTACGCTTTACCATATAATGCATTTAATCATTCAAAAATGCCATACTCATAAGATATCATCACCAATTATCAAATCCCTCATAAAAAAAATATGCATATATTCTATATAGGATTCTCTAGCCATAAAATCCTATTTTCAACTTTGTTACTTCACATAACATATTTAACTCATATGTTCGTAACTAAACTATTTTCATGAAAAATACCAAATCAGTCCCAAAAATATTTCTTTTCTGGGTTTTAGCATAATATAGTCCCATAATGAAAATATATTTTCTCGAATTTTTAAAATTCATTTACTATTTTTCAAAAATCAATTTCTAATTAATTCCTTAAGAAATTAGCTACCTCAAGTTTAACTCCAAAAATTCCCAAATCTTGGCAGGACCTTACACATGTTAACGTGAGCTTCTAGTTTAAATTTCATGGTCATCGGAGTTATAGAACTCCGGTTATAGCGTTTTTCGTCGGAAAAACCTAAATATTGAAATAGTCATAACTTGCTCATTTTAAGTCAGAATGAGCTCATTTTTGGACAGGAGGTACTTTATACCATATACCTTCATGTCCCAAAAGGCCAGAATTTTTCACATAAATTTAGTGGCCGAAACAGCCCCTCTAAAATCATGGCAGCAACTTTTTCGATTTTTGCAGCTTTGCACTCCTTTGCTAAAATCAGTCCACACAAAAATCTACAACACCTTTTCCAGTAATTCCACTTGGATTAGTTAGGTAACTCATAGATCTAACTCTAGGACTTGACCACACTCAAAAATTCAAAATATATTAGGAGATATGGTCAATTGAATTTCATGTTACGTTTTTCACAAAATCTGATTTTCAACTCTTTATGATTTCTAATAAACTTTCATGTTTTCACATACTAACCAACATAACTCATCTTAAAACTTACTAATACTTCATATACCCATGATTTTCATCAGTTCTATACTTTTATTATGACTTTCATCATAATCCACGTAAATGCATCCTTTTAGTTGAAGAAATATTTGAGGATTTAAGAAATGGGTTTTTGTCTTCGGGGTCAATACAAAATTCGATTTCACGTTCTAGGTAGGCTAGAAGTCTTCAAGAATACGCCAAGAAATTTATTAATAATAGAAATATCATTCAAAAACTCATTCTCGTCCAAGACTTGGATAGTACGTCACATTAATACCAATCGTGACTTCTATCCCTTAACCTGATAGCACCTCACAATGATACCTATCAACTTGCCATCTTCATCACGACGTCGCCTACGTAAAAGTCCGGCTTTGTTGCATTTCACACAAGGAAGTCAACAACGAAAGGATCGGGGCTCTTTACTTATGGCTTGATATGACAATGATTGACTTTAGTGGTTTGGTTACTTTGAATTCGCACAACAAGTTGGTTATGAATATAAAAGCTAACAACCTTACTGAAAAGCATGATGAGTAGTTAACCAATTGATTCCTAAAATCACATCAAAGGCAAATATTTTTTTAAAAGATAAGATCAACAGTAACGTGAAAATGTTTATTTGAATCAAACAAGATTTAAAAATAGTAGCGATAACGAAGGCTCCTACTAACGAAGTTTTAACCAATAAGTCAAAGTTTAACTTCTTTGAGTCAAATTTAAACGTTGAACACAACTAGGTGAAATAAAAGAGTGGGTAGAATCGGTATCTAACACGGTATAGACTTCATGAGCTTATGATTAACTTACCCGTGATAATTTTATTCGGGTTCCTCGTCACGAGAAAAAAACGCTCTCTCTTAAACTACCGGCTTTGGTTTGTCCAGGGACAACCTTTGGTGCCTCCATACTAGTTGAATTTGTCTTGATGAACGCAAAAATCGAGATAAGTGACCTTCTCTTCCACAATTATAACATGCTTTGACTGACATGGCGCAGCTCGGATCGATGTGTCCTCTCCTCCGCATTTGAAGCATATGATAGGATGGGTCTTTCTCCTTCCTTAACAACGGGTCTTTGGTCGACGTCTTTCCATCATTGTTGAATCTCCTTTTCTTGAAATGTCCATTCTTATTGTTTTGGCCCTGATTACCACCAAAGTGGTTACCATATTTGGCCTGTTGATTCCCTCCACGCTTGTTGTCACCGCTTCGATGACTACTCTCCCTGGTATTATAATTTTGCCGGTACCGCTTCTATTTTAGTTAATATTGACTCGTTATCGCGCTCCACTAACTGAGCCCTATTTACAACATCTGAATAAAAACGCATTTTTATGAGAAATAAGATGTTTACGTATCTTTGGCTTCAAACCTCTTAAAAACATTCGCGCCATTCTCTCTTCATTATCCACCAAGTGGGACGCAAACCGTGATAACTCTGCAAATTTTGCCTCGTATTGCGACACGGTCATATTGTTTTGTTCCAACTTGATAAACTCCACCTCCTTAATGTGGCGAATACTTTCAGGAAAGTATTTGTCGTTGAACAACTCCTGGAACTTCTCCCAAGATATCTTCAGGACAAAGAAGTTGAGTACATTTCTGGAATTCCCACCAAGAATCCGCTTCTCCGCAAGAACATAAAGGCGGCAAAAGGAACCTTTTGCTCCTCGGGAGCATCCCAAGACATCAAATATCTTGGTAATCTGCTTTATCCATGCTTCCGCCAGATGTGGTTTTGGCTCTCCCTTAAACTCCGGTGGTCCCAGCTCCTTGAATTGTTTAGCGGTGATCGCCCGAGAGTTTTCCGTGTTTCCACCTACGTTTTGGACAGCAGTCGCTTTCGCCTGATGTTGCATGAATTCTAAAAACTTCTTAAACGTACCGTCGTTTGTCAATTGATCAGTGTTGTTGTTTACAAGAGGATTATCGCCATCCTGTTGCACATTGTCCTGATTATTGATCTGTGGAGAATCAACAGTCTCCTGTTCTCCATTGCTATTCTCAACATTCTCGGATGCCATTTTCAAACACTGCCACAAAATAAGGGTTAATTGACATGCAACATATTATCACTATATACTCGTGAGCCAATCAAATACCAAATAAACTTAGGTAGGTCATACTAGCGAAGGTATTCTGCCTCCCTCCTAGTTCTTATCTCACATCTCAGCCAGGGATCATATCCCTAAGCTCTGATACCAACTGTGACGCCCCCAAAATTAGGTATACGTCACCCATCTTGGGTCGCCACTTACATGGTACATAAATTCAAATACAACTTACTAATATAATCTGTATGGTATAATAATACGACATAAACCGTGAGTTTGAATACAAATATTGTCTACTAGATATTATACAAACTCAAAAGGAGTCCTCATTACTACTATTATCACACTATTTCACAGAATAGTGAGGACTACTAATGCTATCCTCTGGACCATTCTCCGCTCCTCGACTCGTCCTAGCTATGTTCTCTCATTTCACAGAGAACGGTGAAAAGAAAGGGTGAGCTCAACTAGCCCAATAAGAAATATTATGACTAAGATAATGCGTAATAATTTATCATTAGCCTTCAACAAAGTTAAACCGATAAAATACAATAGACAACAAGTTTAATCTGCAAATGGAATAAGCAATCCATTAAAAGAGTCAAGTAGAGAATAAAGTCTACTATCTTTTAGGTTTTAAAAGTTTTTCATCATTTGTTATAGCCGAGACTCGACTTTAATAAATAATCCACATCATCGAATCACCCCGCACTACTTCTGACAAGGATATTCATCAAATTATCAATGGTCATGACTATACCGAATCACCCCCGGTCATAATCATACCAAAAACTATCCATCATCGCATTACGAGCCCAACCGAGGACTTTTATCACATCATTTATAACAAGCCATGATTATACCGAATGATCCTCGGTCATAATCATACTAAGTTCATTTATACACGTAAGTCAAGATAACATAATATAACATGAGGATGATGACAATGACATAATAATTAAATAAAACAAGTTAAAAGAATTATTTTATCCAGAATTATTAACGTCCAAATTGTCAAAATGATACTGTTTTTGTAGAGTAAAATTCAAGAATGATCGGAAGAATATTTCCATGAAAAGATATCGGATGAAAGCGCAAATATCAAGGATATTCCACTAATTTCATGGAGTATAGAAGTCAAAGATTTAACCAACCGGGTATAATAAAGAATGGAATAACAAAAGAAATCACCATGCATGCGGTATTGCGACATGTATGAGTTATTCCAATGTAATAATAATAATGAGAACCAGTGTCGTGAAATTCACATGATGTGATGTTCCAACAGAATAATAATAAAGATGGAACCAGTCTAGTGTAAAACACACGATGATGGGATGTTCCAACAGAATAATAATAATAATAAAGATTTTAACCAGTCTGGTGTAAAACACACGCATGTGATGTTCCAACAGAATAATAATAAAAAAGATTAAACCAGTCCGCAAAAACATGTAGACGAGGATATCCCAGCAATGTAATAAAAAGAATGTCACCAAGTATAGGGTAAACCACATATACAGTTATTCCAACAGAATAATAAGCAATGGAATAACAACAGTTCTCTTCATGAATAAGAAAGAATAACACCCCTTACGGGTACAACAAATAATATTCCCTACCTTTAGAAGAACTGCATATTGGCAAGGTGAAGTAGCCGAATACTTTTATTCTTTCTCTCTCTATAGCTTGAATGAAATCATCAAAAATAATGAAGCACTAGGCCTCTATTTATAGAAGATTTCTAGCTTAGCACCTGCCATGTGAAAAGGCAAGTGGCTTGACGACTGGTGATGTGAAAAGAAAAGTGGTTTGACGCCTGTAATGTGAAACGACAAGTGGTTCGACGCCTGTAATGTGAAACGACAAGTGGTTCGACGCCTGTAATGTGAAATGGCAAGTGGTTCGACGCCTGTAATGTGAAATGCCAAGTGGTTCGACGCCTGTAATGTGAAATGATAAGTGGTTCGACGTCTGGTAAAGGTAATTACTATTGACGAAGGTAATTACTATTCACAAGGGTAATTACTATTGACGAAGGTAATTACTATTGACGAAGGTAAATACTATTGACGAAGGTAATTACTATTCACAAAGGTAATTACTATTGACGAAGGTAATTACTATTCACAAAGGTAATTACTATTAACGAAGGTAATTACTATTGACGAAGAGACTCTTAGATGATGACATATGGCCCCTCCATAAAATAATCAAACTTACCACAAACGTCTCATAACAGACTCTTTATATACATTAAGGATTGAATAAATATTACCACAAATCATTTTATTTTTAATCAACACATTTTTAATCTTTCAACAATTATTAATCATTTATAACTTGTCGTCTCAATTAATAATATAACATATTATACAGATGATACTGTGACAATAATTAAATCAATAATATAAGAGATATGATCACAAAGAATTCATCAGCATAATTGAGCATAGGTGAGTGACTTCTTACGTAAGCATCAATAATCAATACAAGTGTCTACTACTATGCAACCACGCCAGATTCTTTATACTTTTACCACCGGTAGTTCAACGGTTTTAACGGTAACACCTCCGTAGTTATTTTTATAAAATATTTTTGTCGTTTTCTCAATCCGACAATAATTACATTGTGGGGTCCACCGATGATTGAGTAGTTATTTAATATTCCCTAACAAAAAAATATTCCCCACCAAACGAATATTTTATAACAACTTGCATACTTTGCAAAATTTATAAATACTACCCACAACTATAATATTATCTCAAATTCACACCATAATATTAAAAATTATTTCGACAAAATTTAAATCTTTATTGATAAAATATGGGGTCTCACAAAGAACACGTAGGAACTGACGCGCGTTGTGGAGGCCAGTTACCTATCATGGGTAACTGCTCCCAACCTCCCTTAGTGCCATGTTTGGCTAGCCTTAAAAGGCTTATACCTAATTAATTTAATAAAACATTTATAATATAGTTTGGAAAATGTCACACCCCTTTATAAAATAAATCCAATATCTTATTTAATTTATTTTAAATATAATATAATAATTTCTAATTACTTCACATAGTCACATAATTAAATTTCTCATTTATTAATAATGTCAAATTATTAAATCTCTAATTACTAATTAAATTAATTAAAATACTATTTGGCTTATTAAATATTTCTTTTTATCTGATAAGCTCACATAACTACATACTTGAATAATAAAATTCTCCACATTAATTTAATAAATATAACACATATAATTAAATTAATCTACCATAACTTCAACAATTAATTATTTAATATAGTAATTAATTCATCAAAATTTTTTATCCAATCCAATAAATATTAAAATTAAATTATAAAATCTCGGTTGTCACAGTCGCCAAATATATGGTATATAATACAACTATAACTTAATTATACAACTGTCGTGCATAATATGACAAAACATAAGTTGTGAGTTTTAATACAAATATTGTCTCCTAGACAATATCCAAACTCAAATTCAATCCACATTACAATTATTAACACACTATTTTCATAGAATAGTGAGGACTACTGAATCAACCATCTGGACCATCACTCCATTCCCCGACTAGTCACAACTATATTCTCATTTCCTGAAGAGAACAATAAAAGAAAAGGGTGAGTTCAACTAGCCCAGTAAAGGATATTATGACTAAGATAATTCATTTATCAATAGCCTTCATCAGAATAAATCAGAGATTTAGAACATATGGTAGATAATAAAAGTTTTCAACTATAATTGCAGCGAAATCAACAATCCATTAGAAAAGTCAAGTAGAACATAATGTCTACTATTAAAAGTCCATCGTTAATATTTCATACATGTAATACTCATCAACAGTTCTTTGTTGTACCCAAGACAAAGAGAACTTTCATCACCTATCTTCACCTGAACCACTAAAGATTATAGTTAAATTTACAATTCATATTTATAATCATGTAAATCAATAGTTTCTCCTTGCCACAAAGGCTTAATAGAACGTTTACTCAATATCTTTACCCCAAAGGCTAAAGATATTCAAATGTAATAACAATGATCATACCAATCAGTTGTCTATCTTTGCACTATGGGCCAAAGATATTCAACTATAAAACCAATAGTCATGATCATACCAATCAATTGTGTGACGCTCGCAAATCTAGGTCCCTTTGAACCTCAGATTTGGTCCGCCGCGATACTATTATCGTCAAACTATTATATCTTTTATTCACAACTTAATGAATAAAACTTCACTTATTACAATTTAGAATATAAATTCCTTCCATTTCCAGGATCTATGTATAATGACCCCAACTATTATAAGTTTCAAATATTGGTCATTTACCATTCCTATTTTACATCATATTCGATGTTATATAAATATGCGGAATAATTTAAACTTTTTCAATCTCCTTGGAAAAATAATCTTTTATTGATTTCTTAACTTGAATCAATTACAAATCCTTGAATCAAATTACCCTATGATTCATTCTATTCAATTACTGTATAAATATTTACATCTCAATTTGAATTTCTCTATGTATCACATAATATAACTTTACAACGCAACCTGTATTGCACCTCATAAACTACTATCTTGTACGACTCCTAGAACATAAACGTGGTTCAAGAGTATATATTTAAACATATAAATCGATCTCCTTCAATTACTATTGAACTCCATCAATCAAGTAGCACGTAATCTTTACCGTGAATCCTTAACCTGCAAAAGTGGTTATTTGCAAGGGTGAGCTCGACAGCCTAGCAATTCTAACAGTTTTCATACAACACGTAGCATAAAATAACATATACAGTTCATGCATTCATAATCAATCAATATTTACTACGCATGTTACTTCTCACATAATAGGCATAGAGGTTTATATCACAAGCATATCATCAAAGATCAACTTTCACATTTCATACATATCTCATATGCATTTCATATATATACATCAACATTCTCATGGCATAATATAACTAACAGTTATTGAATTCATATAACAAATAGGAACTGAAAGACTTGCCTGATTCGCAGTTTATCAACTACGACTTAACTACTTAAAGCTTATCTGCACTGCGTATATTCCTACACAATTATATAATCATGGATTTATATTCATCAGTCATACATTTCATACGCTCTTAATATAAGAACAAATATTGTTTCCTAACTTGGTTTCATTTTTAGTTGAACTTAGGATAACCATGAGACTAGCTCATTCTACTATCATATTTATCTAAACAATCATATTTCATAACTTGTAGTCCTTAAGGACAACATATAACCAGAACTTAAGACCATGCAGTTAACAAACTGCTCTTGGTCACTCTGCAGAACGGCGCAGTGCATTTAAGCTTGGGAGTGGCGCGACCGTGCTACTCCCAGCCAGAACCAGACTTAGGCTTTTTATTGCCCAATATAATTCCTAGCACGACATGTATTCTGATACGTACTGTAAACATACATCAAGTAGGTTGTGATCTATTTTCAAGTTCATATTCAAAGAACTTAGCTCCACAATGATTTATTTCAATTATTAAGTGTTAACAACTTTCTTTGATAAGATTCGATATTATAAGCGTTTAAACCATATATTGGTACTAATAAGCCTCTAATAGAATGCTTCACATGTATATATCTTATTTACATAGACATAACATAGTTCATTATTTGAACACATATTTTAAACTACACTTGAACGGTCCAATTCATGCTTAGCTAGACGATGAACATATTCGTCATGTCTAGAGGCATAAGGCGTTTAAGTTCACTTTAAAAAGTCATTCTAGGCCAAGTTAAAGCAACTAGGTGCAACTCTAAATCTCATTTCATAGCTAACTAAGCCATGTGTGTATATTATTACGTTTAGAACCTTAAGTCTACAAGTTACTTTGAGTTCGTTCTCAAAGTTTCAAGTTTCCTTTAGAAATCATTTTCAACTAAGCTATTGTAAGTTCATAATAATTAACGCAACTTTAAAACACTTCTCATGCTTAGGTATACTCATAACTCAACAATATGTATATGTTAAAATATCATAACTTCAAAGACTCAAAGTTCGTCAATATTCGTTTTTTTATTCAAAACTCCAAGTTTCTTTTCAAAACACATACTAAGTAATGCTAAAAAATTCCATTATTAGTAAAGAACTCTTAGCTATATGACATGTCTATTATCATGCATATTCATGTTTGATTACTTAGAATAACATATTCCATCATCGAGAGCACAATACTTGCGTATGTGCTCTTTCGACGCCCTCTGATCGACTCCAAATACGTAACAGTCACAAAGATGACTATTTTGACCCTTTGTAACGATCTCAAATTGAAACACTTAAAGAATAAAAGTTATAGGTCTATTCGTCCTCGTTCCGGATCATCTTGAATCACCTCAATCGAAGTCTGTATGAAAACGTTATGGCAGTTTTACCATAACAGGTTAAAGCAATCACACTTAACAGACATTGGGCGCGGCCGCGCCCAATTCCTTCACCAAACCCGCGCGCCCACTGTAACGCCCCAAAAATTGAATATTTTGTAAATACTTTTAATAATGAATAAAATAATATTATTTATTATTATTACGTGTTGATAAGATAAATGTCGTTCTATAACCTAGAAACGTCGAAACATCGTAGTATTTTAACTACGTGAGAGAATTAAAGTGTTTGAATTTCTAAGACGAAAATAAAAGTTTTTCAAGAAATTTTTTGAAAAATACTATTCATCAATTTCTGCTCGGCAATTATTTTTGAACTTCCGAGAAATACGTAACGTTATAATATCAAGGTGATATTGATTATGTAATAATAATCTAAGTATGGAAAACGTAATATTTCGCATGCGGACTTAATTTGAGAACATTAGGATTATTAAGCATTAAGAAAAGAAGGTATTAATCCTATGATGCGTATGCGTTGTACGAGGTATTGAACGTAAGTATAATACAATGTATTATACTATTAAGTATGAAGAATGGAATAACGTATATTAAAATTTAGTATACCAGCTAGCATACGGGAATTATACGTGGTGTATATATGTCAAGTTGTTTAATTAAGTGGAATGGACTTGTAGGATTATTACCATATTGGTAGAAGTCCAATAGAAAGTGATGTGCAAGTCCAATTGTTTGTTAATCATGAGTCCAAACCATTGTAATATAAGCCCAATAAGAATAAACTAGATAATTAAGCAAGCCCAATGTATTAAGCCATGATCCATGGAGCAAACCAAGAGTAATATGGGTAGTCTTGATGGGCAAGAACTTTGTGTGATGAACAAGTGTTGTGGTGATCAAGTAATAGATGTGGCTAACAAGTTTACTTAGTTATAAAGAAATGAATAGTAAGGAGGTTAATAAGGAGGTAGAATTAAGGAGGTGTAGGGCCTAAATGACCATAGTACCCTCATCTTGTCAAGCCTATAAATAGAGAGCTCCACACTTCATTTGTTGCTTATTTTATTTCAATCAACTCCTCTCAAGTTAAGTGCTTAAGTGTTAGAGAGAATAAGCTCACATAAGTCAAGAATAAATCAAACATCCTTTGATAAATCTTCACGGAAGAGAAGTACAAGTGCTTCTAGGGTAAGACTCTTGTCTAATATATATTCATCTCTATCATTGTAGGGTGATAAGAGAAGTGTAACTTAATGTGTATGTATGATAAGAACATATAAGGAGTGATTAATGAATGAACTTAAGCCGAATAAGTTGAATAAGCAACTTGAACTTAAATAAGTTGATAAACTTGTGATGAACTCATCATATGATTGTCATAAGATGTTAGTATGATTCAATATGGTATGGAAACATTGATTGATGTACTTAAGTCCATAGTAGGTCATAAGCAAGGGAATTTGTAGTTAATAAGTTGATTAAGTCATTAACTTATGAGAATAAGTCAAAACTTTCTTTGAGAATAAGTTGGTGTAATAAGTAACTTGAAATGTTGGTATGATGATTAAAATCCATTTAGAATCATTAGTAATGAGGTTTCACCGGAATTCATACGATTGGACGATAATCGTCGAATTCGTGAAATTCTCGGAATGGAAGTCGTGTTTTGTGTTTGAAGTCGGAAACGTTGGTTTTCGATGGAGACAAGACATATTTGGCATTATAGAGTTGTGGACTCAAAAATGAACGAATTCCGACTTAGAACGATGAAACGAGCGTTGAACGTTCACGAACGTTTATTGTTTTCATTAAAAATGAACTAATAGGTGAAATTTTAGCAAACGAAGTCAAATATATAAAATTCTTGCATGAACGCATAGAGTATGTAATTTGTGAACTGTAGGCTTTTGAACGAGTCAATTGAGACTTATAACGAAGAAGTTAAGCGTCCGGGAGTTTCGTAAAATTTTCAAAAGCTGTTAATTTTCTAAGGCACAGAGTTGGCGCCGCGGCGCCAACCCAAGGAAAAATGATGGCGCCATAGCGCCGGACACAGTGTCTACATCTACTAAACTTTCGCGTCGCAGTGCGACATGAAGAACAAAGACTCGCGCCGCAGCGCCAACCCTAGGATTTTGAATAGTAATGAATGTTTATCAGTATAACATGAACAATAACTCAGTTATAATAAACTGAGGAACTTAATAAGGTATTGTAAGGTACTGTTAAACCTTATTTATGTTGTCTAAAGGTTGAAGATAAGTAATCAATCATGAACATAACGAAACAACATAATGAAAAGCCGGAACCAATAATAACAAATCTAAGTCAGGATTAGATTGAAATGAAGGGTAAAATATAGTAGTATATATACTTGATTATATATGACCTAATGTGGTACGTTATATGATCATGTATTGTAGAGACTTAGAGACTTAAAGTGTACGTGTGATAACCAGTAAGCAGACGCTAAAGGCAAGTATTCTAACCCTTGATCTAGTTCAGTCTGGACAAGCTTTGCATTTCATGTATTCTTTCGCATGAAGTCTTGAATGATGAAGTCAAAGCCAATTCTTTTGGCTAGACTTATATTATGAATATATCAAGCATGATTAATGTTTAGCGAGTTATATTGGTGTGGTTTTCAAATGAAGACTGAGAATGATAAAATGTTTCTGTCATTTAATGATAGGCACGCGAGGTTGCCACAACTTAAACGTATACACGTTTAATGAATGTAGTGTTGATCAACATAGAGTACTATAGGCTGATCACCTAGATGTGCTCGTAAGTAATGTTGAACTTACGGACTTAGTGCCGGGACGTCCTTTTCAAAAAGAACTTATGAAATGCTCAAGGTCTTGGACCGGAATTGATATTTTACTAAATATTGTTGTTGTAAAACATTTTGAATGAAAAGAAGTGTTATTTTGAATTATCGATAGTACTTCATAACTATTGTTCAGTAACTGAAGATATACGAGTTCTATGTTTCAAGCATGTTGTTTATTAGAATTGTGGTACTTGCTGAGCTAGTCATGCTCACTCTTGCTTAAACCATATGAACACAACTAAGATCGAGCGGACCGAAGGCTCCGACAAGGATAAGGGCAAGGAGAAGAAGAACCCGTAGATTACTTATGTAATAGTATAGGTGAATGTTCGTAATATATTGAATATTATGACAGGAATAAATGAATGGGTTATAAAAAACCTGGGGAAATGTAATATTATTTTGAATATATATAAGACATATTCTTTATTTTGAGACTTTTCAATTAAATGTATGTATGAATGGTAGTACCATGTAGCACCATCTGTCGGGTTGGAAGATACTCGAATTTGGGGGCGTCATAGGTTGGTATCAAAGCATTAGGTTATAAAACTTAAGGGGGGATTAAAAACCTTAAGTCATAACCTTAAGAGAAGTCAAAGAAGTAAAAGTAGAAAAATAACCTTATAAAAATGCATTATGATTATGTTATGTGTTTTTATTATTCTACTGATGTTTACTAATCAACTTACTTATTTTGTGTAGATGTCAGGAGTAAACGGAATGTATGTAGATGGACAGGACATTAGTGAAGAGTCGGTGAACCAAGTAGAGGTTATACCGAATCCCATAGTAGCAGATCCGGAGGTAGTGGTTATTGAGTCTGGAGACTCGGATGATGCTGACTACATGTCAGTATTCGATGGGATGATAGAGGAAGAAGTGGAGACAATGTCCTTTAATCCAGTAGCTATAGCAGCGAAGATAGCTCTTGGGGGGTCGATGATGTCTCTGTTCATGTCAATATTGGATAAAAATATCCATTACTGTTAGAAGGTCAAGGAGCTGAAGGTAGAACTTCAAGCTGTCATAGAGGACAAGACTGATGTTGAGTCCATGTGGGAGCAGGAGCATGATGAGCGGATTTTGGCTAAGGACAAAGTTCACGAGTTAAAGCATGAGGTCTTTGAGATTAAAGAGGAGCTAAAGACCAAAATACAAAGATGGGGAGAATGTCCTATATTCATAGGAGTTCTCATACAAATTTCCAGCAGCAGGTAGCTGAATATCCTGTAGAGGTGGGGTAGACACGGCATACTATTAGCCGTGATATCATTGTCGGTCTTGCCAAGGAAGATTTCGAGAATGCCTTAAGGCAGATGTAGACTAGTAGTAGCTAGAGTAGTCTCAGTATGTAAATATTTTGTAATTAGTATTGACGTAAAACCCTCTTTTGTATAGTGAAGGGTAGTCTTTGGTAAATCCCAATTTTTGGAAAGCGATAGCGGGAAAGTAATGTAATCAGCTTAGGCTGTGATGCCCCCAAAAATAGGTATTCATCACCCATCTTGAGTTGCAAAATACATGGTACAAAATACAAATATAACTTAATTATACAAACGTCGTGTAAAATACGACAAAAAATAGCTGAGAGTTTTAATAAGAATATTGTCATCTAGACAATATCCACACTCAAAGGAGTCCTCATTGCATTTACTGTCACACTATTTAACAGAATAGTGAGGACTATTAATGCTATCATCTAGACCGTCACTTCGTTCCCTGACTTGTCCCAGCTATATTCTCATTTCCTGATGAGAACAGTGAAGGAAAGGGTGAGCTCAACTAGCCTAGTAAAAATTATTATGACTAAGATAATGCAGAATAAATTATCATTATCCTTCAACAATGTTAAACTGATAAAATACAATAGACATCAAGTTTAACTGCAGCGGAACAAACAATCAATTAAAAGAGTCAAATAGAGAATAAAATCTACTATCTTTTATGATTTAAAAAGTTTTTATCAATTTCTATCGCTGAGACTCAGCTTAATAAATAATCCACATCATCAAATCATCCATGCACTACAGGCCAAGGATATTATTTAGTATCACGACCACGAATTATCCATGCACAACGGGCCAAAGATAATCGTGTTTTCATCAACGATCCTGATCATGCCATAAAATAATTCATCTTTGCTCCCTTGGTCGAAGAGAATCCATAGCCATAATCATACCAAAACTCGGCCCATCAATGTAAATGCGGACCAACGAGGACTTTTTCCACATCATTTGTAACATTACGGTCATGATTATACCGAATGATCCCTGGTTATAATCATACCAAGTCCATCTATGCACTACAGGCCACGGACGACTTTCAATATAATATAAACATAAGGATGATGACAATGACATAATAATTCAATTAAACAAGTTCAAGAATTTATTTATCCAAGAACCAATAATGTCCAAATTGTTAACATGATACTGCTTTGTAGAGTAAAATTCAAGAATGCTCATAAGAATATTTCCATGAAAAGATACTGGATGAAATGCAAATATCCAGGATATTCCACTAATTTCAAGGAATATAGAAGCCAAAGCTTTAACCAAATGAGTATAATAAAATATATGAAACTGCAAATGGATTTTCACCCGCCATGCGGTAATCCACGTATACAGATCATTTCCACAATTTAATAAGGAATGAATACAAAGGATCATTCACCATGCATGTGTTAATCCACATAGACAGGTTATTCCAACAGAATAATAAATAATGGAACCAGGTCCGACGTAAATGCACAGACAGGATATTCCGACAGAATAATAAATAATGGAACTGTGTCCGACGAACGCATGTAGACGAGATATTCGACGAAATAATAAATAATGGAACCAGGTTTGGCGTAAACGCACAGACATGATATTTCGACAGAATAATAAAGAACAGAATAATAACCGAATTTCACCATGTATGCGGTACTTCGCATAGTCAGGTTATTCCAACATAATAATAAGGAATGGAATAACAAAAGAATTTTACCAAGTATAGGGTAGCCCGCGTATACAGGTTATTCCAACAGAATAATAAAGAATGGAATAATAGAAGTTCTCTTCATGAATACAAAAGAAATAATACCCCTTACCTTAGAACAAACTGGATATAGGAGTAGTGAAGTACCAGAATACTTTTCTTATTTTTCTCTATAGTTTCTCTCTCTAGAGTTTCAGTGAATTCGTAAGAAATAATGAAGGAATGAACTTCTATTTATAGAAGAATGGACTGAATAGTAACTAATCCATGAACGGTCCAGATTGATTCACTTTTAAACTGACGGTCCAGATTGATTTAATAAAATATTCTAATAAAACAAAAATCTTTTAAATAAAATATAATATATTCTATTTATAATATAATAAAATGAATAACTTTATAAAAGTATTTTGTTTTATGTAAAAAGAATTTACTATGCAAAACACTATACGTGCACTATGCAAACACTATGAATAATAATATATAATATATTCTAATTATTATCTAATAAAATAAATAACTTTATAAAAGTATTCTATTTTATATAAAAAGATTTTAGTATGCAAAATACTATGCATAATAGAATATAATATATTCTAATTATTGCCTAATAATAAAATGAATAACTTTATAAAAGTATTCTATTTTATATAAAAAGCTTTTCTATTTTATTACACTAATAATACTAATAAAAACAAAACTTATATATATAATATAACAATCGACAATAATTGAATCAAATAAAGTGAGATATTATGCAGCAACTATTGTAGCAATAATTGAACAAAACTGAGTGACTTCTCATGTAAGCATTAATAATCAATACCGTGTGCTACTATGCAACCACGCCAGACATCATACTTTTACTACTACCGAATAGTTCAACAGTATTAACGGTAAAACTTCCGCCGTTATTTTCATAAATATATTTTTATCGTTTTCTCAATCCGACAATAATTCTGTTGTGGGGTCCACCAATGATTGTGCCGTTGTACGAATATTCCCTGCTAAAATGAATATTCCCCGACCAGTCGAATATTATATAACAACTTGCGTACTTTGCAAAATTTATAAATAGTACCCACAACTATAACATTATCTCAAATCCACACCATAATAAAAAAAAATATTTCGAGAAAAATTAAATCTTTATTCGTAAAATTTGGGATTTTATAATCTCCCCTCCTTATGAAATTTCGCCCTCGAAATTTATGTACGCATTCTCAGTATGCCAACATGATGAGGACACACTTCACGATTCTAACTCTTGAGGTATAACCTTAAGCGTAGAATATATTCTAGGATTTTAACAGGTACATCTTCATAAGTTAAATTATCCGCTATCTTGTTCGGTTCTAAATCAATAATGTGGTTCGGTTTGTCCACATATTTACGTAACATCGATACATGAAAAACGTTATGAACACGCGACATACTTGGCGGTAAAACGAGTCTATAGGCCACAGTTCCCACTCGATCGAGGATTTTAAATGGGCCAATAAAACCGAGGGTTGAGATTTTCTCTCTTCATTGATTCTTGCTTTTTGAATAACGCCCTCTTGAACCTTCTTCTTCACATTTATCAGCTCTAAGTATTTTGCTTGAGTGGCTTTAACTTTATCGATTAAAGTCGATTCTACTCGTATATTCGTTATCTTCACGTGGGTTCGTATATTCGCACTCGTAAACGCATACGATCTTCTACTCAACGCGTCAGCTACCAAGTTCGCTTTTCCACGATGGTATTGAATGGTACGATTGTAATCTTCAACAGCTCGAGCCAACGTCTTTGGCGCATGTTACGTTCATTTTGGTTAAAAAAATATTTAAGGGTTTTAGAAATGAGTTTTGTACTGGGGTCAATACAAAATTCAATTTCACGCTCTAGGGGTAGGCTAAGATGTCTTCAAGAATACGTCAGGAAATTTATTAACAATAGAAATATCATTCAAAACTGTGACTCTCATCCAAGACTTGGATAGTACGTCATATTGATACCTATCAACTTGCTATCGTCATTCATGACGTCGCCTACAGAAAGTCTGGCTTCGGTGCATTACACATAAGGAAGTCAACAATGAAAGGATCGGGGCTCTTTACTTATGGCTTGATATAACAGTGATTAACTTTAGTGGTTTGGTTGCTTGAATTCGTATAACAGGTTGGCTAGGAATATGAAAGCTAACAACCTTACGAAAAGCATGATGAGTAGTTAACCAATCGATTTCTAAAATCACATCAAAGGCAAGTATTTTCAAAGAGATAAGATCGACATGTAACGTGAAAGTGTCGATTTGAATCAAACAAGATTTATAAACAGTGGAGGTAACGAAGGTTTCTCCTAACGGAGTTTCAATAGATAAGTCAAAGTCTAATTTCTCAAAAGTCAAATTTAAACGTTGAGCGCATGCAAGAGAGATAAAAGAATAGGTAGAACTGGTATCGAATAAGGAATAGACTTCGTAAGCGTTTATGATTAACTTACCCGTTACAACTTCGTTCGGGTTCCTCAAAAAATACTCTCACTTAAACTATCGACTTTGACTTGTCTAGGACATCATTTGGCATCACTATCCTAGCTGGACTTGACTTTCACTACACGACAAAATTGAGCTAGGTGACCTTCTCTTCCGCAATTGAAACACGCTTTGGATTGCTGCGTACAGTTTGGACGGATGTGTCCCTCCTATCCACATTTGAAACATACGACCGATGGTCGTTCTCTTTCCTTTGAAACAGATGATGATGATGTTGTTTATCCATCATTATTGAACCTCCTCTTCTTAAAATTTTCACTTCTATTATCTTGGCCATGATTACCACCAAAATGGTTACCATTCTTGGCATGATAATTTCCCCCACGATGGTTATCATTGTTCCGATGGTCGTTACCACCGGTACGATTATTATCGTGTTGTTGGTCATTGCCTTTTAGTTGTGCTGACTCATTATTGCTCTCCAATAACTGAGCCCTATTCACAACATCTGAATATAAACAAAGTTTGTGAGAAATGAGGTATTGATGTATATCGGGTTTCAAACCTCGCAAAAACATTCGCGTCATTCGCTCCTCATTATCGACCAAATGGGATGCAAACCAGGATAATTCTGCAAACTTAGCCTCGTACTGCGACACGGTCATATTGTTTTTCTCCAACTTGATAAACTCCACCTCATTCATGTGATGAATACTTTCGAGAAAGTGCTTGTCGTTGAACAGCTCTTGGAACTTCTCCCTAGACATCTTAAGTGCGTCAGGCTGGATACGTTTTACAGATTCCCACCAGTAATCTGCCTCTTCACGCAACATAAAAGTGGCGAATGAAACCTTTTGCTCCACTGAGCATTCCAAGACATCAAATATCTTGGTGATCTGCTTTAACCACGTCTCCACCTTAAGTTGTTCTGGCTTTCCCAAAAACTCTTGTGGTCCCAGCTCCTTGAACTACTTAGCGGTGACCGAGCGTGGGTTGCCATTATTTCCACCTATATTTTGAACAGGAGTCTCTCTTACCTGATGTTGTATGAATTGCATAAAGCCTCTGAATATCCCATCGTTCATCATCTGATCGGTGTTGTTATTTACCTGAGGATTATTGTTTTTCTATTGCACATTATCCTAGGTATTGATCGTTGGTGACTCAACGGTCTCATCTGCTTCATTTCTTATCTCGACATTTTCAGATGCCATTTTCAAATACTGCCACGAAAAAAAGGTTAATTAACAAATCACATATTATCCCTATACTATGACTGACCAATTAAATACCAAATAAACTTAGGTAGGTCATACTTGCGAAGGAATTCCTCATCTCTCCCCTCCTAGTTCTTGACTCACATCTCAGCCAGGGATCATATCCCTAAGCTTTGATACCAACTGTGACGCGCCCAAAAATAGGTATTCATCACCCATCTTGAGTCGCCAAATACATGGTACAAAATACAAATACAACTTAATTATACAAACGTCGTGTAAAATACGACAAAACATAGCTGAGAGTTTTAATAAGAATATTGTCATCTAGACAATATCCACACTCAAAGGAGTCCTCAATACATTTACTATCACACTATTTAACAGAATAGTGAGGACTACTAATGCTATCATCTGGACCGTCACTCCGCTCCCCTACTCGTCCCAGCTATATTATCATTTCCTAAAGAGAACAGTGAAGGAAAGGGTTAGCTTAACCAGCTCAGTAAAAAATATTATGACTAAGCTAATGCAGAATAAATTATCATTAGCCTTCAACAATGTTAAACTGATAAAATACAATAGACATCAAGTTTAACTGCAGCGGAACAAACAATCCATTAAAAGAGTCAAGTAGAGAATAAAATCTACTATCTTTTATGATTTAAAAGTTTTATCAATTTCTATCACGAGACTCGACTTAATAAATAATCCACATCATCAAATCATCCTTTTCTACAAAAAGAAAGGATATTATTTAGTATCATGACCACGAATTATCCATGCACTACGGGCCAAAGATAATCGTGTGTTTTCATCAACCAGTCTGATCATGCCATAAAATAATTCATCTTTACTCCCTTGGCCGAAGAGAATCCATAGCCATAATCATACCAAAAACTGTCCATCAATGCACTACGGGCCAATGAGGTCTTTTTCCACATCATTTGTAATATTACGATCATGATTATACCGAAAAATCCCTGGTCATAATCATACCAAGTCCATCTATGCACTACAGGCCACAGATGACTTTCAACATAATATAAACATAAGAATGATGACAATGACATAATAATTCAATAAAACAAGTTCAAGAAATAATTTATCCAAGAACCAATAATGTCCAAATTGTCAACATGATACTGCTTTGTAGAGTAAAATTCAAGAATGCTCAGAAGAATATTTCCACGAAAAGATACTGGATGAAACACAAATATCTAGGATATTCCACTAATTTCAAGGAATATAGAAGTCAAAACTTTAACCAAATGAGTATAATAAAATATATGAAACTACAAATGGATTTTTACCCGCCATGCGGTAATCCACGTATACAGATCATTTCCACAATTTAATAAGGAATGAATACAAAGGATCATTCACCATGCATGTGGTAATCCACATGACAAAGTTATTCCAAATGTAATAATAAATAATGGAACCAGTCCGATGTAGTAAACGCATGAGACGGATGATATTATGACGTAAATAATAAATAATGGAACTAGGTCCAGCATGTAAACGCACGACGAGTGATATTAAAATAATAATAATAATGGAACCAGTCCAACATAAATGCATGCAGACAAAGATATTCCGGCGTAATAATAAAGAATGGAATAATAATAGAATTTCACCATGTATGCGGTATTGGATAGTCGGAGTTATTCCAACATAATAATAAGGAATGGAATAACAGAAGAATTTCACCAAGTATAGGGTAGCTCGCGTATACAGGTTATTCAATAGAATAATAAAGAATGGAATAACAAAAGTTCTCTTCATGAATACAAAAGAAATAATACCCCTTACTTTGGAACAAACTTGATATAGGAGTAGTGAAGTAGCAGAATACTTTTCTTCTTTCTCTCTATAGTTTCTCTCTCTAGAGTTTCAGTGAATTCGTAAGAAATAATAAAGGAATGAACTTCTATTTATAGAAGAATGAACTGAATAGTAACTAATCCATGAACGGTCCAAATTAATTTACTTTTAAACGGATGGTCCAGATTGATTTAATAAAATATTCTAATAAAACAAAAATCTTTTAAATAAAATATAATATATTCTATTTATAATCTAATAAAACGAATAACTTTATAAAAGTATTTTGTTTTATATAAAAAGATTTTACTATGTAAACACTATGCATGCACTATGCAAACAGTATGCATAATAAAATATAATATATTCTAATTATTGTCTAATAAAACAAATAACTTTATAAAAGTATTCTGCTTTTATATATAAAAGATTTTACTATGCAAAACACTATGCATAATAGAATATAATATATTCTAATTATTGCCTAATAAAACGAATAACTTTATAAAAGTATTTTGTTTTATATAAAAAGCTTTTCTAGTTTATTACACTAATAATACTAATAAAACAAAAATTATATATATAATATAACAATCGACAATAATTGAATCAAATAAGGTGAGATACTACTTGTCAACTATCATGGCAATAATTGAACAAAACCGAGTGACTTCTCAATGTAAGCATTAATAATCAATACCGTGTGCTACTATGCAACCACGCCAGACATCGCACTTTTACTACCGAGTAGTTCAATAGTATTAACGGTAAAACTTCCGCCGTTATTTTCATAAATATATTATTGTCGTTTTCTCAATCCGACAATAATTCTGCTGTGGGGTCCACCAATGATTGTGCCATTGTACGAATATTCCCTGATAAAACGAATATTCCCCGACCAATCGAATATTATATAACAACTTGCGTACTTTGCAAAATTTATAAATACTACCCACAACTATAACATTATCTCAAATCCACACCATAATAAAAAAAAATATTTCGAGAAAAATTAAATCTTTATTCATAAAATTTGAGATTTTACATAGGCTGTGTAATGTAACCGATGTAGTATTATACTACAAAGAATGAATATAATTTTTTTATGGAAAACAATGAGTAGTGGATGTTGAAGTTATTGTTTAATATTAAATGATAACTAATAAAGAAAGGAATAATAATGAAATGTGTTTATTGTATCAGAAAAATTCCACTGAGAAGAGTGCAACGTAATCAAGGTGCTAACGTGAATCAATCCAGGAGGAGGTCCTAAACTTGATCTGACTTTATTAATTTATTAACAAATGCTTTTAATATAACAGACTAATATCCTCAGAATCTCCGAGTAGCACGAGCTACTACCTTTAAGGATTTCAAGAGCGTGGGTCCGCCGGATTTCAAAGGAACTATAGACCCTATTGAAGTCCAAACGTGGGTAAAGGAAATAGAGAAGGCATTTGTGATAGCAAATGTCAACGAGGCCCAAAAGGTTGCCTTTGCAACCTATATGATGAAGGGAGAGGCCAACTTTTGGTGGGAAGCCAATCAGGTTAGGGCCGGGACAGCGAATTTGACGTGGGAGAGGTTCAAGGAGATATTCTTCGAGAACTACTTTCCCACGAGCATGCAGGGAAGGATGGAGATGTGGTTTGTGGAGTTGAAACAAGGGGACATGATGGTTCCCCAATACACCGCCAAGTTTAATGAACTGGTGAGGTTCACTCCACATCAAGTGGATACCGAGGTTAGGAAGGCGTGATGGTTTGAGCAGGGCTTGAAACCATGGCTCTATAACCGTATTTTGGTGTTCCAAAGTACTTCTTTTGGAACCATTTTAGAGAAGGCGATAATCGCCGAGGATGGTAGTGAAGCTCTGAGTCAATACCACAAGGACAAGAAGAACAAGGGAAAAGTAGATGGGGGAGTAAAGGTTAAAGGAGTCAACGGTAGTGAAGAGGGACAGAAGAGGAAGGTGTTTAGCTCTAGGAATACCTGAGTTAAGCAAGGAGACCCAAAGAGGAGAATGGAGGACTGCAAGACCTGTGGAAAGACTCATTTAGGAATCTGTCTCAAGGGGAAGGCCGTCTGTTACAATTGTGGACAGGAGGGGCACATTGCACCTAATTGTCCGAGTCTGAAGAAGAATCACGGATGCTTTATGTGTGGGTCAACCGACCACATGGCAAAGAACTGCCCAAAGAAGGGGACGAACGGGAAACAGGGCACTAAAATTGGTAAATTAGCTATTAGTGGTCCAACACAGCTGGGTAGGCCGATGGGCCGTACCTTTAACATGACAGTCCAAGATGCAGTTGCATCAGGGGACGTCGTCACAAGTATTATTCTGATCAACGACATAAATGCTTACGTGCTGTTTGATTCGGGTGCTACTTGTTCGTTTATAGCATGCGATTTTGCTAGACGATTAGGATTACTTCCCGAAAAGTTGCCTATACCTTTAAATATTAAGGTACCAAACGAAGAAATAATTCCTGTTGAAGATTTTCATAAGAGTTGTTGCGTAGACATACAAGGTTGTAAATTATCGGTAGATTTTTTACCGATAAAGTTAAGAGAATTTGATGTAATTCTCGGAATGGATTGGTTAGTTAACCATGGGGAAATTATAGATTATCAAAAGAAATGTGTGAACATGAAATCGTTACGACAACCTCAGGTAGTATTTTATGGGAATAGATCGTCGGGACATTCATGTTGTTTAACCATGACACAAACTAGGAAATTATTGAGGAAGGGATGTGTAGGTTATCTGTGCCATGTTATTGATACCCAGAGAGTGGTAGCAACCATGGAACAAATACCTATAGTGAGAGAATTCGTCGATGTATTTCAGAGTGAATTGTCGGGTCTTCTGCCAGATAGGGAGACAGAGTTTGTAATAGACATCGTGTCAGGAGTGGAACCAGTTTCCAGGGCACCGTATCGTATGGCGTCCGTGGAGATGAAGGAGTTGATGGTGCAGTTGCAAGAACTGTTGGATAGGAAGTACATTCAACCGAGTGTTTCGTCGTGGGGAGCGCTGGTACTTTTTGTCAAAAAGAAGGACGGATCGTTAAGACTTTGTATCGACTACCGAGAGTTGAAAAAGTTAACGATAAAGAATAAATACCCATTGCCCAGGATCGATGATCTCTTTGATCGGTTGAAAGGGGCTAAGTATTTTTCTAAAATAGATTTATGAACGGGGTATCACCAGTTGAAGGTTAGGAAGGAGGATGTAACAAAGACAGCATTCAAGACTCGTTATGGTCATTACGAGTTTCTGGTGATGTTATTTAGGTTGACAAATGCACCAGGTGCATTTATAGATATGATGAATAGAGTGTTCAAACAATATTTGGACAAGTTCGTCGTGGTGTTTATTGATGATATTCTAGTCTATTCTAAGACGCCAGAAGATCATGATGAACACCTAAGATTAGTGTTGGAGACACTAAGAAAGGAGAAGTTGTATGCGAAAGTCACTAAGTGTGAATTTTGGTTGGAGAATGTACAATTTTTAGGTCATGTCATTGACCATGAGAGAATTTCAGTAGATCCAGCGAAGGTGGAAACTGTGATGAATTGGGAACAACCAAAAATGTCGACTGAGGTGTAGAGTTTCCTAGGATTAGCGGATTACTATCGGAGATTCATCCAGGATTTTTCGAAGATAGCTACTCCGTTGACTAAGTTAAAGAGGAAGACGATGAAATACACTTGGACTGCTAAGTGTGAGGACAGTTTTCAAGAACTGAAGAAGAGGTTGAGTGAAGCGCCTGTTTTGTCATTGCCCGATGACACATGAAATTTCGTAGTTTATAGCGATGCTTCGCATAGAGGACTTGGTTGCGTGCTCATACAGCATGATAAGGTCATTGCGTATGCATCTAGGTAGTTGAAGGATTATGAGAAAGTTTATCCTACTCATGATCTGGAACTGGCCGCAGTAGTTTTTTCTCTAAAGATATGGAGACATTATCTTTATGGAGAAAAATGTGATATATACATGAACCACAAGAGTCTAAAATATATCTTCACACAGAAGGAGTTGAATATGAGGCAGAGGAGATGGCTGGAGTTGATAAAGGATTACGACTGTGAAATCTCAGATCACCCCTGGAAAAGCCAATGTAGTTGCCGACACCTTAAGTAGGAAGGGTCGGGAAAAGTTGTCTTTGTTAACGGCTCAAACTGAGTTAATAACAGAGATAGCTAGGATGGAGTTGGAAGTGAAGCATGACAAATTTTGTTTATGACGGAGATGCAATCTACCATTGTAGAATGTGTTAAAGAGGTATAAATCAAAACTGATGAGTGTGACCGGATGAAGGAGCGGCTGGCCAATGAAAAAGAATATTAACTATAGTCTTGATAATGAGGGATTATAAAGATTTGAAGGAAGAATTTGGGTTCCGAATGAGACGGAATTAAAGGAGCAGGTATTACAAGAGGCTCATAGTTTGAGGTTTTTGATTTATCCTGGTAGCACTAAGATGTATCAAGACCTTCGACAGAGTTTTTGGTGGCCAAACATGAAGAGAGAGATAGCAGAGTATGTGAGTAGGTGCTTAACTTGCCAGAAAGTCAAAGCTGAACATCAATGACCAAGTGGCTTGTTACAGTCATTGGAAATTCCGGAGTGGAAGTGGGAGAATATCACGATGGATTTTGTGGTAGGACTTCCGACTACAACAAAGGGGTATGATGCGATTTGGGTAATAGTGGACCGGTTGACAAAGTCGGCTCACTTTTTGCCAATTAGGGTCAAGTATAACTTAGATCAGTTAGGTAGACTCTATATTAAGGAAATAATTTCCAGACATGGATTACCAGTATCGATTGTGTCAGATCGTGATCCGCGATTCACATCGAACTTTTGGAGGAGTCTACAAGAGCAGTTGGGAACGCAGTTAAAGCTGAGTATGACGTATCATCCACAAACGGATGGATAGAACGAGAGAACAATTTAGACGTTAGAAGATATGCTAAGATCTTGCGTCATGGATTTCAAGGGTAGCTGGTATGATCATCTACCATTAGTGGAGTTTGCGTATAACAATAGTTATCATACAAGCATAGGTATGCCACCTTACGAAGCTTTGTATGGGAGGAAATGCAGAACACCACTTTATTGGGATGAGGTAGGAGAACGGCGAATGCTAGGACAAGAATTGGTGTAGCAAACAGCGAACATTGTCAAGATGATTCAAATCCGTCTTCTAGCAGCTCAAGACAGACAGAAGAAGTTTATGGATGCGCATAGGGAGAATAGAGAATCTAAAGTAGGTTCGTACGTATTTCTAAAAGTATCTCCTTGGAAAAGAAAGATTCATTTTGGAAAGAAGGGAAAGTTAAGTCTGAGGTTTATAGGACCTTTTGAAGTATTAAAATGGGTGGGTGAGGTAGCTTATAAGATAGCATTACGTCCAGACCTAGAACGAATATATAATGTATTTCACGTATCCGTGTTACGTCCTTATAAGCCAGATTATAAGCACGTGAAAGAATATGAACCTATTCATATCGAGAAGGACTTAACGTACGAAGAAACGCCGATTCAAATTGTCAATAGAAAAGAATAAGTTCTGCGAAATAAAGTCATACATTCTGTGAAGGTGATATGAAAGAACCACAATGTAGAAGAAGCAACGTGGGAGTTAGAAGAAATGATGAAAAAGAATTACCCTCATTTATTTTTGTAATTTTTTTTTATATCAAGATTTTGGGGACAGAATCCTTATAAGGGGGAGAGAGTGTAACGCCCCGGAAAATTGAACATTTTGTAAATACTTTTAATAATGAATAAAATAATATTATTTATTATTATTACGTGTTGATAAGATGAATGTCGTTTTATAACCTGGAAACGTCGGAACGTCGTAACGTCGTAGTATTTTAACTACGTGAGAGAATTAAAGTATTTGAATTTCTAAGACAAAAATAAATTTTTTCCGAGAAATTTTCCGAAAAACACTATTCATCGATTTCTGCTCGAGAATTATTTTTGATCTTTTGAAAAATACGTAACGTTATAATATCAAGGTGATATTGATTTTGTAATAATAATCTAAGTATGGAAAATGTAATATTTCGCATGCAGACTTAATTTGAGAACATCAAGATTATTAAGCGTTAAGAAAAGAAGGTATTAATCGTTTGATGTGTATGCGTTGTACGAGGTATTGAACGTAAGTATAATATGATGTATTATACTATTAAGTATGAAGAATGGAATGATGTATATTACAATTTAGTATACGAGCTAGCATTCGAGAATTATACGTGGTGTATATATGTCAAGTTGTTTAATTAAATGGAATGGACTTGTAGTATTATTACCATATTGGTAGAAGTCCAATAGAAAGTGATGTGCAAGCCCAATTGTTTGTTAATCATGAGTCCAAACCATTGTAATATAAGCCCAATAAGAATAAGCTAGATAATTAAGCAAGCCCAATGTATTAAGCCATAATCCATGGAGCAAACCAAGAGTAATGTGGGTAGTCTTGATGGGCAAGAACTTTGTGTGATGAACAAGTTTTGTGGTGATCAAGTAATAGGTGTGGCTAGCAAGTTTACTTAGTTATAAAGCAATGAATAGTAAGGAGGTTAATAAGGAGGTGGAGGGCCTAAATGACCATAGTACCCTCATCTTGTCATGCCTATAAATAGAGAGCTCCACACTTCATTTGTTGCTTGTTTTATTTCAATCAACTCCTCTCAAGTTAAGTGCTTAAGTGTTAGAGAGAATAAGCTCACATAAGTCAAGAATAAGTCAAACATCCTTTGATAAATCTTTAAGGAAGAGAAGTACAAGTGCTTCTAGGGTATGAATCTTGTCTAATATATATTCATCTCTATCATTGTAGGGTGATAAGAGAAGTGTAACTTAATGTACATGTATGCTAAGAACATATAAGGAGTGATTAATGAATGAACTTAAGCTGAATAAGTTGAATAAGCAACTTGAACTTAAATAAGTTGATAAACTTGTGATGAACTCATCATATGATTCTCATATGATGTTAGTACGATTCAATATGGTATGAAAACATTGATTGATGGACTTAAGTCCATAGTAGGTCATAAACAAGGGAATTTGTAGTTAATAAGTTGATTAAGTCATTAACTTATGAGAATAAGTTAAAACTTACTTTGAGAATAAGTTAGTGTAATAAATAACTTGAAATGTTGGTATGATGATTAAAATCCATTTAGAATGATTAGTAATGAGGTTTCGCCGGAATTCACACGATTAGACGATAATCGTCGAATTCGTGAAATTCTCGGAATGGAAGTCGTATTTTGTGTTTGAAGTCGGAAACGTTGGTTTTCGATCGAGACAAGTCATATTTGGCATTATAGAGTTACAGACTCGAAAATGACCGAATTCCGACTTAGAACAAAGAAACGAGCGTTGAACGTTAACGAACGTTTATCGTTTTCGTTAAAAATGAACTAATAGGTGAAATTTTAGCACACGAAGTTAAATAGATAAAATTCTTACATGAACGCATAGAGTATATAAATTGTGAACCGTTGGCTTTTGAATGAGCCAATTCGGACTTATAACGAAGAAGTTATGCGTCTGGGAGTTTCCCAAAATTTTCAAAAAGTCATTAATTTTCTAGCATGAGCGCAGAGTTGGCATGCGCCAACCCAAGGACCAAGATGAAATGATGGTAATACCGACACCGGGTTCTGATGTCTGCATCTCACGAACATTCACGCCACAATATGACATGAAGAACAAAGACTCGCCTGCAATACGCCAGTCCGGGACTTGCCTATCGCTAACTTCAGCGTCAGAAAGCCTTATAACTTACATATAGCAAAGGGAGGCGCCGCAGCACCAACCCTAGGATTTTGAATAGCAATGAATGTTTATCAAGATATTACATGAACAAAGAATCAAAGAATAATAAAAGCGAGGAACTTAATAAGGTATGGTAAGGTACTATTAAACCTTATTTATGTTGTCTAAAGGTTGAAGATAAATAATCAATCATGAACGTAATCTAAAACAACATAATTAAAATCCAGAACCATAATAACAAATCTAAGTCGATTAGATTGAGATGAAGGGTAAAATATAGTAGTATACATACTTGATTATATACCCTAATGTGGTATGTTATATGATCATGTATTGTAGAGACATAGAGACTTAAAGTAATGCGTGTGATAACCAAGAAGGCGAGACGCTAAAGGCAAGTATTCTAACCCTTGATCCGATTCGATTCTACCGACAAGCTTTGTTATTCATGTATTCTTTCGCATGAAGTCTTGAATGATGAAGTCAAAGCCAATTCTTTCGGCTAGGCTTATATTATGAATCTATCAAGCATGATTAATGTTTATCGAGTTATATTGTTGTGGTTTTCAAACGAAGACTGAGTATGCTAAAATGTTTTTGTCGTTTAACGACAGGCACATGGGGTTGCCACAACTTAAACGTATACACGTTTAATAAATGTAGTGTTGATCAAAGTAGAGTACTATAGGCTGATCACCTAGATGTGCTCATAAGTACTGTCAGACTTACAAACTTAGTGTCGGGACGTCCTTTTCAAAAAGAACTTATGAAATGCTCAAGGTCTTCGATTGGAAATGATGTTTTACTTAATATTGTTGTTGTAAAATGTTTTGAATGAAAAGAAGTGCTATTTTGAATTATCGATAGTACTTCGTAACTATTGTTCAGTTACTGAAGATATACGAGTTCTGTGTTTCAAGCATGTTGTTTATTAGAATTGTAGTACTTGTTGAGCTAGTCATGCTCACTCTTGCTTGAACCATATGAACACAGCTAAGATCGAGCGGACCGAAGGCTCCAGTAAGGATAAGGGCAAGGCGAAGACGAATCCGTAGATTACTTATGTAATAGTATAGGTGAATGTTCGTAATATATTGAATATTATGACAAGAACGAATGAATGGGTTATAAAGAACGTGGGGAAATGTAATATTATTTTGAATATATATAAGATATATTCGTTCTTTTGAGACTTTTCAATTGAATGTGTGACACCCCCAAATACAGGTACTTCATTCCCACAGGACTTGGTATTCCCTTAATCAAACATTCATATCTAACTACCCAATCACAATAAAACTGGATAAATAAAACCTTTCCCATTAAAGGGTTACATAATAAAATCTCCCAGGTTATCTAACCTTTAATTACAATCATTCAAATGTGAAAATTAAACAAAACTTCATTAAAACCAAGTCCAAGATCATCATAATAAAAATCTAACATCTCAATCAAAGTAAAATTACAAGTCTTCATCACTTGCACATTTTTCCCTTTCCTTTGCTAAACGAAGGTTCATCTACCTTCTCTTCTTTAGCTGCAATGAATTTTAAAATATGCAAGAGTGAGCAAAATAATTGCTCACTGGATACAATATGAAATCAACAGGAGTATAGTAATAATAACTGCCAATAATAAGCTCATCAACAATGAATAGTACTTTATCATCAATAATTAGAAACTAAAATCCAAAATGTAGAATAACTATAACTGAGGGTCATAAGACCATGAACTATGTTCACAGTTGCGAGTAATCTTTCAACTCTAACTTTAACAATCATAAGACTATAAGGACTCCTCGTACTTAGGGGGATCAGCCCTTCGTACCATGTATTGTGCACAAACATTTAACGCTACACGTAAGTTATCCCCTAATAAAAATAGGGTTGTTCATCTCAGTATTTGGAGTACAAGTCCGCACCAAAGAGAGTTTGGTTTGGATAAGCTTTTAAGGGTAATTTGAAGTTCAACGATCATCAACTAGAGGACTAGTTGAATTAATAACATCATATTACAGAAAAATCGTAATTGAATCTACATGGTAAACCAAAATCATGCTTTAGGAATAATCTAATAGCATATATTTTGAATAATTATAACATGCCTTGCTTGAACAATATTAAGTCAAGGTTAAATTAGAATTGGGTACTAAGCATGCATAACAGTTTGAACGATGAAATTGCTCAACATTAGTATAAATAGTTGTGCATGCTAAACAACAAGTTAAATACAAAAATAACTTGTCAACAGTAAACCAAAGTTTAGAAAGCTTGCATCATTCATAAGGTAATTGAATTGAAACAATAAATAGTTCAAAAAGATAAAGAATTAGAAATCTTGCATTATTATATTAGGAACAATAATTGATTCCAATTACAAAAGTAGAGTTAGAGAACTTGCTCGTAGGCTAAACCAAATTAATACGAATCACAATATCCTATAAACATATGTCATCATGACATAATTAGTTATTACCATCTTACAAACATAACTAAGTACGTTCATCATTTAAAATTGGATTTTGTTAATCACATAATCGAGTTATAACACAAGTTAATTGTTAATAACATACTTATTCATAGTATAGAAATACTAAAATCAACATTTAGCAATCCTACTATCATCACATAACTTTTTTAAAATTTCGTATATAAAAGTACACAATCGAGACCATTACTTCAACTTCACATGCATATTTTCCACCATTTACTTTACATCGCTATCAAGACGTGAAGCGTAGCATGGCATTCTTGGCATGAAACAAAGGTATAAAAGCCACATTTGGCAAGCGCTTGCCTATAAAACTAAAAAACTATCGGTAGCTTCATTGGTATACAAAGCTAAACCCAAACTCAGCTTCGACAGACAACTTCAAATAGTGCAGGAATAAGCCAATTTTGGCATACAAGCTCATTTCTAACAAACTAAATAGCATATAATTCATACAAAAACTTTATGTAACCAAAATTCAAGAATTCCTAACATGTTTCTATCCATACAACAATATAAACAACAAATTTAGCACATTCAATTTCACTGTTTTTGATAAAAACTCACTTTTTGATATTTCAATGAAAATCAGCACTATAAATTTTGTTTTTCAACCAAAACCACTAATTCAAAGTGTCTTTATCAATGATTATACATACTCTAACAAATTAAACATTCAATTTATCAACTAAATTGCTAATTCACCCTTAATTTCTACTTTAAGCTAAACAATATATTTTCATAAAAACTCTATGTAAAAATATTTTCTTCCCAAATTACATATATATCATCAATTAATTGATTATAATCATATATAACCTATGAAAATAACTTTATAACAATGGTATATCATATGAACACACATAAAATCAACAATTATCCTATCACAAGAATTTCACAGAGAAAAATAGGAGAAGGGAAAGCTAAAGGAAATAGGAGAATACCTTGATTGTAGAAGATGATGGCTATCCCAAACTTCTTTTCCCCAATTCTTTTCTCAATTCTCTAGCCTTCCTTCTTCCCTTCTTTTCTTTTTCTCTTCTTCTTCTTCCATTGTGTTTTTGTTTTTCTTCCTAACTCTAGAGCGTACTAACAAACTAACGTATATAGCATATAATATATATATATTAATTATATAATATAACTCTAATTTACTGACATCAGTTAAAATTCTTGAAATCAAAAGCCATAAGGCTTGTTTGGCTAAACACTAAAATATAATCCATTAATCCTAACACCTTGTTTGGTAAAACTCAAATAAAGTAAAGACTTAATAGACCTTAGGCCATGTTTGGCAAAACTGAATTAAAACTCCTTTAAGTTATTTTAGTAACTCTTTTATAACAAGGTTATTTGTCACACATTAATTTAATTAAATTAATCATAATAAAAATTTATTAAATCACTTCATCACATAAATCAATACCACAAAATTATAATTTTCTATATAATTATAACTTTATTTAATCAACTAACACATCCTTTTAAATTTACAAATTCCAATAAAAAGAATAGTAATTCAATTAATCAAAATTCTCTAACTTAATAATTAAATTAAATTAGCAAAATAATTAATTTTCCTTAATTATTTATTTAACAAATAATTAACCACATCAATTCAAATTTGAACAATTATTTATTCAACAATAAACACATCCATTAAATATTTAAATAATTCAATAAATATTTAATATAAAAATTAAAATTCTAGAATGTTACAGAATGTATGTGTGAATGGTAGTACCGTGTAGCACCATCTGTCGGGTTAGAAGATACCAGGATTTGGGGGCGTCACACCCGCGCCATAAGGCAGCACCTAGCTGCGTCCCCGCTCCCCTGGGCAGCGCGTCCGCGCTTGGCTTGCCCAGATTACAGTTTCCTAAATGTTTTTGCTTCAAAACTTCATAACTTCTTCATTTTAGGTCCAAATCAGTTGGTTTTTGATTCGTTGGACTCGTTAAACTCTTAGTTACCCATCTAAAGAGTAATTATAACACTTCAAAAACATTAACTAACCAAAAGATTAATCCATAACTCATATTCATACTAAATTTTCTTATTTTTTAAAAGTTTAGCGAATTCATTCACCATAAATTCGTTTCTCAACCAAATTGGTTCGTTTAACTTTCGTTGTTTTCGTCTTTAACGATATTATCAGTAGCTAGCAATAATTCATGGATTATAACAATCCTTATACATAAATTTTGTGACTCAAAGCAAGTATTTCATTACACTTTTCTAAGAAATGAAGAACTTTGAATTTAAGAACATAAAAATCAGATTCTTACCTTCTTTGTGGCTTAGTTTACTTAATTCTCTCTCTCTACACTATCTATACTCCTCCTCAGCAACCTAACTCTCAAGCTTAAACTTATCAGACAATTTTCATGCAACAGAAAATTGAGAAGGAAATGGTGCTTTATATATGGAATTGATTGACTAGTTTCTAGCTTTGTTCCAAGGTTTGATTCAATGGAAATTAGGAGAAAACAATGTGTATAAGGGAGTTGGCCAACCACCATTTCATATCCATCATCACAATGACCTTTCGCTTTCGGAAGTTGAGTTTATGCAATAGAGGGGGATAGGCCAATGGCCTATTCACTTGTGTGAGAGAAATGACACTCTCTTATTGGGACAAAGGCTTATAACTCAGCACTTTAACAATTTGGCTCTTGTAGTAAATTTTCCTAACTCAATATTGCTACATTAAATTAAGTTATGGGCACATATATACATATATATATGTACCTACCCACATATATAAAGTATACTTATATTTTAAATATACACCAACATAATCTTATTATAATAATAACTTACTTATTTGTTTTCTGTCAAATAAATAAATTATTCATCTTATTAATTAATCCATTCCTCATTGATTAATGTAATTATTGATCTCTATAACGATTAATTATCTATTACGTTATAGTAAATAAATATAAATCTTATTATATTTATAGACCGTTGCTTATTATTATTATATCTCTAACAATAATAATCACATATCATTAATTAATCACCATTAACAATTAATTAATATTTTACAATAATAATTAACAATTAATATTAATTAATTGTTCACTTAATAATTCATTTATCGATTAATATCATTATCAATATTTTCCATCACTGTGCCACACAAGGCTTTATACTAAAATTATATTATAATATTACATAATATAACTTAACTAACCAATATTAATTTCCATAAATAACTCCTCATTCAATTCATGATTCATTATCTCAATCCATTCATGGACGGTTGGAACACATATTATGGTCCTTAATATAACATATTAGTTACTAATACACAAATCCTAAAGTTCAGATTACAAACTCATCATGAACAGTCTACAGGCCGGCGTGGCTGCTTTGGTCTTAGGCTTAAGAGTGGCGTGGCCGTGCCACCTCAAGTTAGGACGCATACAAGTTATGCTTTAATAGAAACAAAACTTAACTCGCAAATCCTTTAACATGCTCCCTTCATGCTATCTTATTACATTAACCAAATTAAATCTCTAATGACTACATTCTTCAATAATTTAGAGATTAAACTTCGAGTTTAACTCTTCTCTCTTTAATCTATACATTTAACCATATCCAAATATTAGTCAATAAATCTCTAACCAATATTTATCTAAAGATAAATTGATTTTCTTCTCTCGTCAACAACTTACATATATTTACAAGTCCAAACCTAGCACACATCGAGCCTTTAATTGGATTCAATATAGTACACTAAGTGGGTTCCCACAAATAACCAACAAATTAGTTTCCATCTCGTCTACACTATTTTCACAGTGAGTTAGATCGGTTACTAATTCGTATATACCTCCGCTCTCTGAAGGAATTATTTAGCCCAGCTCCTATACGTTAACCATTAAAGAGTAAGATTACACTACCTTAGATTTGATATTCACTCGTACTTATACTCAGGAAATTGGTGATTATCAAAGTTATTTTAATGTCACCAACTTACTACAATAAAATAGTTCTATAAATTATTTAATGTCGATAGATAAATCTTATCCATCTTCTTACTAATTCATCTATACCATATATAATAAATATATAATAATGATATATATTTATTAAACACAACATCACTTACTACATGGCTCATATTACCCTATGTAACACAATACCACATACCTCGTAGCACATTTATATATTCTTGTTTGAACCCATCTCATACTTTAAGAATTTTATTTACTAAATTCTTATTTTAATATTTTCTAAAATTTGGGTTCTTACAAATTGTTCCGTCACCGATTCACTACGGCCAAAGACATACAATCATTAACTAATTGTCATGATCCTCGCTTGATCACATCATTGAATTATCCATGCACTACGGGCGAGGATATTCGTTAGTATCACCAAAGGTCATGATCATATGTCATACACCGTCCATCTCTCCATCACTACTACTAGTGCCAAAGTTATCAATCAACAGTTCTTTGCACGTAAGACAAAGATATACAACTGTAAAACTAATAATCAACAATCCATCTTTGCACGTAAGCCAAAGATATACAACTGTAAAACTAATAATCAACAGTCCATCAATGCACTATGTGTGACGCCCCCAAAATAGGTATACATCACCCATCTTGAGTCGCCAAATACATGGTACAAAATATAAATACAAACTTAATTATACAACCGTCATGTAATATACGACAAAACATAGCTGAGAGTTTAAACAAAAATATTGCCTTCTAGACAATATCCACTCTCAAAAAGAGTCCTCATTACATTTATTGTCACACTATTTTACAGAATAGTGAGGACTACTAATACACCATCTCAGACCATCACTCCATTCCCCGACTAGTCCCGGCTATGTTCTCATTTTCTGAAGAGAACAATGAAAGTAAAAGGGTGAGCTCAACTAGCCCAGTAAGAAATATTATGACTAAGATAATCCAGAATAAATTATCGTTAGCCTTCCATAATGTTAAACTGATAAAATAAAATAGACATCAAGTTTAACTGTAGCGGAATAGCAATCCATTAGAAGAGTCAAGCAGAGCATGATATCTACTATCTTGTATGATTTAAAATGTTTTCATCAATTTTTATCGCTTAGACTCAGCTTAATAAATAAGCCACATCATCGAATCATCCCTGCACTATGGGCCAAGGATATTCATTAAATCATCAATGGTCATAACTATACCGAATAATCCCTGGTCATAATCATACCAAAAACTGTCCATCAATGCACTACAGGCCATTGAAGACTTTTACCACATCAGTTATAACATTACAGGTCATGATTATACCGAATGATCCCTGGTCATAATCATACCAAGTCCATCTATGCACGTAAACCAAAGATGACTTTCATCACAATATAAGCATGAGGATGATGACAATGACATAATTATTCAATAAAACAAGTTCAAGGATAACTTTTAATGATTTATAATTTAATTTATCCAAAAATCAATAACGTCCAAATTGTCAACATGATACTGCTTTATAGAGTAAAATTCATGAATGCTCAGAAGAATATTTCCATGAAAAGATACTGGATGAAGCACAAATATCCATGATATTCTACTAATTTTATGGAGTATAAAAGCCAAAACTTTATCCAACTTAGTATAATAGAATATATGAAAGTACAAATGGATTTTCACATACCATGCAGAATCCACGTGAGATGCATTATTTCCACAATTTAATAAGGAATGAATACGAAGGATCATTCACCATGCATGCGGCAATCCAAATAGATAGGTTATTCCAACAGAATAATAAAGAATGGAATAATAGAAGAATTCACCAGGAATGCGATAGACCGCACAGACAACTTATTCCCAACAGAATAATAAAGAATGGAACCAGGTCATGTGTAATCCGCACATACAAGATATTCCAACAGAATAATAAAGAATGGAACCAGGTCATGCGTAATCCGCATAAACAGGATGTTCCAACAAAATAATAAAGAATGGAACCAGGTCATGTGTAATCCGCACAGACAGGATGTTCCAACAGAATAATAAAGAATGGAATAACAACGCAATTCACTGTGGCATGCGATAGATACGCACTGATGTGTTATTCCAATGAGAATAATAAAGAATGGAATAATGTAAGAATTTCACCATGTATGCGGTTACTTGTGCATAAACAGTTATTCAACATAATAATAAACAATGGAATAACAACCCTTTCGAGTATTGAAAGAAAATAACTCTCTTTATGAATCTGAAAGAATAATACCCTTTACCTTAGAAAAAAGCTGGATCTTTGGAATAGTGAGGTAGCGCACTTCTCTTCTTCTTTCTCTCTATAATTTCTCTCTATAATAATTGCTCTATAGCTTTAGTGAATTGGTGAAAAATAATGAAGGAATGAGCTTCTATTTATAGGAAAATATAATTTCCATAATTGCACATTTTGGGGCTCGAAATATTACAGTACAATACCTTTAACTTTTTTTTCTTTTTTAATTTAGTCCTGCAAGTATTATCAAACTTCCACCACCTCCCTTAATAGTAAATCATGTGAATTAATAGTAAATCATGTGACTCAATAGTTCTAAACATATGGAAAAATTAATTACAATATAGTACCTTCAACTATACCTCCATCTTTAATTTAGTCATGCAAGTATTATCAATCTTGCACCAACTCCCCTAATAGTACATGAATATGAATCAATAGTACACACATGTGAACAAATAGTTATGTGCATGTGAATTAATAGCAATTAATTGTTCATTTATCCGATTAATTACCCGATAACTTCCAGACATCAATTATTATTGATATAAATGTCGATTTCCACTAACACTAATAATTCCCACACAATGGAACTATCAATTTTATCTTTAATCAACCTGAACTTATTCATTATTAATATTATAACTCACAATATTTAACAACCAGGTCATTCCTAGGAAAGAGGGGGATTTCTGATAAGGATTTCTCCTTATTGGCTAAGAATTAGGTGACCAAACCTCTACTTGATAGAACTTCTAGACATTGTCAATATTACAAATAATAATATAATTAACTATGCCGTCTCAATTATTGATTTAATAATATATAATATTAGGCAGATGATACTATGACAATAATTGAATCAATAATATGAGAGATATGATGCAGCAATTACTGTATCAATAATTGAGTATAACTGAGTGACTTCTCGTAAGCATCAATAATCAATCTGGTAGTTACTATGCAATCACGCCAGACGTCTTTTGTACTTTTTACTACCGAGTAGTTCAACAGTTTAACGGTAAAACTTCTGCCGTTATTCTTATAAAAAATATAATTATGTTGTTTTTTAACTACGACAATACTTCTATTATGGGGTCCACCAATGATTGTGCCGTCGTATGAATATTCCCTGTTAAAATGAATATTCCCCGAACAATCGAATATTATATAACCACTTGCTTACTTTGCAAAATTTGTAAATATTACCCACAACTATAACATTATATTATATCCACACCATAATATTCAAAAATATATTTCGAGAGAAATTAATCTTTATTCATAAAAGTTGGGGTCTTACAACCTCCCCTTCTTATGAAATTTCATCCTCAAAATTAGGGTGCATACCTGGTATGTCGAAGAGGTGAGGATACCTTGACTTCATTTCAAATTCTAACTCTTGAGGTATAACCTTTCAGTGTTGAATTCGATCCTTCTTATCCAAGATTTTAACACGTATCTCCTCATACGTTAAATCTTATGTTATCTCGTCTAGTTCTAATTTAGTAACGTGGTTCGGGTCATCCACATATTTAAGTAACATCGATACGTAAAAAAAAATGTTATGAACACGCAACATACTTGGTGGTAAAAACGAGTCTATAGGCCACAGTTCCTACTCGATCGAGGATTTCAAATGGGCCAAGGGTTGAGATAACGCCTTCTTGAACCTTCTTCTTCACATCCATCAGATTCGGGTGTGTAGCTTGAGAGACTTTAACTTTATCGATTAAAGTAGATTGTACTCGTATATTCGTTATCTTCACGTGGGACCCTAGAGTCTTTAACTCTATCTTCATCATTTGTAAGTTATACGAAATGGGTTTTTGTGTTAACAACATCGCACTCGTAAATGCATACAATCTTCTACTCAACTCATCAGCTACCACATTCACTCTTCTACAATGATATTGAATGGTATAGTCGTAATCTTTAACAGCTCGAGCCAACGTCTTTGGCGCATTATACGTTCGTTTTAGTTGAAGAAATATTTAAGGGTTTTAGAAATGGGTTTTGTATTGGGGTCAATACAAAATTCAATTTCACGCTCTGGGTAGGCCAGGAAGTTCTTCGAGAATACGTCAGGTAATTTATTAACGATAGAAATATCATTTAAAAACTGTGACTCTCATCCAAGACTTGGATAACACATGAAATGAAGGTTTCTCCTAACGGATTTTCAACCGATAAGTCAAAGCCTAACTTCTCCGGAGTCAAATTTAAATGTTGAGCGCGAGAAAGAGAGATAAAAGAATGGGTAGAACTGGTATCTAATAAGGAATAGACTTCGCAAGAATTTATAATTAACTAACCCGTGCTAAATTTGTTCGGGTTACTAACTTTTTGAGAAGTCACAAAAAATGCTCTTCCTGAAACCACCGACTTTGTTTTGTTCGTATCCGTCTTTGGTGCCACCGTCCCAGCTAAACTTGACTTTGGTACATGACAAAATCGGGCTAGGTAACCTTCTTTTCCACAATTGTAACATGTTTTGGACTGCATCACGCAGTTTAGACAGATATGTCCCTCCCCTCCACATTTGAAACATACAATTGGTGGTCGTTCTCCTTCCTTAAAAACGGGTGTTGGTGCTGCTATCTTTCCATCGTTGTTAAACCTTCCCTTCTTGAAATTTCCACTCCTATTATCTTGGCCATGATTACCACTGAAGTGATTACCATTTCTGGCATGATAATTTTCCCCACGATGGTTATCATTGTTCCGATTGTCGTTGCCACCTGTATGATTATTATCGTGCTACTGATCATTACCTTTTGGTTGGGCTGGCTCATTATCGCGCTCCAATAACTGAGCCCTATTCACTACATCTAAATATAAACAAAGTTTGTGAGAAATGAGGTATTGAAAGTTTCTTAGAAACATTCGCGTCATTCGCTTCTCATTATCGACCAAATGGGATGCAAACCGGGATAACTCCATAAATTTAGCCTCATATTGCGACACGGTCATATTGTTTTGCTCCAACTTGATAAACTCCACCTCCTTCATGTGACGAATACTTTCGGGAAAGTACTTGTCATTGAACAACTCTTGGAACTTCTCCCAAGACATCTTGAGTGCGTCGGGCTGGGTACGTTTTACAGATTCCCACCAGTAATCTGCCTCTTCACGTAACATAAAGGTGACAAAGGGAACCTTTTTCTCCTCGGAGCATCCCAAGACATCAAATATCTTGGTGATCTACTTTAACCACGTCTTCGCCTTAAGTGCTTCTGGCTTTCCCAAAAATGTCGGTGGTCCTAGCTACTTGAACTGCTTAGCAGTGACCATCCGAGAGTTGCCAGTGTTTCCACCTGTATTTTGAACAGGAGTCTCTCTCGCCTGATGTTGCATGAATTGCATAAAGCCTCTGAACATCCCATAGTTCATCATCTCATCAGTGTCATTGTTTACCTGAGGATTATTGTCTTCCTGTTGCACATTATCCTGGGTATTGATCGTTGGTGACTCAACGGTCTCATGTGCTTCATTGCTGATCTCAACATTTTTAGATGCCATTTTCAAATACTGTCACAAAACTAGGGTAAATTGACATATCACATATTATCCCTATACTCTGACCGACCAATTAAATACCAAATAAACTTAAGTAGGTCATACTAGCGAAGGAATTCCCCGTCTCTCCCCTCCTAGTTCGTGTCTCACATCTCAGCCAGGGATCATTTTCCTAAGCTTTGATACCAACTGTGACGCCCCCAAAATAGGTATACATCACCCATCTTGAGTCGCCAAATACATGGTACAAAATATAAATACAAACTTAATTATACAACCGTCGTGTAATATACGACAAAACATAGCTGAGAGTTTAAATAGGAATATTTCCTTCTAGACAATATCCACTCTCAAATAGAGTCCTCATTACATTTATTGTCACATTATTTTATAGAATAGTGAGGACTACTTATACACCATCTCGGACCATCACTCCATTCCCCGACTAGTCCCGGCTACGTTCTCATTTCCTGAAGAGAACAAAGAAAGCAAAAGGGTGAGCTCAACTAGCCCAGTAAGAAATATTATGACTAAGATAATGCAGAATAAATTATCGTTAGCCTTCCACAATGTTAAACTGATAAAATACAATAGACATCAAGTTTAACTGCAGTGGGATAAGTAATCCATAAGAAGAGACAAACAGAGCATGATATCTACTATCTTCTATGATTTAAAATGTTTTCATCAATTTTTATCGCTGAGACTCAGCTTAATAAATAAACCACATCATCGAATCATCCCTGCACTACGGGCCAAAGATATTCATTAAATCATCAATGGTCATAACTATACCGAATAATCCCTGGTCATAATCATACCAAAAACTGTCCATCAATGCACTACAGGCCACTGAGGACTTTTACCACATCAGTTATAACATTATAGGTCATGATTAGACCGAATGATCCCTGGTCATAATCATACCAAGTCCATCAATGCACGTAAGCCAAAGATGACTTTCATCATAATACAAGCATGAGGATGATGACAATGACATAATAATTCAATAAAACAAGTTCAAGGATAAATTTTAATGATTTATAATTTAATTTATCCAGAAATCAATAACGTCCAAATTATCAACATGATACTGCTTTGTAGAGTAAAATTCAAGAATGATCAGAAGAATATTTCTATAAAAAGATACTGGATGAAGCACAAATATCCAGGATATTCTACTAATCTCATGGACTATAGAAGCCAAAACATTAACCAACTAAGTATAATAGAATATATGAAACTGCAAATGTATTTTCACCCGCCATGCGGTAATCCACGTAGACAGATCATTTCCACAATTTAATAAGGAATGAATACGAAAGATCATTCACCATGCATGCGGTAATCCACATAGACATGTTATTCCAACAGAATAATAAAGAATGGAATAATAGAAGAATTCACCAGGCATGCGATAGACCACACAAATAGCTTATTCCAAATAGAATAATAAAGAATGGAACCAGGTCATGCGTAATTCGCACAGACAGGATATTCCAACAGAATAATAAAGAATGGAACCAGGTTATGCGTAATCTGCACAGACAGGATGTTCCACTAGAATAATAATGAATGGAACCAGGTCATGCGTAATCCTCACAGACAGAATGTTCCAACAGAATAATAAAGAATGGAATAAAAATAGAATTCACCAGACATGCGATAGGCCGCACATACAGGTTATTTCAACAGAATAATAAAGAATGGAATAACAGAAGAATTTTACCATGTATGTGTTACTTCGCATAGACAGGTTATTCCAACATAATAATAAAGAATGGAATAACAACCATTACGAGTATTGAAAGAAAATAATTCTCTTCATGAATACGAAAGAATAATACCCCTTACCTTAGAAAAAACTGGATACTGGAATAGTGAGATAGCAGACTTCTCTTCTTCTTTCTCTTTATAATTTCTCTCAATAATAATTGCTCTATAGCTTTAGTGAATTGGCAAAAAATAATGAAGGAATGAGCTTCTATTTATAGGAAAATATAGTTCCCATAATTGCACATTTAGGGGCTCAAAATATTACAGTACAATACCGTCAACTTTTCTTTCATTTTTAATTTTGTCCTGCAAGTATTATCAAACTTCCACCACCTCCCCTAATAGTAAATCATGTGAATTAATAGTAAATCATGTGACTTAATATTTCTATACATGTGAAAAAATTAATTACAGTATAGTACCTTCAACTATACCTTCATCTTTAATTTAGTCATGCAAGTATTATCAATCTTGCACCAACTCCCCTAATAGTACACACATGTGAACAAATAGTTATATGCATGTGAATTAATAGCAATTAATTGCTTATTTATCCGATTAATTACCCGATAACTTCCAGACATCAATTATTATCGACATAAATGCCGATTTCCACTAACACTAATAATTCTCACACAGTGGAACTATCAATTTCATCTTTAATCAACATGAACTTATTCATCATTAATATTATAACTCACAATATTTAACAACCTTGTGTCGTTCCGTGAAAGAGGGGCTTTCGATAAGGATTTTTCCTTATTGGCGCGCAATTAGGTGACCATATCTCTCCTTGACAGAACTTCTAGACATTGTCAATATTTCAAATAATAATATAATTAACTTTGCCGTCTTAATTATTGATTTAATAATATATCATATTATGCAGATGATCTTGTGACAATAATTGAATCAATAATATGAGAGATATGATGATCGTGATTATCAGTAGCAATAATTGAGTATAATCGAGTGACTTCTCACGTAAGCATCAATAATCAATATCAGTATGCTACTACTTAACCACGCCATCGACATTCTTTTCTTTTACTCTAGAGTAGTTCAACGGTTTAACGGTAAAACTTCCGCCAAGTTATTTTTATAAAAAGATAATTATGTCATTTTCTAACTACAAAAATACTTCCGTTGTGGGGTCCACCAATGATTGTGTCCACCACTTGCTTACTTTGCAAAATTTGTAAATATTACCCACAACTATAACATAATATTATATCCATGCCATAATATTCAAAAATATATTTCGAGAGAAATTAATCTTTATTCATAAAAGTTGGGGTCTTACACTACGTGCCAAAGATGACTTTCGTTACAATATAAGCATGAGGATGATGACAATGATATAAGTATCAATCAAGCAAAATCAAGGATAAATATTAAAGATTTTTAATTTATCTAGAGTTTAAAGATGTCCAAATTATCAACATGATACTACTTTGTGGAGTAAAATTCAAGAATAATATTCACGTATCAAAAATAATTTGGACAAAAAAGAATCAATTTTTTGTCATGAATAGTACTACGTGAATAATATCGTATTTATGAATAGTGTCGTATTTATGAATAGTGCCCATGAATAGTACCGTATGAATGAATAATACTGTATGAATAATACCGTATATATGAATAGTGCCCATGAATAGTACTTTGTGAATAGTATCATATATATGAATAGTATCCATGAATAGTACCGTATGAATGGATAATACTATATGAATAAAAATAACACTCCTTACCTTAGTAGAAGACTGGATACTGCAATAGTGAGGTATCAAAATACTCTTGTTCTTCCTCTCTATAGTTTCTCTCTCTATAGTTTCTCTTCTGAGTCTTATTGAATTGGTGAGAATGAAAGAACAAATGAGCTTCTATTTATAGGAAAACATAGTTTCGCTAATTACACTTTTAGGGGCTCAACTTATTACAGTTTAGTACCTTCAATTTTTCTCTATTTTTAATTTAGTCCTTCAAGTATTATCAATCTTGCACAACCTCCCCTAATAGTACATGCATGTGAACTAATAGTTCTATGCATGTGAACAAATAGTTATTTGTATGTGAAGTAATATCAATTAATTTCTCATTTATCCGACTAATTACCCGTTTGGTCAATTTAACATCCAGAAATCAACTATTATCGAAATAAATGTTGATTTCCACTAACACTAATAATCCCAACACAATAGAAATATTATTATCAACAATTTCATCTATGAAAATTTTGAAGTTTGACTTTTTCTAAAAAAGTCAAATGTTGACTTTTTGCCCAAAAAGTCAACCCCGACAAATTTTGTTTTTATAGTGTATTTTTACTAATTTCATCGTCCTAGACTCAAATATCTTGTCCGCATCTCCAAATTCAACTACGAACTCAAATTCAATTTTTAATAACATTCATCATTAATATTATAACTCACAATATTAACAACCAGATCATTCCCAAGAAAGAGAGGGCTTTCCGATAAGAACTTCTCTTTATTGGCGCGCAATTAGGTGCCCAAACCCCTTTCCTCGACAGAACTTTCTAGACATTGTCAATAATATAAATAATAATATGAATAACTTTGTCATCTCAATTATTGATTTAAAAATATAAAATATTATGATAATAATTAAATCAATAACGTGAGATACTATGCAACAATTACTGTGACAATAATTGGATAAAACTGAGTGACTTCACACTTAAGCATCAATAATTAATACCATGTGCTACTATGCAACCACGTATATTACTGTACTTTCATCATCGATTATTTTATGAAAACTTTCTTACTTTGAAAAATTTTCACATATCACCCTTAACTTTAACCTTTTATCAATTTAACCATTTACTAAATAGAATAATTATTATAAAAAAATTGAATACTTTCATTTCATAAAATTCGGGGTCTTACAACCTCCCCTCCTTTTGAAATTTAGCCCTCGAAATTTACGTACTTAGTAGTTCGATGAGATGAGAATACATTGCTTTCTTTTCAGATTGTACCTTCCCGGTTATTTCCTCTATATCATGATTTTCCCATTGCTCATCCGCTATATTTCAGATATCATACTAGAATACATCTTCAAAATAAAGGTTAATTGACATGCCACATATTATCACTATATTTTGACCGACCAATTAAATAACAAATAAACTTAGGTAGGTCATACTAGCGAAGGAATTACCCATCTCTCCCCTCCTAGTTCTAGTCTCACATCTCAGCCAGGGATCATATCCCTAAGCTTTGATACCAACTGTGATGCCCCCAAAATATGTATACATCACCCATTCTGAGTCGCCAAATATATGGTACAGAATACAACTACAACTTAATTATACAACTCTCATGCAAAATATGACAAAACATAAGCTATGAGTTTTAATACAAATATTGTCTCCTAGACAATATCCAAACTCAAATTCAAATCTCATTACAATTATTATCACACTATTTCATAGAATAGTGAGGACTACTTAAGCAACCATCTGGACTGTCACTCCATTTCCCGACTAGTCACAACTATATTATCATTTCTTGAAGAGAACAATGAAAGAAAAGGGTGAGCTCAACTAGCCCAGTAAATGATATTATGACTAAGATAATTCATTTATCAATAGCCTTCATCAGAATAAATCAGAGATTTAGAACATATAGTAGATAATAAAAGTTTTTAACCATAATTACAGCAGAATCAACAATCCATTAGAAGAGTCAAGTAGAACATAATCTCTACTATTAAAAGTCCATCGTTAATATTTTTTACCAGTAATACTCATCAACAGTTCTTTGTTGTACCCAAGACAAATAGAACTTTCATCACCAGTTTTCACCTGAACCACTAAAGATTATAGTTAAATTCACAATTCATATTTATAATTGTGTAAATCAATAGTTTCTCCTTGCCACAAAGGCTTACTAGAACGTTTACTTAATATCCTTACCCCAAAGGCTAAAGATATTCAAATGTAATTAAAATAATCATACCAATCAGTTGTCTATTTTTGCACAATGGGCCAATGATATTCAATTATAAAACTAATTGTCATGATCATACAAATCAATTGTCTATTTGTAACGCCCCGAAATCTGGTCTGTCTTCACACCCGGATTCCGTACATCACGAGTACATCATACATCCAAACATTCATCATTATATACTGAAATATAACAACATACATTCGAAATTCCCAGGTTCTAAAACCATATAACTCCTTTCATTATAAATAACGATAATTACATTATTCTTTACATCTTACACGAGTGACTTTCATCCGCTGCTAAAGATACATAATAGTTCATTAAACTAATATAAAGTTCATTTAACTTATTTTATATTATAATTCTTCACTTAATCTTCACGCTCTTTTACATACTGAATGACACTTCATATGGATACCATCAGCTTGATCTTCACGGGATCCTTAAGTTCTTCTATCATAGTACGCTAAAAATGTTTTTCATTTAAAGCAAGTGTGAGCATTCAATTTTCCAGCAAGTCATAGAAATTGAACAAACAACTTCAAGAGTTTAAACATTCCTTTAGAACTTCAATAACTGAATAAAGGTTATGAAGCAGCTTGAATAATAGGAATAATCACGATTCCTATCATTTGAAAATAATATTATCTTTCATTTTAAAATACTTTCATTCTTCTACCTTTTTCATACACATTTTATCTTGCTAGAATCATTAGCACAGACTTAACAATAACGGATCATGTATAAACAGAGCATTCTCTTATTGAATAGTAAAATCACAGAACAATTCATCTCATAGAAACACCGAAGTGTTCACATTATGGCTCAAGGCCTCATATATTCTACCACTTTGTACAAATATCGTACATTCGCATATAGACAGAGCTTCTCAAGTTCAAGATCTGAGAAGCTTAAGAAACTAACATTCATTTAGAATATGAATGAAGTTAGGAAACTTGCCTTACACATAGCTATAACTTAACTTCTAATTGAAGCTTTACGCTTTAGAAGTACTCGCACGTATGAGTTGCTTTGCTAGTAGAGTCCTTCCACCTCTATTAATGTTCTCATTCTTTCTCTTGTGACTCCATTTTGTTGAGGAGTTCATGGAGCTGAGAAGTTGTGACTGATGCCATTGTCAGAGCAGAATTGGTCCATTTCTGAGAAGTCAAATTCTCTACCATGATCACTCCTTATAACCTTGATTTTCTCTCCTTTCTCGTTCATCACAAGCTTGAGCATTTTGATCAGCTAGGAGCTTGTCTCATCTTTTGAGGTTAGAAAGAACACCCATGTAAATCTGGTGAAGTCATCGATTACTACCAGAGAATATCTCTTTCCTCCAAGGCTCGTAGTTGGAATTGGTCCAAAAAGATCCATGTGTAGTAGCTGTAAAGGCTTGTCAATTGAATTGACAGTTTTGCTTTAGAAAGTGCTTCTGGCATGTTTTCCAAGTTAACAGGCATTGCACAACCTTTCTTTAATGAAATTGAACTTGGGTAGGCCTGCAACTCGATCTTTTGAAGCTAATTTGGACATGGTTTTGAAGTTGAGATGAGAAAGTCTTTGATGCCATAGCCAGCTCATTTCTTCAGATGCTTTAACCAGAAAGCATATTGTCTCATCTGAGCTTAGTTTTCTAAGATTTACTATGTAGACATTTCCTTCTCTTATTCCGGTTAGCTTTACTGCAGATGTCTTCAGGTCTCGGACATGACATTGATTGTTGATAAATGTTACTTGATGACCCTTGTCGCAGAGTTGGCTAATGCTTAGAAGATTGTGTTATAGTCCTTCCACATAGGCCACTTTGCTGAAGGATACTGTACCATTTCAAGCTGAGCCATAGCCTCTTGTCTTGCCAGAGCCATTATCTCTAAAGATGACCAAGGGACCCTCCTTCTCTATGTAGTTAGATAGAAGGGCTTTGTTCCCAGTCATGTGTCTTGAACATCCACTATCCAGATACCAGGTTGTGTTTGTGAAGCTCTTTTCCTGAGGTAACATTAAACCTTCATTTTGGTACACATACTTGCATGGGTCCTACTATGTTAGTACCATCGGGGACCTAAATCTACTTAATTTTGGGTCTCACATGCATGGAATTATAATAACACTTTGCAGCCTTGTGGCCAACTCTGTAGCACACAAAGCATTTGATATGAAACATGTTTGTGTGTGTGTGAAAGTTCTTCCTCCATTTAGACTTTTGTGGGTTATTGGTCATCCTCCTGCTAGGCTGATTTTTCCTTTTCCATGTGTTCTCTTGTTTCATTATTTGTGAGGAGTGTATCTTACTTCTACTGTATCTTCCTGGTTGGTTCGTAGAGTTGATTTTATTGTACTCTACGATCCTTCGAGGTTGATGAGTAGTAGCTAGATTTCTCTTCTCTTTTCTAAAACCTAGACCAGCATGAGATCCCTTACTTCTGAGAATATGAATTAAATCAGCTGGGCAGGGTTTGACAGGCTCATCCTTCTGTGAGGAATTCACAAATATAATGCCTCTACTGAAACCTGCAGCATTACCAATGCTAGTTTCCTTTGCTTTTTCCAAACATAACTCTGAGGTAGATTCCCCAAAGCCTAACCTTGTTCTATCAAAGAGACTTCTCTAGTTAGAGATTAAGGAGTCCATGGATGAAGAGGATTTATTCCATGTAGAGACTGTCTTTTCTAGATCCTCAATCTTAGAGGTTAGACTAGACTCTCTTTACACACTGAGCTCATTTGCCTGTCTCAAGAGCTTATTCTCAGCTTCAAACTTGGAGAGAGAATCAGTACTGAGAAGGGCTGTGTCCAGTTCCTCTTGAAATTTTTCTTTCTCCTTTTGAAGAAGTGAATAGTCTTTAGACAGAACTCTAAACCACTTCATATATTGATGCAGATCAGATGTTATGCCATGTAATGCAGTTCTAAGGTCATCAATATCTACACCAGGAGAGTTGAAGTTAAATACCTCATCGATACTTACTTCATGTATGTTGGAGTTCTGTTTGTCCCTTGCATTTTTGGCCATCAGGCAGAGATTAGCCATTTGAGGATCTTCATCATCTCCAGATTCTGGATTTGAGTCATTATCAGAGTCACTCCACGATCCTCTAGCTACAAGGCCTTTGTCTTTCTTTACTAGCCTTTTGTTGCCTTTGTATTCCTTCTTTGCATGTGATTTCTTCTTGAGTTCTTCTCTAAGAGGTTTGTTGCAGTTGGCAATGAAGTGACCAGGTTTCTTGCAGTTGTAGCATAGGTCATTCATTTGCTCCTGGCTGTTGTAGTTGCTAACTTTCTTTGGCTTGCTGGTTTTTCCTTGACGCATGAATCTTCGTAGTCTTTTAACCAGAATTGCAAAGTCCTCCTCATCATCTTCATCGTAGTCAGAATCAACTTCAGTGTTGACTTTGGAGGTGTTTTCGGTTACTTTGAGAGCAACACCTTTATCCTTCTTTCTTCCTTCAAACAATGTTTCTGCTCGTTGTGTCAGCTCCAGTTCATACGTGAGGAGGTTGCCATATAACTGTTGAACAGTCATTTCATGTAGATTCTTTGATTCTCTTATGGCAGTGGTTTTGGCATCCCACTTGCTTAGTAAAGCTCTCATGAACTTTATAATCAGATCTTTGTTTGGATAGATCTTTCCATAGGCTCGTAGAGAGTTGAGCAAAATATTGAATCTCTCGTATGTGGCAGTGACGTTCTCTCCCTGAGCCTGTGCAAACATCTCATATTATTGAGTCTGGAGAGATTGTTTGTTTTCTCTGACTTCTTCTATTCCTTCATGCATAATGAGTAGTGCTTCCCAAACCTCCTTTGCTATTTTGCAGTTGACCACATTTTCAAATAGATCATCTTCTGATTGAAATAGGATGTTCTTGGCCTTTTTGTCAAGTTGGACAGCTCTCTTCTCGTTCTCTGTCCATTCTCCTTTGACCTTGATCTGTATTCTATTTGGGTCCTCTGTAGTTGGTGCAAGATTTGTAGGAATGTAGGGCCCATTTTGAACAGTTTCAAATAGATCTTCATCTATTGAATCCATGTAAGCTTGCATCCTAACCTTTCAGTTAGCAAATTTATCTTTATTGCACATAGGTGGCTTGCTGCCTCCTCCAGTCTTTGATTCGCTTGGTAAGTGTGCCATTAGATCTACTCAAGCTTTGTAGGTTGTATTATAGAACCTACTCTGATACCTGATACCAATTGTTAGTTCCCGAAGGCATAATTGTTATCTAGAAGGGGGGGGGGGGGTTGAATAGATATTAAAAACTTTTCTTTGTTTAAAGACTGTTTTGATAAAGCTTTGTAGCACAACAGAATTATTGTTTCTTTGAAATCCCTTTTAGATAGCAAGTTAAAGAGAGAAAGGTAGTTATAGCAGTTATAGCATTTGTAGCAGTTATAGCAGTTATAGCAGTTAAAAATAGACACAGTTGTTTTTAAGTGGTTCAGAGCACTCAAAGCTCCTAGTCCACTCTTCTACTCCTTGAGTAGGAAATCCACTAAGGATGTCTTTTACACTTTCTGAATCTCATAGATTCCTTCTAGACCAGCAGTCTAGGCACTTCTAAGTTCACTCTTGAACTCTTCAAGTCCAGCAGACTTAGCTCTTCACAGTTCACTTAGAACTCTTCAAGTCTTTCTAACTTGGAACTTCTTACTTCGGTAGATTGATAGTTGTTGAGTTGTAATTGAGGCTACTCAGTTGCAGTTATGCACTTGTTCGAAAGAACTGAGTAGCTAAGCAAGTTTCTTCTTTTTCTCAGATCGTAGAGTTTATCGTTGAGTGTTCTTGTGCGTTTTGTTCAATACTTGCTTATCGCTCTCATGTGTCTGTATTCTGTATATATGAGATCTTTGAAATCTATCCGTTGAAGTCATCTGATGAAACATTAAATGCATTTGACATTTTTGAGCCTTGATGGAGACATTTCTGCAGATCTTCTGAATTGCATTCTGGCCCACTGACACGGCAGACTGCTTTCTCACCTAACACCTGAAAAGGTATTTTCCTCTGCCCAATGGTCCTTTTCTTAGCTTCTTGAATACGTTCCTTTTGATCAATACTAAGGATATCTTTTGTACCGTTGGGACTGGTGAGTGCTTCAATGTTCAAAACTCATTCCTCATTTGTTAGAATTTGTCTTCAAACAAAAGTTAGGGCTCGATGCTTCTAACACAAGGAAGATGACACTCTACTATCCATATTGTAGTGTCTTGTCATATTGGTGCTTACACTTAAGAGAACACTACGATTTCTCGCAAGGATTTTCACTACGATCTTTTCACTCGACGATCATCACTTGCTCGTCTAGCAGATTCAACGTTTCCGAGAGCACACTACGATCTCTGAGTTAGCTTCGGCAAACGTCTGGACCACTCTACGATTTCTGAAGAGGTCCTTTAAGGCAGATACACTACAATCTTTTAAGCTCTACGATCCTACCTTAGCTTCTGCAATCTGTTGATCAACTTGATAGACTATGATTCTTATTGAAGCCTATCTATACTTTTCAAGTCATGGATCAACCTAACATCTTTGATCTCTTTATCTATACATTCATTTATGGAATGATGACCATTCAAAGCAAAGATCAACCTAACAGATTTGATCTATCACTAAGCCCTTGTACATATATTCCTTGAAGGGCTTTACATATAATCATGAGTATTTGCTTTAAACATCAAATCAAGATATGCATTCTTCCAACACGTGAAGGTGATATGAAGAACCACGATGCAGAAGAAGCAACGTGGGAGTTAGAAGAAATGATGAAAAAGAATTACCCTCAATTATTTGTGTATTTTTTTTATATAGTGAGATTCTGGGGACAGAATCCTTATAAGGGGGAGATAGTGTAACGCCCTAAAAAATTGAACCTTTGTAAATACTTTTAATAATGAATAAAATAATATTATTTATTATTATTACGTGTTGATAAGATGAATGTTGTTTTATAACCTAGAAACGTCGGAATGTCATAGTATTTTAACTACGGGAATGAATTAAAGTGTTTGAATTTCTAAGACGAAAATAAAAGCTTTCCGAGAAATTTTCTGAAAAACACTATTCATCGATTTTCGCTCGGGAATTATTTTTGAACTTCCGAGAAATACGTAACGTTATAATATCAAGGTGATATTGATTATGTAATAATACTCTAAGTATGGAAAACGTAATATTTTGCATGCAGACCTAATTAGAAAAAGTTAGGTTTATTAAGCATTATGGAAAGAAAGTTGTAATCGCATGATGCGTATGCATTGTACGAGATAATGAACGTAAGTATAATACGACGTATTATACTATTAAGAATGGAGAATGGAATGGCGTATATTATGATTTAATATACGAACTAGCATGCGAGCTTTATACGTGGTGTATATATGTTAAGTTGTTTAATTAAATGTAATGGATTTGTAGGATTGTTAGCATATTGGTAGAAGTCCACATAGTAAGTGATACTCAAGACCAAGTGTTTGATAAGTCATGAGTCCAAACTATTGTAATGTAAGCCCAATAAGAAATAAGCTAGATAATTAGCAAGCCCAATGAATAAACCATGATCCATGGAGCAAACCAAGTGTGATATGGGCAGACTTGATGGACAAACTCTTTGTGTGGGGATCAAGTGTTGTGATGGCAAAGAAATAGATTTGCTAGACAAGTTACTTACTTGTAAAGTGAGGAATAGTAAGGAGGTGGAAGTTAAGGAGGTTAACTAAGGAGGTGGAAGGTGTTATTGACTAGTATGCCCTCACCTTGGCTCTCCTATAAATAGGAGAGGTTGTTAGTCATTTTTCATTGTTCAAACTTTCATCCAATACCAATCAACTTAAGTGTTAGAGAGAATAAGCTCACATAAGCACTTATAAGTCATTCAACCTTTGCTAGATTTTCCAAAGAGAAGTGAAGTAATAGTCTTCAAGAGTAAGACTCTTGTCTATTATATCTTTATCTCTCCCATGATAGGATTGATAGAGAAGTGGGATTGTATGCTAAGAACATATAAGAAGTCATTGATGAATGAACTTAAGCCGAATAAGTCGAATAAGCAACTTGAACCTAAATAAGTTGATAAGCTTCTAAAGAACTTATCATATGTTTGTCATATGATGTTAGTATGTTCAATATAGTATGAGAACATTGATTGATGGACTTAAGTCCATAGTAGGTCATATACAAAGGAAATTGTAGTTAATAAGTTGATTAAGTCATTGACTTATGAGAATAAGTCAAAACCTACTTTGAGAATAAGTTGGTGTAATATGTAGCTTGTAATGTTCATATGAAGATTAAAATCCATTTAGAATGGTTAGTAATGAGGTTTCGCTAAAATTCACACGATTGGATTTATATTAAATTTAATTTGTGAAATTCTCGGAATGGAAGTCGTATTTTGTGTTTGAAGTCGAAAACATTGGTTTTCGATGGAGACATGTCATATTTGGCATTATAGAGTTGCGAACTCAAAAATGACCGAATTCTGACTTAGAACAAAGAAAGAAGCGTTGAACGTTCATGGACATTTATCATTTTCATTAAAAATGAACTAATAGGTGAAATTTTAGAAAACGAAGTCAAATAGATAAAATTCTTGCATGAACGCATAGAGTATGTAATTTGTGAACCGTAGGCTTTTGAACGAGCCAATTCGGACTTATAACGAAGAAGTTATGCGTTCGGGAGTTTCGTAAAATTTTCAAAATCTGCAAATTTTCTAAGGCACAGAGTTGGCGCCGCGATGCCAACCCAAGGCCAAATGGGTGGCACGGCAGTATGGCAAACACGTTGTCTAAGCATATCTTGCTAACTCCGCGGCCAACCTGACACGAAGAGTAAGGACTCGTGCCGCAGCACCGAGTCTGGTCTGAGCATCTAGTTAACTCACGCCGCAGTGTGGCTTGAAGAGTAATGGGTGGCGCCACAGCGCCAACCCTAGGATGTGAGCAGTATAGAATGTTTACAAATATAACATGAACAACAACTCAGTAATAATAAACTGAGGAACTTATAAGGGTATGATAAGGTATTGATGAACCTTATTTTATGTTGTCTAAAGGTTTAAGATATGTATTTAATCATGAACGAATGAGAACGACGTAATGAAAAGCCGGAACCCATAATAACAGATCTAAGTCAAGATTTAGATTGAGATGAAGGGTAAGATATAATAGTATACATACTTGATTATATATGTCCTAATGTGGTACGTTATACGATCATGTATTGTAGAGACTTAGAGACTTAAAGTGTATGTGTGATGATCAGTAAGAAGACGCTGAAGGCAAGTATTCTAACCCTTGTTCCAGTTCAGTCTGGACAAGCTTAGTAATTCATGTATTCTTTCGCATGAAGTTTTGAATGATGAAGTCAAAGCCAATTCTTTCGGCTAGACTTATATTATGATTATGTCAAGCATGATTAATGTTTACCGAGTTATATTGGTGTGGTTGTCAATCGAAGACCGAGTATGCTAAAATGTTTTTATCGTTTAACGACAGGCACGTGAGGTTGCCACAACTTAAATATATAAACGTTTAATGAATGTAGTGTTGATCAACATAGAGTACTATAGGCTGATCACCTAGACGTGCTCGTAAGTAATGTCGGACTTACGGACTTAGTGTCGGGATGTCCTTTTCAAAAGATCTTAAGAAATGCTCAAGGTCTTGGATCAGAATTGATGTTTTACTGAATATTGTTGTTGTAAAACCTTTTGAATGAAAAGAAGTGCTTTTTTGAATTATCGATAGTACTTCGTAATTATTTTTCAGTTACTGAAGATATATGAGTTCTAGTTTCAAGCATGTTGTCTATTAAAATTGTAGTACTTGCTGAGCTAGTCATGCTCACTCATGCTTGAACCATATGAATATAGCTAAGATCGAGCAGACCGAAGGCTCCGGCAAAGATAAGGGCATAGCGAAGACGAACCCTTATATTACTTATGTAATAGTGTAGGTAAATGTTTGTAATATATGGAATATTATGATAAGAATGAACGAATGGGTTATAAAGAACCTGGGAAATTTAATATTTTTTTGAATATATAGAAGTTATATTAGTCCTTTTGAGACTATTCAATTAAATGAATGAATGAATGAATGAATGGTAGTACTATGTAGCACCATCTGTCGGGTTGGAAGATACCCGAATTTGGGGGCGTAACACCTGCAGGGGAGCTGTCGTTTACACTCCTAAATTAACCTCGCTTTGACTTTATAAATTCAAACAATTAGCACAGTAGTAAGCAAGGATCGATCCCACGGAGAGTGATTTGTTTTATATTTATTCTATTATTTTGATAGGAAATAAAGATGGGGGGTTTTGAAAATTGTTTTTAAACTAAGAAAACATGAATTAATGATGGAATTAAACAAATATGTAAAAACTTCATTTCTGTAGTTTAGTTTCACCAAGTACACCAATCAATTAATCAAGTTATTATTATTATTATTTTTCATTCAATGAAACTATTAGGCCTAGACAACAATAAGGTCTGATATTCGAAATTCTTTTTAGATTTTCACTATATGAAATAAGCTCTCCACCAAATTCTAACTAGCATACAACCTAGAACAAGCTCTCTAGATTTAATATGATAGAAGAATTAAGAAATAGAGAATTAGGCTAATCCAAGCAACAAACACATAAGCTCAATTTGTTTAACTTGTTTTTTGATAATATTAACAATACACAAAAGTTTTTCCACAATTAGTATTACCAAGTTGTTACTTATGATGAAGACAGATATCAATTATACGTAATACCAATCTTAATCTAGCAGATGATAATGATCAAATTAACTCAATTGGCCATATCAAATTAATTAGATCAACTAACATGCAATCAATGAAAATAGATTATTAGAAGAAATTTTACACAAGAAGGAATAAATAATAATACTCAGTTAATCAATTACTTGTAACAAGGATTCACCTCCCTTTAGAACTGAATGAAAAGAACTAGCCTGACATGCTCTTGAGTCTACACTCCAATAGATGATAGTTGATTGTTGAATGAATAAAACCCTGACTATCATCCTCTATTTATAGTGCTAGACAAGTCCCTAAATCCTATGAGAAGTAGAAATCCAAATACTAAAAGGAATTACAAATCACTCTAATTTCCATAAAGAAATAGAATTTAATTTGGAAATAAATCTTTGTCTAAAGGAAATCCTAAAGCTAATAGAAATATCAATCCAATTCCATGTAGAAGTCTGCAAAAATATGCATTTAGAATCTTTCCAAAAACCCAAGATTTCCCAATTTTCCCGCTCAAATTCGTTGGGGCGAATTTTCATTTCCTCTTGCGACGTCCTTTTGTAAAATTAGCATAATTTTTAATCCGGGATGAGTTACGGGGCCTGCTAACTATCAAAACGAAGATATCGACGAGATCTACAACTTTTATTCTTTGAGATTTGACAGTTTCTAGTTAGATCAAGATCGAAATTAGGCTCTAAACGACTGCTATGCAAATTGCAACTTCCAAGTTTTGAGGTTCAACTTCCGTTTGGTAAAAAAGATCATAACTTTTTCATATGAACTCCGATTAGGATGATTCAAGATGTTACATAAAGCTAAGGAAAATCTTTACAATAAAATCTAAGTCCCAAGCCAAGACCATGCATCCATCTTAGCATTAAAAACCCTGTGATTTTCCCTTTTTCCTCATTTCAGCTCCAATTCTTCCTGAAATCATTAAACACCTTAATAAGTTCATATACACATAAAACATGCAATAAAACTAAATATAAAGGATTCAAAATAAATGAATAATATGCACTCATCAGGCTCCCCCGTCTATAAATAGAATGCTTGGGGTGGTCATTTTAGAAGAAAAAAAGGCGATGAAGCCATATCCATTTTGCTTTGTACACACTATAAACTGTGTGCTTTCTCTTTTCAAACACATGTGAGCTTGTACTGTGCTATATTTTACCGGTGGAAACCGAGTGTTCATTCATTTAAAGCTATTTGAAGTCTTCTTGGCAGCCCACTGTAAGACTTCTTAAATTTCTTAAAGTCTTTCTCTATTACTTTTCACACATAGTTATTAACGTTGAGAGTCGTGTGTGTGTGTCTGCCCAGACTTCGGTCCATGACTTTTTATTGCTTATATATATATATATATATATATATATATATATATATATATATATATATCCTCAATTGGCAAATCAACGAACTGAGCCTGGATCGATATATATCCGGTGCGTTTACATCTTTTATATATATATATATTTACATTTCAGTCCCGCCTGGAGTTTACTTCATGGCAGTTAATCGCACACACACACGTACACACACACACACACATATATATATATATATATATATATATATTTATTTATTTATTTATATTTTCGTCCCACCTGGAGTTTACTTCGTTGCGGTTGATCGTCTCTCTCTCTCTTTCTCCCTCTATATATATATATATATATATTGATTTTATATATTTACATTTCCAATTCCCCATTGAGTTTACTTCGTGGCGGTCGATCGCTCATATATATATGTAAGGAATAAACATGTGAATGATATTCCTATTTATATATGATTTGATTATGATATATATATGAATGAATATGCAAGTATGCTTGCATTAAGAAAAGTTGTGAAGTCCTCTGATAGATTATAGAAACATATGTACAAGGACTTAGAATGAATTGATCAAATATGTTAGGTTGATCCTACATAAACAAAATAGCTTTGTAAAGTCCTTAAGAAGAAATGATGTACAAGGACTATAAACATAGAAAGATCAAGCATGTTAGGTTGATTGAATGATGTAATTGATAGGCTTGTCTGATCGTCGAGCACTGCACCAGAAATCGCAGTTTGCTAGGAGAGTCAAGGATAACTCGAGAGCTATCGAGGCAAAATCGTAGTCTGCAAGATAGTAGATCTCGGAGTTTGTAGACTTCCAGGAGAGACGAGGAAGGATCGTAGTGTGTCGAGTAAAGCTTCCTCGGAGCCGTAGTCTGTTGAGGAAGTCATGTTCAGCATCATAGAGACAACCTTCCTACGAGCTGACCGAGCATCTACCGAAGTCAAGTCAAGAATCAAAGAATACACTCGGAGTCGTAGAGTCTACTAACAGCCAAGACAAGGATCATAGACTACACTCAGAGTCGTAGAGTCAATTGATCATATCAAAGGCAGAGATCGTAGTCGAGCAAGATCGTGTCAAGATCTGAACTTAGGGTCGTATTGTTTGCACAGAGCTAAGACCTCAACAGATGTTCTCATAAAGCCAAAGAAGAATCGTAGAGCAAATACGATTCTCAACAATTGAGCACTCCCAGAATATCCAAAGGAATGAAGCCTCTGGTTAGTACTACAAAGATACATCTCACCTAAAGGTAGCCAGAGAGTACTCAACGAATGGCATGCAAGCTAATAGAAGATCTAAGCATCAACCCAATCAACATCCAGATTGAGTTGTGAAGCCATTCAAGATGAAGTCTTCCACAAGATAATCATAAGAAGACTTCAGTAACTGACTAAGGAAAGTCAGCATGTGCAGTAGCTGTCAAGTGGAAAGATGACAACGATCTTGGAAGTAACCAGGATCATAGTGTTCACCAAATGAAGAAGGTACTGATGGAGTATACACAAAGATACTAGTCAGCCTCTGAAGAATAAGGCTAAAGTGATTAAGCATTGGGCCAGTTCATTGATGATAAGTGAACGGGAGATCACAAGGAGAAAGCGAGCTGGACACGCCACAAATCTGAAGTGTCTTGTTATTCAGAAGTGGCCAGAGCAAGGAGTCAAGCTATCAGTATCTAAGACCAGTCGAGGCAAACAGAAGTGTTGAAGCACTGCACGAAAGAAGGAAGAGTTGTTCTTCACTAAAGATCAAGTGAACACTCTTCAAGATCGTAGTGCTGACTCTACATGTCAATAAGAATCAGTCAATAAGACACTACGATCAGGTCCGAGAAGAAGTGCATCAAAATCGTTGAGTTCAAACAACTGAGGATTGAAGCATTGTCAACGGTTAAATCTGAAGGTTGGAATTCAGACAAAGGCTTATTGAGAGCATCGATGCAAGGACAACCTCTGATCGAGAAATCATAAAGAGGAAATAAAGTCGTTGACCCGCCCGAGACATCAAAGTAACATAATTGACAAGGTAGGTGAAATAGCAGACTACAGTGTCAGGAAGTTAGAAAAAGATGTTATGTCACATCTACAGTCTGCACCAAATAACTTGAGATCTGTGAAGCAATTTGAATAGCTTTGAACGGCTACCTTCCAATGGGATGATTGGAATGTAATATAAATCAACAGTGCTTCAAAGATCAAGAGTTGCTGATGATCACTATGTTGCAGAATCGTTGAGTTGGTGAATGCTATTATTGACTCTATGAGTTCCACCAAAGATTCACAGAACAAGTCTCAGTGACAGTGAGACTACTACGATGGAAGTGAAGCAGCTTTGAAGAAGGACTTAATCAGATTAGAGCTTCACTCAACAGAGATGAGAATGCCACTGAAGATGGGAGCCAAGCTGAGAGCCGGGAAGGCCAAGAAGATAGCATTCAGAAGAGTGGCTGAGTACAAAGAAGATCAAGAGAGCCACTCTACAAATCACCATTAACAAAAAAGCTGAAACTGAACAAGTGCAGAACCATGTCTGCAAAACATTCTAGAAGGGTTCAGGGATTGCTAAGTGCCAGACGAAGTCTATTAAAAACACAAAGACTTCGCAAATCCAGATGGTGATGGTTCACTGCTGACATCAGAAAAAGATGAACAGAAGGAGTAAAGATCAGCTGCTCCAATGAAGATGTGGTCCAGACTCAAAGCAGAATGCAAAGAGGACCACACCAAGCTGCTAAGTATAAAAGATGTTTAGAGCCTAATGACATCTTAGCAGCTCAGCACCAACAACTACAACAACTATAACAACAAGAAGCCATGGCCTGAGGGGTCCTTGTCCGGAGGGACTAAATGAAGTTCTAAGCCTGCTGGGCTTGAAGAGTTCCTAGGGAACTAGAGAAGTTCCAAGGTCACGGCCTTGAAGAGTTCTTAGTGAATCAAGTCTAAAAGGTCACGGGCCTCAAGGAATCTTAGTGATTCGGTGGTGCTTTGCCTTTCCTTAGTGGAAATCCTGCTAGTTGAAAGAAGAAGAGTGGATTAGGAGCTTGAGTCTCTGAACCACTTAAAACCCCTTGTGTCATTTATTTTATGTACATTAACTACTTTAACTGCTATGTATGTTTTAACTTCTTACTACTGAATTAACTCTACGAACAATGTATGTTTGATTATGAATATATCAATGAAGGGGATCTTTTACTTATTCCGCTGTGCTTGAAAAGATTCTTATGTTTGTCATATGCTAATTCATGAGTAATACAAAATAAATGAGAAAAGTATTTGAAACTAAAAAGGATCTATTCAACCCCCCCTTCTAGATCTATATTGTGCATACTGGGAACTAACAATTGGTATCAGAGCAGGTTCTCATGCTATATTCAAAAGGTAATCTCTTTGAGTTAGATCCTAGGCACAAATATTGTTCTAAACTTAGTTTAGTAGTAAGTCACTTGTTATATGCAAATGAGCTCACACGTTGGATATATTGTGTACAGGTAAATGTGTATATACACCTGAAGCTACTCAGATTGGTCCATACTCTCAATTGCCATATCAACAAGACCAATCCTTGCTTGTAGTCAATCTTGTTGTCTGAATACCAGGCTAGAAATCTCAAATGACATCAACAAAAAAGAGTCAAACATCCACCAGCCTAAAGAGAAGAAAAGGCCATACATGCTAAGAAATGTTTTTATTCAGAAAAGGAAGAAGAACTTCTCAAACATGTATCTGGCCAACCAGCAGCTGAATGTAAGCCTTGTAAACTCAAGGATGTCGAAGAACTAAAGACACTGATATTCTCTTAGCTTGCATCTTCAAGACCACGACTCATTGATTGAAGATCAGCTGGAGCAACAAGCTGTCAGAAGCAAATGAGAAAACATGCACATCAATGCCTAAACTCAGTATATATAAGATAAATGACTGTTAAGAAACTGACAGTAAAAAGGTACGGTTCCTCACTATTATAAAAATGAACATCATTATTGCACCTCACTTATGAACTATAACATTTTTCCTTCAAGGAGTCATAATCTACCCAAAAAAGGTGAATAAAGAAAGTACACTGATGGTGAAAACTCAAATGTCTATAAACTTTCTCTCTATCCAAGTTTTAGGTTGAAGATGACAACTTGAAAGAAACCTGAAATGGGGTTTAAGAGCATCACAGGTCAAATGAATGTGAAGTAATCTTTGCTGATGGGTTAATGTGTCTGTACATCCTATGATCTAAGTGTTTAATGACACACAGAATATGACCAGGTCTACAAAAGAATCTTGAAGATTCATAGAAACTGATCACCTCCATGAATAAACCAAATACTAATAAATCGTAGAGTTGATTCTCACTCTGTGAACATTTAAACCCTGTGAACATAACTTAGCAAATGATGAAACCATCAAGGAAAAGAGTGTTTTATTAAAATAGCAGATTTCTCTCACACTCACCACTATGCATCTCAAAATATATTATCTAAATTAATTATATACATGAATATGACTGATGGTGGTCAATATGATGATTATCCAAAGATATGAGGAACAAGGGTTTTGAAAACTAACCTAGCAGGACCCATTTAACCATGGGTACCACAAATTAGAAACAGATATAATCTGCAGGTACTTGGTTTATCTGACCACACTAAGGAATGCTAAAGAAAAAGACTTCAGTCAAAAAGACTCAACCAGCAGAAGGCTTAGGACTGTTCAGAAATAATTCTGACAAAACTCCTACACGTCAAAGCCTATCCTTGAAGACCTGTTGAGCTAATCTAAATGAAGCTCAAATGGATGCTAACCTTTATATGAAAGCAGGCCACTCAACCAAAGATGAAAAATGGTCTAAGATGATCAAGTATGCAAAACTTGTCCTCAAGGAAGCCCACATCAGAGGATCATCAAGCATCAAACATGAGGAACTTATTACGGGAGCAGAACTTCATGAGCTCAAGATGACAAGGAAGACTAAAATTGTAGTGCTGTCATAGGATTGAAGAACGATCAACTTTGAAGATTTAATGACTTCAGCCATAAGGAGATATGCAGGGATGCTTCCCAATGTACATGAAGGAAAAGAATCACACCTCACTGAAAAGACAACATCAACCATGGGGGATCAGTGATCTATTAAGGAAGAACAACACTGAAATACTCTATGAAGCAATGTACCAGCTATAGAGTCCCAAAACTTTATGGCTGATGAACTAAATGAAGATCCATAGTCAGTGGGAACGTCTCAAAACGTACTACTGATAACCGATCAGCCACCCAACTCAAAATCGTGGAGTGCCTACAATCAAACATATGATCATAGTGTAAAAGCAGGAAGACACCACGATCACATCAAATGCAATTGTCTGAAGTTGATAGAGGACCTCCTCACCAGAAAAGGTCAAAAGAGATATCAGTGCAAATTACTCCTAAAACATTTCATCTGGAAAGCGCCTTAGGGACAAACCTGACCCTTAGCTCACTCTAAGAGGTTGGCCCTTCCTGAGCTACCTTAATCCAGAAGAATTGCTTAATCAAGTTCATCTCAAGGATCAAGACAGTCAACGATCGCAGAGTAGAGTTTGAGAGAAGTCAACGATCGTGATGTAACCTCTCCGATCACAGTACAACCTCAGCGATCGTAGAAACAGACTCGACGATTGAAGTCTTACAAGAGGCTACTCTTAACTTATAAGAATCTTGGAAGAACAGGACAAATGCTCAAACATTTAGATTATGGGAGATAAGTTTGAAGATTGGTTGGAAAGATGTCCTATTGAAGAAACGTGCCCAAGGCTTCATGAAGTACATCAGTAGTTGAACCTTGTAGGTTCAAAATGAGAAGAATATCAAAACCATCCACTACAACATCTCTCAAAAGCTGATCGTTGAGTTAACAAAGAAAAATGTAGAGTCCATAGCTGCTTTATCATGCTACTCTACGAACCGAAGAGGTCAACGGTCAATCCACATCAATCAAACGTCTACTCTTCTAAAAGAGACATCTAACTGAAAAGTTAATGGGGAGTTACTGACTCATTCTTCGTGTAAGACTCAACTTTTATGAATAAAGATGAATTTTCTATAATTATCATTTTAAATATTATGGAATGAATTTGATATAATATTATAGTTGTGGGTAATATTTAGAAATTTTGCAAAATCACGCAAGTTGTTTATAATATTCGATTGGTCGGGAATATTCAATGACGACAAAGACAATCATTGGTGGACCCCATTAATGAAATTATTGTTTGATTAAAAAACGACAAAAATATTTTTATGAAAATAACGGCGGAAGTTATCTTCATTAACTGTTGAAACACACGGTGTTAAAAAATACAGAATACGCGTGGATGCATATTAGCACACCTGGTATTGATTATTGATGCTTGTGTGAGAAGTCATTCGGTTTTATTCAATTATTATGTTTATATTTTATATATTATTAAATCAATAATTGAGATGACAGAGTTATTAATATTATTATTTGAATTATTAACGATGTCTCAAGTTACTCGCCAGGAGAGGTTTGGTCACATAATTCATGGCCCAATAAGGAGAAATCCTTATTGGAAAGTCCCTCTCTTTCTTGAGCGACACGATCGATTAATAGTGTGAATAATAATAATGATGAAGTTTTGTTTTATTAGTATTATTAATGTAATAAAATAGAAAAGCTTTTTATATAAAATAGAATACTTTTATAAAGTTATTCGTTTTATTAGGCTAATAGTAAAAGCTTTTTATATAAAACAGAATACTTTTATAAAGTTATCTGTTTTATTAGACAATAATTAGATTATATTATATTTTATTATGCATAGTATTTGCATAGTGCCTGCATAGTGTTTGTATAGTAAAATCTTTTTAAAAGTTATTCGTTTTATTAGATTATGAATAGAATATATTATATTTTATTGAAAACAAATCTGGACCATCCGTTTAAAGTAAATCGATCTAGACCGTTCATGGATTGGTTACTATTCAGTCCATTCTTCTATAAATAGAAGCTCATTCCTTCATTATTTCTTACGAATTCACTGAAACTCTAGAGAGAGAAACTGTAGAGAGAGTTATTCTTCTATAATCTTGAGTGTATTTCTTTAGCGTTTAAGAAAGCTTTGAGCGTAGTGTAAGTTTCTTCAAGTATATCCTCGCCCTACCGTCGGAGTACACTTCTTTATAAGGTAAGGGGTATTTTTTTTTTCATATTCATGAAGAGAACTTCATTATTCCATTATTTATTATTACATTTGAATAACTTTGTATACTGTTGCTCTACCCTATACTTGGTGAAATTCTTCATTATTCCATTATTTATTATTCTCATTGAATAACTCGCCATCTTAATACCGCATACATGGTGAAATTCTGTTATTATTCCATTCTTTATTATTCATTGGAATATCCATGCATCAATATGGTTTTACGTTGGACCCGGTTCCGCTCTTTATTTTTCTCGCTGGAATATCCCGTGCATGTGTTTTACGCCGACCGGTTCCGTTATTTATTATTCTCGTGGAATAACTCCGCCTGCAATACCGCATGCATGGTGATTTCATTGTTAATCCATTCTTTATTATTCTCGTTGGAATATCGCGTTTGGTCGCGTATTACGCTCGACCTAGTTCCATTATTTATTATTCATTGGAATAACTTTGTCTACATCTGGCACCGCATGCATGGTGATTTCTTTTATTATTCCATTCTTTATTATACTCAAATTGGTTAAAGTTTTGACTTCTATACTCCATAAAATTAGTGGAATATCCTCGATATTTGCGCTTTCATCCATTATCTTTTTTATGGAAATATTCTTTTGAGCATTCTTGAATTTTACTCTACAAAGAAGTATCATGTTGACAATTTGGACGTTATTAGTTCCCGGATAAATTAATTCTTGAACTTGTTTTATTGAATTCTTATATCATTGCCATCATCCTCATGTTTATATTTTTGTTGAAAGTCATCATGTATTCAGGTGCATAGATGGACTTGGTATGATTATGACCGTGGATTATTCAAAGGTAATCACGGCCGTAATGTTACAAATGATGTGGAAAAAAGTCCTCATTGGCTGTAGTGCATTGATGGACAGCTTGTTGGCATGATCATGACCATTGATGAATACATGAATTATCTTGGCCCGTAGTGCATGGATAATTTGTGGTTGTGATACTTATGAATATCCTCGGTAGTAGTAGCGCGGGATGAGGTGGATTATTTATTGTCGAGTCCCAATGATAAAAGTGATGAAAACCTTTTAAATCATAAAAGATAGTAGATTTTATTCTCTACTTGACTCTTTTAATGGATCGCGTGTTCCGCCGCAGCTTAAACTTGATGTCTATTGTATTTTATCGGTTTACCCTTCGTTGAAGACTAATGATAATTTATTCGCATTATCTTAGTCATAATATTTCTTCTTGGGCTAGTTGAGCTCACACCTTTCTTTCACTTTGTTCTCTTTAGGAAATGAGAACGTGGCATGGGACTAGTTGGGAAACCGAGTGATTCGGTCGTGATGATAATATATAGCAGCCCTCACTATTCATTAAATAGTGTGACAATAAATGTAATGAGGACTTACTCTGAGAGTGGATATTGTCTAGAAGACAATATTTGTATTAAATCTCACAGCTTTCTTGTTGTATATTAAAGATTGTATTTGTATTCTGTACCATGTATTTGGTGACTCAAATAGGTGATGTATACCTATTTTGGGGGCATCACAACTGGGCATCGTGCAACCAATGGCCAGTTGACACATCACAGCATATGCAGAGTTAGAAGAAACTGCCATAAAGACAAATTCAAATTTTATAAATAGTTACCTGGAACTATCGAACCTCTCTCCCTCCTATTTTCAAACCCTAGAGTTCTCTTCGAAGCTTAAATTAATTAAGCCTCCAGAACCCTCTCATAAATCTCTCTGAATCAATATCTATATTCCTCAAATCATTAAAATGGAAGATTGGCGAGTAATCACTGGCATCCAGCTCGGAACCAAGTTGTTTGAGAAATTCGAAAACAAGTTTAGAGACATTCTTGAACTTGTGAAGAAAGCTGGATTCTCAGAATGTCTTGAGGCAAGCACTAGAGTATACACTAAACTAGTTAAGGAATTCTACTCAAATGCATCCATAAATGCCAGAACTCTTTCAACCAAGGTTAAAGGTCAATCTCTAAAACTAAAATCATTCGATATTAATCAATGCTTAGGTTTTCCTGACCTAGGACTGAAAAACCTTGATGAGATCGACACTGAACAAGCAAAGGAGATTATGGGGTACCAAAGAAACCTTAGTCTGAAGGACATGAAGAAAAAGGAGTTTCCTGAGGAATTCAAGTTCCTTGCTGAGATAGTAGGCAAATGTATACTATGCAAGGATACGGCACATGACACTGTGCTTGATCAACAACTGAAGATTATGTCTGTAATAGTTCTGAAGAAATGAATAAACTTTGGAGTTATCCTGTTCGATCAAATCTTAAAATGGGTGGAAAAGACTGAGTTGAAGAAGTCTACAGAAAAACAACTTACAAAGGTGTTTCATGGAAGACTGCTAAGTATTGTGATGAAGAAAAGGCTGGGAAGCAAGATCAAGGATGATGAGGGAGAACCTCTGAATGTTCACAAAGTAATGTCTCCACAACTATTTATGAATTGGAAGAAAAACCAAATGGAGAACATAAGGCTAACTACAGCAGGGGGCAGCAGAAAGAACTCTGCTAAGAAAAGAAAGGTAAAAGAGGTGGAAAGTTCTGAATCAGATGACTCTGTACCAGTAAAGACCACAAAGAGGAGAAGTAACAGACTATCTCAAGGGCCATCCAAAAAGAAAGCTAAGGTGGTAAAAAGATAAGTCCCAATTTCCCAAGAAAGTTCATCTGACAAAAGGGAGAACGTAGAGTCAGAGGAAGAAAAGGAAACTGATGGTCTCAAGACCGAGCCCCCAAAGAACGAATCCGACAATGAAGCTGAAGCTGGATTCTTGGAAGAAAATGCAGAATCTGCTAATGAAGAAAATTGCACAAGCCTTGTGGCCAACTCTCAGAGCATTCACTCTGATGATGAATAAAAGTTACAAGCTAACCAAACTGCACCTTCAAATGCAAATGCTCCAACAAACCTAGATGATGGGCCAAATGATGTTAATTCTTAAGAAGGAGGACATGATCCTACCAATGCTGAAAGTCAAGGAAGCTTGCCTAATGATTCAAAGGCTTCAGAGTCTCAAGAACAAGAAGAGTCTGAGTCTCCCATAGTTGAGCCTCCAAGGAGAAGGAAGAGCCACAGATTAATTGCCCAATTTGCCTCCAAGAAGAAAAATGATCACTCTACTGCAATCATCGAATTAAGTGATGATGAATAAGAATTACAGGAGGAAAGTGCTGAAATTGGAACTAGCATTGAAGAAGATGATTCCAAGGAAGATGTTGCTGAAGAATGTTCTGAAAATAAAAATCTACAAGAAGACTTCACTGATGATTCTGAAGAAGGGAGTCAGCAAGATTCTGGCTCAAAAAGGGAAGAAATAGAGAAAGATTCTAATTCTGCACCTCAGGAATCAGAGGAACCAGAATAGTATCATGTTCTCTCTCCAACTAGAATTAACAGAAGAATAGTAGTAGAGGTCTTTGATGAACCACCAGCTGAACTAGTAGCAAGATGGATAAATCATGGAAATGAACAACTTCGAGTTGTAAGAATGACTACAGATGAAGTGCTTCATAACTAGAAAAATATGGAGTTAGATTGCACAATAATATTGTACAATTATGAAGATCCTCTAATGAGATGGTTCTTCCCATGGATGTCGTGGTTGAAGGCTCATACTAATATTGATGAGAGCTACTTCAGCTAGTGTTATTCTCAGTTTCCAAATCTGGAGCCGGTGTCACAAAACTTCCTAAGGGTAAAGAAGTTTGCAACCATGATGATAAATGACAAGCCCCATTACAAAGTCTACCGGCATACTGACAATCACTATATTCCCCACGATCGTAGAGTGGACTCTGATGGAAAAAGGAATATGGCCAAGGAACTGATCATAGGGTCTGTTCATTTTACCACTGATAGTGTTCAAGTCTAGAATAAGAAGTCTTCATCTGCTCAAGCACTGTTGCCCAACATACCTTCATCTTCCAATAGCGATTGGTACTCAACGATCTTTTAGATTGTCAACACCTTCGAAAATTTGTCCAAGTATGAAAATCGTGGAGTCCAATCTAGTGTCCTACAAGAGGCTGCCCAACCAGATGATCAAATTTCCATGGAGCATGAATTGTTGAAGAATTCTGTTAACCTGATTGAGAAGATATCTCAAATCAATGAAAAGTCAGATGCTGACAGCAACAGAAGACAACTCAGTTCAAGATAGAATCCAAGCTACTATAGCTTATGTATCTCTAAAAATCAAAGAAAAAGATCACATCTATCTGAAGGCCATAAATGATCAAAAACCAGAAGCTCTACGAACACAGAAGGCAAATGAAGAACAACTCCAAGCCCTCTCTGACAAGATTGACAACATAAATCAGTCCTTCTCTATGCAACTTGAGTTAAGCCAACAAGAACTCAAGATTGAAGTTGGTCACTCCTCTTATCTAATGGAGCAGCTTATGTCCAACATGGAGAAGCTTATGTCCAACATGGAACATCTCTCTCAAGTGATTAATGACAAAAAGGGGGAGAAAAAGAGGCATAAAAAAAGGCAGAGTAAGAGGCATTTAAGAAAGGGCAAGGAGAGTAGGAGCAGACAAGACAGGAAGGCAAAGAAGAAGAAAGAAGAAGAAGAAGACGATGGTTCATCATCTGAGGGGGAGCCAAAGGATGATGAGCCTAAGGCTGAGGGGGAGCCAGAAGAAGAGGAGAAGGAGGAGCAAACAAACCAAACAGATGAGTAGCTGATCAACAGACATCTTGGAGACATACATGTAGAGCAGCAAACAAACCAAACAGATGAGTAGCTGATCAACAGACATCCTGGAGACATACATGGAGCTAAAGAGGTACATCTCTAACTAGTTAGGTATGTTCTAGATCCAGGATGTAAAATGTCATAGTGTATTAAATTCCATATTATTATAAATGACATTCATGATTATCTGTTTTAGAAATACAACAGCTCACTGTATATAAGATTCATTCATAACATGCATATTCACTTATTATTTTTGTCATAATCAAATAGGGGGAGATTGTAAGGAATAAACATGTGAATGATATTCCTATTTATATATGATTTGATTATGATATATATATGAATGAATATGTAAGTATGGTTGCATTCAGAAAAGCTATGAAGTCCGCTGATAGATTATAAAAACTGTGACGCCCCCAAATTCGGGTATCTTTCAACCCGACATATGGTGCTACACGGTACTTATAACTATACAATCATTCCTTTGAAATACAACATAATGAATGTAATTACTATCTTCTTATTACAATCAAAGTATAATCCTTCCTAGGTTCTTAAACAGATTATATTGTTCGTTGTTCGTAAAGTATAATACATACAACATACTAATCTATTACACGATGGCTAACTATCCATCTTATCTTTGCCCTTATCTCTCTTAGCATTCTCAGTACGTTCTGTAATCATATAATTCATGCAAGAAGTGAGCATAACAAGCTCAGCAAGTTTAACAAATGATAACATTAATACCACATTCGTGAATTATATGACAATTCATACATAACTGAACAAATAGTTATGAAGTATTATGAAACAATAACACTTCAACAATCCATATCATCAATTCCCAAAGTATAGAATAGATTAGGAATTCTGAACCGGTCGATAGACCATGAACAGTAGCTTTCTAGGTGATCAGCCTATAGTACTCTATGTTGATCAACACTCATTCGTTAAACGTATTTACATTTAAGTTTTGGCAAACTCGCGTGCCCATCGAATAATCGATGAAAAATACTTTTGTTTGTTCATAGACAAACCTTGCCTTCACATCCGTACCAATTACTTGGCATAGTGTTAACATTTCTATATAGAAAGATATGAATATGAATCAATCTATATCCTATGAATAGTCTAGCCAAGTTAAAACTGGCATTGACCATTTCTTTAAAACTAGTCGTGCAATTCAGTACAATGAATCACATAAAACTTGACTAACTTGAAAGTTAGACAAGCATTAAGAAAACTTGCCTTTTAGCGTCTTTAAATAACTTAATCGACTGACCACAGCCTTTACAGAATTCACATGATATATTCACATAGAACACTGTAATTAGCTATCAAACAATTATTCACATTGTTCCTACCAACTTCTTTCTCTTCTATCTTTGTTAACTTTATTTCATTAATAAAGTCAATTCGACTCATTACCCTTCGTCCCGGCTTATTAACCAACTTATGTTATTAATCGGACTCTGTCATCATTGGTGAAGTACCAATGTCGTTTACCGATTACGGTTCATTGATAACATTTTATGTTCTTCGTTCATAAATTAATAACATACATTAAATTCCTAAGTTTCAATACCATATACCTTAGTATATATAGTATAGGAATAGTTCTAGTATACTTATGAAGTGCATAAACTTAACTAAGATAGGTCTTTGAACAATTGCAGTTCAAACCTAAGTCATCTAACAAATACTACGCACCAGTCATTGCATGGCTGCGACATTACTTACTATACAAGACCGGCATCATGACGCCAGCTTCAATACCCATGTCCTGGTCTCGGCGCTACGGCGCGAGACTTCCTTATACCAAATATGGCGCAAGCAAGACCACTTTCCAAAGAGTTAATGACATTGTGCTTGCGTGATGCGCGCGACACTTTAAAGCAATCGTCTGGCGCCACAAGTGTGCGGACCTCGATTAGAAATTTTCAACAGATAAAAATTGTTGTGAGTTTCTTAGATCCATAACTTCTTCGTTATAAGTCCAATTTGGTCCGTTCAAAAGCCTACACGTCATAAATGACATACTCTACGCGTTCATATAAGAATTTGACACTTTCGAATTCGTTAACTCAAAATTCACTATTGAGTTCATTTTTAAGCGTCAAATCTTAGTAATAAGCGTTCAATGCTCGTTTTCTTCGTTTTAAGTCAGAATCCGACGATTCTTGAGTCCACGACTCTTAAATACCCTATCTCATGTACTGACATTGAAAAACAACGTTTTCAAGTCTCACAACAACTTTCGACTACCAATTCGAAATTTCAACATTTTCGACGTTTAACGTTTATTTCCGTGAAATTCGCCATAACTTCGTTACTAATGTTCTCTAAGCCAAATCACATGGAATACTCCATGGACTTCATATCTACATCGTAACCAAGCAAGATGTACATATTTAAGTATTGATGGAGTTCAATTGTTTATCCACAATCAACCTCAACAATCAATATTTTCATGATTTTAAACTATATCAACCCTTATGATTTCTATGATTTCATGACTTATAAAGATTGAATCTTTAATAAGTCATCCTTATTCCACTATACTAGACATACACCACCCATTTATGACTCTTTATACAAAAAGAACTCAAAAGAGATGGAATTAGCATTAAGGAGTATTACCTTAAAGAACTCTTTGGTATTCTTGACAAACTCTAAAACAAAGCTTCAAAGTAGATGGTTTGGTTGAGTCTAGCTCTTTTTCTCTCTAAAAATATAGGTTGGAAACTTGAAAAACCTTCAAAAGACCAATTCTAGCTTTCTATTTATAGGCAAATGAAATGGAGGGCAATATAGTCATTACACCACCACCTCCTTACTATTCCACACATTGTCACCAAGTAAAATACTTGGTGACCAAGTGATTTTCTTGCCTTGCACACCAAGTGGCCGGCCCACCAGGCCCATGGTTCATCCCCATGGGTTTCCCCATGGGTTTTACCTATTCGGTGACCCACCAGTTCGATCCACGGTTTGGTTTTCTCGCATTGGACTTAATCAATCTAATATTGTGCTTTGGCTTGGGCTTAACCAATTAATTCATTGGGCTTGCTCATTCAATTATTTGGACTAGATATAATCCAAATCAAGTGAATTCACATTAAGTCTTAACTTAAATTCCATAATACTAATCGTATTCTATACGTATAATTCACGTATTCTTTTCGTATAATACTCATACGCTAATCGTATTGTACTTCGTATTAACTCGTCGTATTATATATAGACACTAGATAGTATCATCCTAGTATAATACACACTTTAATAATAACACAATTCCTTTTACGCGTCTCATTTCCTTCTCGGAAATCGATATAAGCAACCCTTAGGTTTTAAGTCCGCAGGCGAAAATTTCGTTTGCCATAAATGAAATATTATTAGATATTTCATCTTATCTCGATATTCTATCATTACGCGTTTCTCAAAATTTCAAAATAATTTTTCGAGCAGAAACGAATGAATAGTGTTTTTACGGGAATTTCTCGAAAAACATTTATTTTTGTCTTGGAAATTCTAAATAATTAATTCTAGCACGTAGTCAGATTACTAACCATGTAATCACATCCTAGGTCATAGAACGACCTTCACATAGCTTACTCACAAAATAAATCAATTAAATTCATTTAATTCACATAATCAAATAAAAATTTAATTATCATAAAAATCCAATTTTCTCGGGCGTTACAGAAACATATGTACAAGGACTTAGAATGAATTGCTCAAATATGTCAGGTTGATCCTACATAAACAAAACAGCTTTGTAAAGTCCTTAAAAAGAAATGATGTACAAGGACTATAAACATAGAAAGATCAAGCATGTTAGGTTGATCGAATGATGTAATAGATATGCTTGTCTGATCGTCGAGCACTGCACCAGAAATCGCTGTCTGCCAGGAGAATCAAGGATAACTGGAGAGCTATCGAGGTAGAATCGTAGTCTACAAGATAGTAGATCTCGGAGTTCGTAGACTTCCAGGAGAGACGAGGAAGGATTGTAGTGTGTCGAGTAAAGCTTCCTCGGAGCCGTAGTCTGCTGAGGAAGTCATGTTCAAGATCGTAGAGACAACTCCGCCAACGAGCCGAACCGGCATCCGTCAAGTCAAGTCAAGAATCGTAGACTACACTCGAGTCGTGAGAGTCTACTAACAACCCAAGTTAAGGATCGTAGACTACACTCAGAGTCGTAGAATCTACTGATTGTATCAAAGGCAGAGATCGTAGTCGAGCAAGATCGATGATTTACAACAAGCACAACGACAAAAATCGTAGTGTCAAGATCTCGATCTCGAGTCGAGGTCAATGACAAACCAAGTTTGAATCATAGAGTGTAGAGCTAAGATGTGACGCCCCCAAAACAGGTATACTTCAACCATCTTGAGTCGACAGATACATGGTACAGAATTCAACTACAAACTTAATTATACAACTGTCGTGCAAAATACGACAAAACATAGCTGAGAGTTTAAACACAAATATTGCCTTCTAGACAATATCCACACTCAATGGAGTCCTCAATACAATTATTATCACACTATTTTATAAAAATAATGAGGACTACTATAGCCACCATCTCGGACCATCACTCCATTCCTCGACTCGTCCCATCTATATTCTCATTTCCTGAAGAGAACCGTGAAAGAAAGGGTGAGCTCAACTAGCCCAATAAGAAATATTATGACTAAGATAATGAAGAATAAACTATCCTTAGCCTTCAACAGTATAACAGCTGATAGAATACAATAGACAATAAGTTTTAGATCAACAATTGCAGTGGAATAAGCAATCCATTATAAGAGTCAAGTAGAGCATGATATCTACTATCTTCTATGATTTAAAAGTTTATCATCAATTTTATCCCTGTAATACTCATCAACAGTTCTTTATTATACCCAAGACAAATAGAACTTTCATCACCTTACTTCACCTGAACCACTAAAGATGTTAGTTAAATTCACAATTCATGTTTATAATAATGTGAATCAACAATTTCTCCTTGCCACAAAGGATTAATAGAACATTTACTCAATATCCTTACCCCAAAGGCTAAAGATATTCAAATGTAATAACAATGATCATACCAATCAGTTGTCTATCTTTGCACTACTGGCCAAAGATATTCAACTATAAAACCAATGGCCATAATCATACCAATCAATTGCCTGTCAGTGCACTACGGCCAAAGACATTCAACTGTTAACTAATGGGCATGATCCTGCCAATCACATCATTGAATTATCCCTATACTACGACCAAGGATATTCATTAGTATCACATGTGGTCATGATCATGTCATACACCTGTCCATCTTTGCACTACGACCCAAAGCTATCAATTAACAGTTCATCTTTGCACTACAACTAAAGATATCAATCAACAGTTCATCTTAACACGTAAGCCAAAGATATATTATTGTAAAACCAATAATCAACAGTCCATATTTGCACGTAAGCCAAAGATATACAACTGTAAAACCAATAATCAACAGTCCATCTATGCACGTAAGCTAAATATGACTTTCATCACAATATAAGCATGAGGATGATGACAATGATATAAGCATTAATCAAACGAAATCAAGAATAAATATTAAAGACTTTAAATTTACCCAAAGTTTAAAAATATCCAAATTGTCAACATGATACTGCTTTGTGGAGTAAAATTCAAGAATAATATTCATGTACCAAAAATAATTTGGACAGAAAAGAAATATATTTTTTGGGTAAATAGTACCATGTGAATAGTAACTCATGAATAATAACTCGTGAATAGTAACTCATGCATAGTAACTCATAAATAGTACTTTGTATTCGTACATAGTACCGTATACATAAATAATGTCATATACACAAATAGTGCCAAATACATGAATAATTATCGATATAGGTGAATAATGTCGATACGTGAATAAGAACTCTTAACACAAAAGATAAAGTTTCACAATAAAATCCATATCAATATTTATAACACCATAATCCAAATGTTATAAATCACTTAATAATCTCGAATCTAATATTATTAATATTACCATAATATTTTAATCATTTCTTAAACTTATAAACAATTTATTTTAATTGTTTACACTTTACTAATTAATGCATTTAATCATCCTAAAATGCCAAACTCATAAGATTTAATCACCAATAACCAAAACTCTCATCAAAAATCTGCATATACCTTATATAGGATTCTCAAGCAATAAAATCCTATTTTCTAATTTTTTTACTTCACATAACATATTTAATTCATTTACTCATAACTAGTCCATTTTCATAAAAAATACCAAATCAGTACAAACAAATTTTCTTTTCTGGGATTTAGCAGAATATAGTCCCATATTGAACATATATTTTTCTCAGAATTTTTAAAATTCATTTACTCTTTTTCATATGGCCAAAACTGCTAAATATTTAGACATTTATCATAAACTATACTTTTGTCCAAAAATTTCGAAATTTACAGGGTATACTCCTGTTATATACATGTACTCCCAATAAATATTTTACCAATTTTGGAGTTAACCACAAGGAATTATAAGGGTTTACTTTTAAAATAATCTTTTCCCATAAAATTCATAACTCCTAATCTATATACATCCAAAAATTGCCATTTTTGGACACAATCTAGAAAACTCATCAAGTTATCATTTTAAATTTTTCTAGAATTTTTGAGGATCAAAAAAATTACGAAACTGCAAATGGATTTTCACCTGCCATGTGGTATCCACGTAGACATATTATTTCCACAATTTAATAAAGAATGAATACGAAGGGTCATTCACCATACATGCGGTAGTCCACACAGACAGGTTATTCCAACAAAATAATAAATAATGGAATAACAGAAGAATTCATCGTGCATGCGATGAATCGCATGCATAAAGTTATTCCAATGTAATAATAAAGAATGGAATAATAGAAGAATTCTCTCCGTGCATGCGATAATCGCATGCATGTGTTATTCCAAATGTAATAATAAAAAATGGAATAACGAGAAGAATTCACCAGCATGCGATAGAATCGCATGCATAAAGTTATTCCAATGTAATAATAAAGAATGGAACCAGTCATGCGTAATCACGCATGCATGTGATATTCCAAATGTAATAATAAAGAATGGAACTAGGTCATGCGTAATCCACACGCATTTGATATTCCAATGTAATAATAATGAATGAAATAACAATGAGAATTCACTGTGCATGCGATAAATCATACATACAAAGTTATTCCAATGTAATAATAAAGAATGGAATAATAGTAGAATTTCACCATGTATGCGGTACTTCGTATGGACATGTTATTCCAACATAATAATAAAGAATGGAATAACAAGCCTTACGAGTATTGAAAGAAAATAATTCTTTTCATGAATATGAAAGAATAATACCCCTTACCTCAAAAGAAGACTGGATACTAGAATAGTGAGGTAGCAGACTTCTCTTCTTCTTTCTCTTTATAATTTCTATATAATAATTGCTCTTGTGAGATTTAGTGAATTGGTGAGAATGAAGGAAGAATGAGCTTCTATTTATAGGAAAATATAGTTTCGATAATTGCACATTTTGGGGCTCAAAATATTACAGTATAATACCTTCAACTTTTCCTTCATTTTTAATTTAGTCCTGCAAGTATTATCAAACTTGCACCACCTCCCCTAATAGTAATTCATGTGAATCAATAGTAAATCATGTGACTCAATAGTTCTAAACATGTGAAAAAACTAATTACAGTATAGTACCTTCAACTATACCTCCATTTTTAATTTAGTCATGCAAGTATTATCAATCTTGCACCAACTCCCCTAATAGTAAATCATGTGAATCAATAGTACACACATGTGAACACATAGTTATAAGCATGTGAATTAATAGCAATTAATTGCTCATTTACCCGATTAATTACCCGATTGGTCAATATAACTTCCAGACATTAATTATTATCCAAATAAATGTCGATTTCCACTAACATTAATAATTCCCACACAATGGAAATATCAATTTCATCTTTAATTAACACGAACTTATTCATCATTAATATTATAACTCGTAATATTTAACAACTATGTTGTTCCCAGGAAAGAGGGAGCTTTTCAATAAGGATTTCTCCCTATTGGCACGCAATTAGGTGACCAAACCTCTCCTTGACAGAACTTCTAGACATTGTCAATATTGCAAATAATAATATAAATAACTTTGTCGTCTCAATTATTGATTTAATAATATTACATATTATGCAGATGATACTGTGACAACAATTGAATCAATAATATGAGAGATATGATGCAGTAATTACTGTAGCAATAATTGAGTATAACTGAGTGATTTCTCACGTAAGCATCAATAATCAAAGATACTCTACAATACCGTGTGCTACTATACAACCACGCGTATTATTGTACTTTTACTACCGATTATTTTATGATAACTTGATTACTTTTAAAAAAATTCACATATCACCCTTAAATTTAAATTTTTATCAATTTAACTATTTACCAAAATAGAAAATTGAATACTTTTATTTCATAAAATTCGGGATCTCACATAAGACCTCAACAGATGTGCTCCCAAAGCTAAAGAAGAATCGTAGAGCAAACACGATTCTCAATAATTAAGCACTCCTAGAATATCCAAAGGAATGAAGCCTCTGGTTGGTACTATAAAGATACATCTCACCTAAAGGTAGCCAGAGAGTACTCAACGAATGGCATGCAAGCTAATAGAATATATAAGCATCAACCCAATCAACATCTAGATTGAGTTGTGAAGACATTCAAGATGAAGTCTTCCACAAGATAATCATAAGAAGACTTCAGTAGCTGACTAAAGAAAGTCAGCATGTGCAGTAGCTGTCAAGTGAAAAGATGACAACGATCTTGGAAGTAACCAGGATCGTAGTGTTTGCCAAACGAAGAAGGAACTGATGGAGTATACACAAAGGTACTGGTCAGCCTCTGAAGAAAAAGGCTAAAGTGATTAAGCATTGGGTCAGTCCATTGATGATAAGTGAAAGGGAGATCACAAGGAAAATGCGAGCTGGACACGCCGCAAATCTGAAGTGTCTTGTTATTTAGAAGGGGCCAGAGCAAGGAGTCAAGCCATCAGTATCTAAGAGCAGTCGAGGCAAACAGAAGTGTTAAAGCACTGTACGAAAGAAGGAAGAGTTGTTCTTCATTAAAGATCAAGTGAACACTCTTCAAGATCGTAGTATGGACTCTATATGTCAATAAGCATCAGTCAATAAGACACTACGATCAGGTCCAAGAAGAAGTGCATCAGAATCGTTGAGTTCAAAGAACTGAGGATTGAAGCATTGACAACGGTTAAATCTGAAGGTTGGCATTCAGACAAAGGCTTATTGAGAGCATCGATGCAAGGATAACCTCTGATCGGGAAATCAGAAAGAGGAAATAAATTTATCGACCTGCCCGAGACATCAAAGTAACACATCTGACAAGGTAGGTGAAATAGTAGACTGCAGTGTCAGGAAGTTAAAAAAAGATGTCATGTCACATCTATAGTCTGTACCAAATAACTCGAGATCTGTGAAGCAATTTGAATAGCTTTCAACGGCTACCTTCCAACGGGAAGATTGGAAAGTAGTATAAATCAACAGAGCTTCAAAGATAAAGAGTTGCTGATTTTTGCTATGTTAGAGAATCATTGAGTTGGTGAATGCTATTATTGACTCTATGAGTTCCACTAAAGATTCACAGAACAAGTCTCAGTAACAGTGAGACTACTACGGCGGAAGTGAAGCAGCTTTGAAGAAGGACTTAATCAGATTAGAGCTTCACTCAACAAAGATGAGAATGCCACTGAAGATGGCAGCCAAGCTGAGAACCGAGAAGGCCAAGAAGATATGTAACAACCCGAAAATTTGGATTTTTCCAGAATTTAAGTTTAAAGAATTAGTTATTAATAAAATAAATTTTTATTAATAATATTATGTATTATGTGTTTATTAATCGTTCTAGAACCTAGGATGATTATAAGTTGTGAGGATTCTGGCTACGAGCTAGGCTGAACGAGTAAGAATTTTTAAGACGAAAATAAAAAAATTTCGGGAATAAAATATTTTCTGGGGAAAAAGACGAAATAGGCACTATTCACCCAACAAAACCTAAGGGTTAGGGTTTGAATAACCTAAGCCGTTCTGAGAGTTCGGTATGTTGAAATGACATTCCCTCGAAAGATTTGTCGATAATATGACGTGAAAAGTTAAGTAAGCCGATAAAAGTTTTTCTCGAGAAATGTGCATAAATCAGACAAAATAAAAATGATGAAAAGTACTGCTGTGTACTTTTCACTCATTTAACTACGTTAGGGTAAAACGTGAAGGAAAACAATTAACGCCAAAAAGTTTTTTTCAGTTTTTCGAAAATCCAAACAATACGTAAAAGTTATTCGATAAAGGAAATACGAAATATTCAAAAATATTTGGATTCCGAGAATCATAGTTTTCGGACTATAAAGTGCTTATGCTTAAGAGCTAAGTAAAGGATAAGTTACTTAATGAGTAAGTAAACTTAAGGGTTAAGCAAACTTAAAGGCTAAGTAAACTTAAGTGTTAAGCAAACTTAAAGGCTAAGTAAACTTAAGGGTTAAGAAAACTTAAGGGCTAAGTAAACTTAGTCCTTAAGACATGAATAGCAAGGAGGTTAAGAGGAGGGAAATGACTATTTTTCCCTAGCTTTGGATTTTCTATAAATAGGAAGCTAACTTTCATTTAAAAGAGATTTTCAAAAATTCTAGAGAGAGAGAGAGAGCTGGGAGAAGATGAATGTAGACTCTCAAAATTTTCTGCACTCCTATTCCTAACATTGCAGGAGGGTAGATTTGTCTTTTGGAGATAACCTTGAAAGACAACTTACATCCATGTCGGATACTATCGGAAGTTCAGCTCCAACCCGGAACACAAACCGGGAGTGTCATTTCCAATCTCGGAGATAACCCCGAGATATGCAGATCAAAAGACCAAAGAATAACATTCGGAGAGGGCAGTCTGCCTCTAAATAACACCACGACGTTCGCCCAGGTCCTAGAGACAACACTGGGAGTAGTAACCCCATCCTTGGTGATAGCCCCAAGGGATGCCATTGCAGTTTCGGCGATAACCACGGAAATGCTTGTTTCAAACACATGCGATCAACTTCAGGCTCAGACATCCTGTCGAGGCACATACACCTCAGTCCCGGGACTAACAAAACGGGCAGACAAGAATACCCACAAATGATAGTGAGGCATACAAACAAGCAGTCCAATCTCAGATATAACCCTGAGCAACGTCTGCTTTCCGCTTAAACTGGCGATAACCCCGGTGAGGAGTCAACACGTCATCTTACTATCTTAACAAGATGATATCGCAGCATACCAACAAGTGGTCCAATCTCAGCTGTAACCCTGAGCAACGTCTACTTTCAACTCAAACCGGCGATAACCCCGGCAAGGAGTCACACATCATCTTGTTCATTCAAATGGCACGTCGTCTCAACACTTCATACATACATACATACAACAATGTCCCACAAGATACGAGGATTGACAATCCTGAGTGACTATTACTTGTGGCAGTACTTTGGATAGAATTTGAAGCTTGAAGACCATGGGCATAGACCCCTCTTCCTGACTTCGTACAACCTCTAATCCATGTCATTACGTAACTCTCAACACAAGCGATCCAAGAAGTGCAGATATATTTCGTTGGACGTCAGATTAAGTTTTGCAAGTTCGAGCGACATTACAAATGCATGACCGCACGTGATTACAAGACAACGGGACCCGCGAGGCTCGGATCCACCACGACCACCCCCAGGTACAACTGCGGCATCCGCAGGTGTACCTGCAGCCATCAGTCTATAAATATAAACTGAGGGGTCAGCCATTTGAAGAGAGAGAGAGAGAGAGAAGGAAAAAAGCGAGGAAGCCCTGTCCATTTTACTCTGTATATATATCTTTCGAGTGTTTCCTCTTCTTTAAACACTAGTTAGCTCATATATAGCTACTTTTTATCCGGCGGAAGCTGAGTGTTTATCCATTTAAAGTCTAAGAAGTCTACTTTGGCAGCCCACTGTAAGCCTTCTTACATTCTATAAAACCTCTTTCATATATATCACTTCATACATACATACATACATAGAATAATGTCCCACAAGAGCCGAGGATAGACAATCCCGAGTGACTATTACGTGTGGCAATACTTTGGATAGAATTTGAAGCTTGAAGACCATGGGCATAGACCCCTCTTCCTGACTTCGTACAACCTCTAATCCATGTCATTACGTAACTCTCGACACAAGAGATCCGAAGAAGTACAGATATACTTCGTTCGGATGCTCGGATTGAAGTTCTGCAAGTTCGAGTGGACATTACTGTTAGGTTTGTAATATTCAAGAATGCAATCAAATTGCATAAAAAGTGCGGAAACGTGTAAAATCAGAGTTTAAAAAATTTCAAACCATATACCCGGATCACCCTTTATGCATAATTATTAATTAAACTAAAAGATAAAGAATAAAAAACATACCCTTGAAGATCGAGCTTCCTCGTGTACAAGTTCACCTCCAAATCCTTTCGCGTTCAACTTGAATCTACCGGGGTTTTGTTCCTTCCTTTTGATCAACGTTAGCCACCCATATGTTTGGCCTCTAGAGGTGATCCACCAAGGAATAATAATGATTCAAGAAAAGGGTGGTTGGCTAAACCCTAGTTTTTCTATCTCTATAGAAAGGGTGTACTCTCCCAACCATTGGAATTATGTCGTATGTTGAAAAAGTCAACAACCACCACCACCCATAATAAGACTCCTCTTATTTATAGATGTGGGCAACCCACCTTAACAATTAAGGAATTGGGTTTATTTAATTAACTAAATTTTTTTAATTAATTAAGCTCCCTAATCTTATTAAGGATAATTAATTACTCTTTTAATTAATTTAACCTCCTAATCTTATTAGGAATAAATGAGAGTACTTATATTAAATTAATTCCTAAACTCTTTTAGAAATTAAAATAATAATAATTGTAATAATATTAATAAGACTCCTCTTATTAATTTATATTTAATATTTCTAAAATATTAAATAATAAATATTAAGCTATTTAATTTATTCTATCACCATAGATTAAATTAAATATACATAACATATTATTACGATTATGCCATTAACTTCTTAAATAATTATTCTTCCTTTTATGGTGTGACCCTTTAGGTTCTCCATATTAAACCGGTTGAATAAATCAATTAGAACAATTCTAATCTTATTTAAATAAATAAATTAAACAATTAATTTATTTAAATAAATAATATTTATTCTCCAATATAGGATAAGCCTCCCTAATGATCAACGACTTTCCCGATAATATAGATTTCAACATTAATCATTAAAGAACCTTTGAGTAAATAGTTACCATACACAATTCAATCCTTCCACCATACAATGTCCCAATTAAATATAAGACATGGAATTTCTCACAAGTCTTATTTTATTTAATTATATGTATTTCGATCCTTAAATGCACAACTCAAATAATTCAAATTAGAAACTCCTTTCTAATTTCATTCTCGCCTTAACCAAGGACTACTGGGTTGTCATTTATCGAATCACATAGACATTTCTCTTCTTTTATTAGAAGTGGTAGATTCTTTATTGATCATACATTATCTCCATGTATAAATTTATTATACCCAAGCATACCCTTTGATATACCCTAAGGGTCTTAAGGAATAAGTCAAAGTATAACTCATCATACACAAGATACTATGATGATCTCAAGTCCAAGGATCACTTGTACTACTATCACTACAGGAATTCTTATTGACAGGCAAATAAAACTCCATTAGGTATTCCTTAGCGAGCCACATTTAGTGAACTTATTCTCTAATAAGCACCTACATACTTGCTTTAGTGTCTCCACACAAATGATCATGAGATCAATCATCCTCATCCAATGAGCAAGCAACGTATGTACCAATCTATCCGGATTCACTAATCCCCAATTTAGTAATCCAACGATTGGGAACTATTTTAGTTTTAAGCTTTCTAAGAATTTAGATCTCATTAGAATGATCATCATCATTATTCTAAAAGCATTGCTTAAAACTATAGGTTTATCACATATTATAAAATAGCATCATGTAGATAATTAAAAGCCTTTAATAAATTAATACTTTTTATTAATAAATGAATAAGATTGTTACAAAGTATATGCTTTATCATCAAACATGATTGGCTTGTGTGCATACTACTTTCAATCTCTCCACTTGCACTAAAGCCAATCGTCATGGTATCTTATACTCTTCTTCTCTAAGTGACGATTATCCTCATTGTTGGATAAGCTTTAGTTAATGGATATGTAATGTTGTTCATGAGAGTCCACTATCTCTATAGTGATTTCCCATCTTTCAATGATTCTAATAATCAAATGAAAGTGCCACAACACATGTTTAGATCCAAGATGAGACTTAGGAACTATTCCTAGTTCTGTAATGAACTTTTAATCCAAACAATCAACTTGCAGCTTCATTTATAGCTATATACTTTGTCTTTATCACTAAACCAACAACTCTTTGCTGTTTGGAACCTTTCCAATTCACTGCACCACTATTCAAGATAACGCTTTACCTTAAAGTGGATTTTCTGTCATCTTGGTCTGTCTGAAAAACTTGAGTCTGTTAAGCCCTCTAGTTTTAATTTAGACCCACCATGAATATGATCACATCCTTAGTGCCGGTTAAGCACTTTAAGATGTTTTTCACTGACTCATAGTGAACTTCTTCATAATATGACCGATTAACATCGGTCGTATATTTCATTGCATTGATATTCACTCCCTCTCTTTTCAAGAGTCCAACTATTAAGAGAGATACACTCCATAGCTCATCGAAAGACATCTCTTGATTTGCCATGCTAAACGACTTTAGCATCAAATGAATATACATTCCTTGGATTAAGTCGAGCATCCTCTTAAATCTATTTATATAGATTTAATCCCCAATTAAGATACTCTTCCTAAACCATTCATGGAGGAATGTTTAGACAACTTTATCTTTACTGATTGTAGCATTGGTATGTAATTCCTCATCCGTAGTATATCAACATATAATACTAGAAATTTCACAACGCTCCCACTGACCCTTTTGTACACACTAGAAGTCTTACCTCATCGAATGTAACTCAGGATTATCATCTTCTATGATGTGTACCTCATCATCATCATCCATGATGAATCCATACCTCCTAGGTATCTTTGGTACTATTCCAGATTTACGATTCGGTTGTGGTACAATAGGTCTATCTACAGGTTCCTCTTATTTGACTTATAGTGTTTTGTGGATCATGAACTTTTCAAGATCTATAATCCTCCCACTAGCCCTTTCAATGATAAACACCTTTATCTTAGAAGGCGCGTGTTTTACAACAAACACCCTTTTTGCTAAGTAGATTATAGAACATATACCCTAAACTTACTTTAGGATGTCCCACAAATCGACACATGTCAAATTTTGTCCCAAGCTTATCCTTTGAAACCTTTTCACATAAGTTGGACAACCCTTATCTTAACATACTTAAGATTAGAATCCTCCCCATCCATAACTTTTATGGAGTCTTGGGGCGGATTTTGAGGTTACCATTTTCAGTAGATATGTACCATTTCTAGGACATGACCTCTGAAGGATACCGGAATGTCGCTAAAATCATTTTGGACCGTACCATCGTGTTCAACAATGTATGATTTTTCCTTTCAGATACATCAATCAATTATTATGTATCGTGAGGTGTCCATTATGAGAAAAACCATTTGAGATGATCTAGAAACTTATTGCATAAGTATTTATTCCTTGATCTAATCAAAGAATCTTAATACTTTGCCAATTTGTTTCACTTCAATTCTTTGAACCTTTCAAATAATTCATACATGTATTTTAGCAAATACACACATTCAACTCTTTGAATGATCATCTCCTTTTCTTATACTAATTTGTTCAATATGCAAAATTATTTTCATGTAAGTCAAGTATACAAAATTTATTAAGTAATATTCCATTTCTATAAAAACATTATCATTATAAATAGAACAACAATTGTTCTTAATTATAATACCAAAAATTTTTCATTGTCCAACAATAAAATGGAAATAATATTTTTAACAAGAATTGAATACAATAACAACTTATCGACTTAATAGATTTTCCCGTAAGCATTGCTAAACTATAAGTTTCTATAGCTAATGCAAACAACCTTTGCTTCATTTTCCACACATAGGATTACTTATATTTGTTTAGCTTTTTACTTCTCGCTTGGTCCCTTCATAAATCTATATTTATGATAACCAAAGTCGGTATCCAATACCCAAGTAGAACCTCGACTTAAAGAAAATTTATTTAAATCATGAACAAAATCAGATTGTAACCAAACTTCACTAAGCTTCTTTGGTTAGCCTCTCGCAAGATGCTTCTCGCAGCTTTTTTCCAAAGTCCAGGCTTATAGCGGTGGAAGCAAACTCATTTGCTATCCATATCGCTTTTATTCTTATTATCCTTTGTTTATGCCTTTCTATTTACCTTCTTTGAATCGTTCTTCTTTTTGAAGATCCTTTGGCCCCTACCAAGAAGACTTGATCTTTCTTGGTTGAAAAGTGACTCTCAACATTTTTCAATATGTTAAGCAAATCAAAGAAGTCGATATCTAGCTTGTTCATATGAAAAATTCACAACAATTGTGAAAGGAGTCCGGAGTGAGTGTAAGATCAAATCTTGGCTCAACTCTCCATCCATGACAAAACTAGTTGTCCTAATTGATCAATCAAATTGATTATGTTAAGAACTTTTATCTCTGTACTTCTCAGAGTGCCATTGGCCATTCTAGATCGGAAGAGCTCCTTAGATATCTGATATCTTTCAGTCCTACTTTCCTCACCATCAACTATTTGATGTGCAGGAATATAGTAGAAAGCATCCATAGTTTCATGCTGACGCTGAAGCTCGTTACTTATGGATGCGAGCATGATGCATCGAGCCAATCATGCATCATCTTGCCACTTTCTAAAAGTAGCAATGTCTTCCTCAGAGGCATTGTCTGCAACCATTGCAGGGGTAGACATATTAAGGACATAAGATAACTTTTCAGCTATGAGAACTATTCTCAAATTCTTTAACAAATCCGTTTAATTCGGTCTGATTAATTTAGCATCTAATATGCTTCGCAGTGATAGTAATTTTAGACATTGTAAAATTTTGTAAATGAATTTGTAATTAACAACATTTTAACATACATTCTTTTATTAATTACCAAAATAATTTAGGTCTTGTTTTAAATTGGTATCTCCCACTATTTTCTTCAAACTATATTACCCTCACTTATATAGTTCGGCAAAATCTAATTAAAGATTTGCTAGTGAGAATAAGGATCTCATTTCAAATGTATATAGCCTTGTGGTGACACAACAAACTATATATAAATAAATAGGTAGACAACTTTTGTCAATTACATCAACTATGCAACTCCTTTTATTTTGCCTCTTAGATTATTTTGATCAAGTGGTGACACATCCGAATCAAAATTATCCAAGTTAAGTCCGACCTAGCACTCCATATATTCAAAAAGAAAAATATCATCCTTGTGGTGACCTGACAACAAAATAATATTGTTCAATTTTCTTTATAAGCATCAAATGTGATAAATTAACATCTTAAATACTTAATACTTGCCTTGTGGTGACACAACAAACTCATATTAAATATTTAATACTCTATTAATTTTATCATGCTAGAAAAATGCGACGCTCGATATTCCAAATATCTTTGAACGCTTAGGACTTAATATAAAAATTGAGGGGTTTGTTATTAATTTGTCTCATCTTGTTTAAGCCAAGCATTTATTATATATATATAAAATACGCGTCATATTAATAAACATGCTAAACATGTTTGCATAATATATAATATATATAGTATAAGCATGCACATATAGAATACTATATTCTACTTCTTGATTGATTATGGACTTTTATTCTAGTTTGGTTCACTAGAGCCACCAAGTGAACCAAAAGGTCAAACCTCCCCAAAGCAAGAAATAATATTTAAATATAACTATTACATTTAAACCCTGCTCCATTACAAACGGGTCTTCAAGCGCCTCTTTCTCCTTGATCTCCAATTTTCAAAATTAATTCTAATTATTCCTATTACAAAATTATTTTAAAATAAATAAAAACCTCGATCGCTGATCGAGGGAAGTACATAGGAGAGAGATAGAATTTATATTAAGAAAAATTAGAGAAGACGAGGTACGCAGAATTCCCATTTAATAAAACCCATACATTCATGCATCCAACTAAAATAAAATCCAATCATATTGGTCAATAGTCCATAATCAATTCCATTTATTATCATACACATCATCCATATGCATCAATAAATAACATTCATCTTATGAATAATAAATATTTAATATATATATTGATATCATTTAATGGGCAAATTTAGTTAGTATAAAATTTATTTTTGAATCAAAATAAACTCCTTTATTTTAATCCAAATTTAAATCAAAATAAAACAATTTTATTTTAATTTATCCAATTTTGAATAAAATAAACTATTTTATTTTAATCAAAATCTTTAATCAAAATAAACTCCTTTATTTTAATTAATTATGGAATCCAATTCCATGTAAAAAAAATCTTTATTAAAGGAAACATTTTAATTAATTATGGATTATCTTTCCTATTCACAAATAAACTCCTTTATTTTAAATAATATGAATTTTTTCCATATCTAAATTAAAATAAACTCCTTTTTTTAAGGAAATCTAATTCCATTAGTATATTAAAGGAAACACGAATTCTTTTTCTATTCACAAATAAACTCTTTTTATTTTGAATAATATGAAATCTTATTTCATATCTAAATAAACTCTTTTATTTAAGGAAATTGGATTCACTTTCCTATTCATAAATAAACTCCTTTATTTTAGAAAACATAGAATCCAATTTAAACTCTTTAATTAAGTTATAATGGAATCCAATTCCAACTCTAATTAGTTCATGATGAAATTTAATTTTAAAATTAAAATAAACTCTTTTATTTTAATATTAAAATAAACCTTTTATTTTAAGATTGAAATAAACTTTTATTTTAATTATAAAATAATTAAAAATAATATATATATATATATATATATATATATATATTATATATATAGAGTTTATTTAACTATATATATATATATAGTTACAATATATATTATACCAATTTATAATTTATAATATATATACATTATAACCCTTTTAATTCATGATTTCCAACTCCTTTTTTTTACAAGCATCAAGTAAAAAATATTAGCCACGTGATTCACTACTTCAATCGATTTCGCTTTTTTTGCTTTTTTTGCCTTGACCCAACGCATCCCTTAAAAAAAATAAGGGACTCCAAATTGCTTCATCCAATCCACGATGAAATCATTGTTGCGTAATTTGCTAATTCGTGAATTTTTTTTTATTTTTCTTTTAAATTTTATACAACAAAATTATGCTCAATTAAATTGTTCTAAACACATATCAATATACATATCAAATTAAAACAATTAATAATTAGCATAAAGGTTTGGCTCGATGCCACTATTAGGTTTGTAATATTCATGAACGCAATCAAATTGCATAAAAGTGCGAAGCGAGTAAAATCGAGTTTAAAAATTTCAAACCATATACCCGGATCACCCTTTATGCACAATTATTATTAATTAAGCGAAAAGATGAATAAGAAAATCATAACCTTGAAGATCCGAAGCTTCCTCGTGTACAAGTTCACCTCCAATCCTTTTCGCTCAACTTGAATCCACCGGGTTTTGTTCCTTCCTTTGATCAACGTTAGCCACCCAAATGTTTGGCCTCTGAGGTGATCCACCAAGGAAGAAAAATGATTTAAGAAGATGGGTGGTTGGCTAAACCCTAGTTTTTCTATCTCTATAGAAAAGGTGTACTCTCCCAACCATTGGAATTATGTCGATTTTGAAAAAGTATCCAACCACCACCACCCATATAAGACTCCTCTTATAAAGATATCGCTTAACCTTATTTAATAAAATAAGGTATTATTTTTAATTAAACTTTTTAATTAAATGGGCTCCCTAATCTTATTAAGGATAATTAATTAAACTCTTTTAATTAATTTTCCTCCTAATCTTATTAGGAATAAATGAGAGTACTTATATTAAATTAATTCCTAAACTCTTTTAGAAATTAAAATAATAATAATTGTAATAATATTAATAAGACTCTCTTATTAATTTATATTTAATATTTCTAAAATATTAAATAATAATATTAAGCTATTTAATTTATTCTATCACCATAGATTAAATTAAATATACATAACATATTATTACGATTATGCCATTAACTTCTTAAATAATTATTCTTCCTTTTATGGTGTGACCCTTTAGGTTCTCCATATTAAACCTATTGTGAATAAATCAATTAGAATAATTCTAATCTTATTTAAATAAATAAATTAAACAATTAATTTATTTAAATAAATAATATTTATTCTACAATAGGGATAAGCCTCCTAATGCGATCAACGACTTTTCGGATAATATAGATTTCAACATTAATCATAAAAGAACCTTTGAGTAAATAGTTACCGTACAATTCAATCCTTCCACCATACAATGTCCCAATTAAATATAAGACATGGAATTTCTGTCAAGTCTTATTTTATTTAATTATATGTATTTCGACTCTTAAATGCACAACTCCAAATAATGCAAATTAGAAACTCCTTTCTAATTTCATTCTGCCTTGGCCAAGGACAAAAGGGTCTTCTGAAAAGAAGAACGATTCAAAGAAGGTAAATAGAAAGGCATAAACAAAGGATAATAAGAACAAAACTGATACGGATAGCAAAGGAGCTTGCTTCCACTGCAATAAGCCTGGACACTGGAAAGAAACTGCAAGAAGCATCTTGCAGAGGCTAACCAAAGAAGCTTAGTGAAGTTACTACATAATACGCTTTTTGTTCATGATTGAAATAAATTTTTTTTAAGTCAAGGTTCTACTTGGGTATTGGATACCGATTTTGGTTATCATAAATAAAGATTTATGAAGGGACCAAGGTATGGAAAAGTCGAACATAGATAAGTAATCCTATGTGGGGAAATGAAGCAAAAGTTGCTACATTAGCCATAGAAACTTATAGTTTAGCAATGCCTATGGAAAATCTATTAAGTCAATAAGTTGTGTTGTATTTCAGCTTCTTATTAGAAATATTATTTCTATTTTGTTGTTGGACAATAAAATTTTTGGTATTATAATTAAGAATAATTGTTGTTCTATTTATAATAATAATGTTTTGTAAATAATCGAATATTACTTAATGGATTTTGTATACTTGATTTACGTGAAAATATATTTTGCAAATTGAACAAACTAGTATAAGAAAAGGAGATGATCATTCAAAGAGTTGAATGTGTATTTTCTTTGAATACAAGTGTGAATTATTTGAAAGGTTCAAAGAATTGTAAGTGAAACAATTTGGCAAAGTATTAAGATTCATTGATTAGATCAAGGAATAAATACTTGTGCAATAAGTTTTTAGATCATCTCAAATGGTTTTCTCACAATGGACGCCTTTTGATACACAATAATTGATTGATGTATCTAAAAGGAAAAATTGTACCTTGTTGGACATGGTACTGTCCATAACGATTTTACCGACATTCCAGTATCTTTTTGGGATAATGTCCTAGAAATGGCTACATATCTACGGAAAAGGTAACTTCAAAATCCGACCCCAAGACTCCATAAAAGTTATGGACAGGGAGGATTCCTAATCTTAAGCATGTTAAGATAAGGGGTTGTCCAACTTATGTGAAAAGGTTTTGAAGGATAAGCTTGGGACAAGATTTGACATGTACAGATTTGTGGGACATCCTAAAGTAAGTTTAGGGCATATGTTCTATAATCCTACATAGCAAAAGGTGTTTATTAAGAAACACCTCGCCTTCTAAGATAAAGGTGTTTATCATTGAAGGGCTAGTGGGAGGATAATAGATCTTGAAAAGTTCAAGAACCACAAAACACTATAAGTCAAATAAGAGGAACCTATAGATAGACCTATTGTACCACAACCGAATCATAAATCTGGAATAGTACCAAGATACCTAGGAGGTATGGATTCATCATAGATGATGATGATGAGGTACACATCATAAAGATGATGATCCAGCTTACATACGATGAGGTAAGAGTTCTAGTGTGTACAAAGGGACAAAGTGGGAGCGCCGTGACATTCCTAATATTATATGTTGATATACTACTTGATAAGGAATGACATACTAATGCTACAATCAAGAATGATAAAGTTGTCTAAACATTCCTCCATTAATGGTTTGGGAAGAGTATCTTAATTGGGGATAAAATCTATATAGATAGATACAACAGATGCTCGACTTAACCCAAGAACGATATTCATTTGATGCTAAAGTCGTTTAGCATGGCAAACTCCAAGAGATGTCTCATGTCGATGAGCTATGGAGTGTATCTCTTAATAGTCCCCACGCACTCGAAAAGAGAGGTCGCATGAGTGACAATCATGCATGCAATGAAATGTACGAGACGTGATGTTGATCACCATATTATGGAGAAGTTCACTATGAGTCGCTGAAAACATCTTAAAGTGCTTAACCGCAAGACTAAGGATGTGATCATATTCATGGTGGGTCTTAATTAAAACTAGAGGGCGTAATAGACTCAAGTTTTTCGCATGCACCAAGACGACGTAAAAATCCACTTTAAGGTAAAGGGTTACCTTGAACAAAGGATGCGTTGAATTGAAAGGTTCCAAAACAAAGAAAGAGTTGCTTTGGTTTAGTGATAAAGACAAAGTATATAGCTATAAATGAAGTCATAAGTTGATTGTTTGGATTAAAAGTTCATTACTGTAACTAGGAATAGTTCCTAAGTCTCATCTTGAATCTAAACATGTGTTGTGGCACTTTCATTTGATTATAAGAATCATTGAAAGATGGGAAATCACTATAGAGATGGTGGACTCTCAAGAACAACATTACATATCCATTAACTAAAGCTTATCCAATAGCAGGATAGTCGTCACTTAGAGAAGAAGAGTATAAGATACAATGACGATTGGCTTTAGTGCAAGTGGGAGATTGAAAGTAGTATGCACACAAGCCAATCATGTTTGATGATAAAGCATATACTTTGTAACAATCTCATTCATTTATTAATAAAAAGTATTAATTTATTAAAGGCTTTTAATTATCTACATGATGCTGTTTTATAATATGCGATAAACCCAAAGTTTTAAGCAATGCTTTTAGAATAATGATGATGATCATTCTAATGAGATCTAAATTCTTAGAAAGCTTAAAACTAAAATAGTTCCCAATCGTTGGATTACTAAATTGGGGATTAGTGAATCCGGATAGATTGGTACATACTTTGCTTGCTCATTGGATGAGGATGATTGATCTCATAATCATTTGTGTGGAGACACTAAAGCAAGTATGTAGGTGCTTATTAGAGAATAAGTTCACTGAACGTGGCTCGCTAAGGAATACCTAATGGAGTTTTACTTGCTGTCAATAGGAATTCTCAGTAGTGATAGTAAGACAAGTGATCCTTGGACTTGAGATCATCATAGTATCTTGTGTATGACGAGTTATACTTTGACTTATTCCTTAAGACCCTTAGGGTATATCAAAGAGTATGCTTGGGTATAATAAGTTGTACATGGAGATAATGTATGATCAATAAAGAATCTACCACTTATTAAAAGAAGATAAATGTCCTATGTGATTCGATAAATGACAACCAAAGAGTCCTTGGCTCAATCGTAATGAAATTAGAAAGGAGTTTCTAATTTGCATTATTTGGTGTTGTGCATTTAAGAGTCGAAATACATATAATTAAATAAAATAAGACTTGACGAAATTCCATGTCTTATATTTAATTGGGACATTGTTTAGTGGAAGGATTGAATTGTATTTTAACTATTTACTCAAAGGTTCTTTTATGATTAATGTTGAAATCTATATTATCTGGAAAGTCGTTGAACGCTAGGGGAGGCTTATCCCTATTGTAGAATAAATATTATTTATTTAAATAAATTAATTGTTTAATTTATTTATTTAAATAAGATTAGAATTGTTCTAATTGATTTATTCACAACCTATTAATATGGAGAACCTAAAGGGTCACACCATAAAAGGAAGAATAATTATTTAAGAAGTTAATGACATAATCGTAATAATATATTATGTATATTTAATTTAATCTATGGTGATAGAATAAATTAAATAGCTTAATATTTATTATTTAATATTTTAGAAATATTAAATATAAATTAATAAGAGGAGTCTTATTAATATTATTTCAATTATTATTATTATTTTAATTTCTAAAAGAGTTTAGAAATTAATTTAATATAAGTACTCTCATTTATTCCTAATTGGATTAGGAAGGAAAATTAGTTAAAGGTGTTTAATTAATTATCCTTAATAAGATTAGGGAGCTTAATTAATTAAAAGAATTTAATTAATTAAATAAAATCCAATTCCTTAATTGTTAAGGTGGGTTGCCCACATCTATAAATAAGAGGAGTCTTATTATGGGTGATGTGTTGTTGACTTTTACAACATACGTAATAATTCCAATTTGTTGGAGAGTACGCCCTTTTTCTATAGAGATAGAAAAAACTAGGGTTTGAACCAATACCCCTTCTTCTTGAATCTTTATTATTCCTTGGTGGATCACCTCTAGAGGCCAAACACATGGGTGGCTAACGTTGATCAAAGGAAGGAACCAAACCCAGTGGATTCAAGTTGAACGCGAAAGGATTTGGAGGTGAACTTGTACCTGAGGAAGCTCGATCTTCAAGGGTATGATTTTATTCTTTATCTTTTCGTTTAATTAATAATTGTGCATAAAGGGTGATCCGGGTATATGGTTTGTAAAATTTTAAACTCTGATTTTTACACGTTTCCGCTTTAATTTTGCAATTTGATTGCGTTCATGAATATATAGAGTGATTTTAACCCATTAAAACACAAAATTACAGAATTAAAATATGTAAATTTCACCGTTCTTGATGTTCTTGAAGGTTTTAAACATAAATCATAAAATTCAACGCCACGGATTCATTATATCGCCAAATCCATCCATTCAAGTTTTGTTTACTTCGTTTTAGTATGCATAATCATATACTAGTGTGAATTTTGCAGAACAAGTTATGTTTGACATATTAGTTTTACATATAAGGGCCATATGGCCATATAATATACTCTATAAATTTTGAAGCCATAACATACATTATAATATTATGAAATTGATGATATGGAACCATCTAATACATAGGAAAATACATTAAAACAACATCTTAACACATATATACCCATAATCTTTACTCTTTCCAATTGTTGAATTAATCAAGAAATTGAAAGCCATATTCATGAAATTTTAAATGACGTAAATAAACTGGATTGAAGAGATTACCCTCAAGCAAGTTCCTCTGATTCTTCACTTTCTTCTTCAATCACTCAATTTTTTCTCTAAACTCTCTCTGAATCTCTCTCAGTTAAAACTCATAATTAAGATACTTCTTCTCAAATAAGACTGATAAATAAAAGAAGAACATGTAGGAACTGACGCGCGTTATGGAGCTCAGTTACCTATCATGGGTAACTGCTCCCAACCTCCCTTAGTGCCATGTTTGGCTAGCCTTAAAAGGCTTATACCCAATTAATTTAATAAAACATTTATAATATAGTTTGGAAAATGTCACACCCCTTTATAAAATAAATCCAATATCTTATTTAATTTATTTTAAATATAATATAATAATTTCTAATTACTTCACATAGTCACATAATTAAATTTCTCATTTATTAATAATGTCTAATTATTAAATCTCTAATTACTAATTAAATTAATTAAAATACTATTTGGCTTATTAAATATTTCTTTTTATACAATAAGCTCACATAACTACATCCTTCGAATAATAAAAATTCTCCACATTAATTTAATAAATATAACACATATAATTAAATTAATCTACCATAACTTCATCAATTAATTATTTAATATAATAATTAATTCATCAAAATTTTTTATTCAATCCAATAAATATTAAAATTAAATTATAAAATCTCGGTTGTCACAGTCGCCAAATATATGGTACATAATACAACTATAACTTAATTATACAACTGTCGTGCATAATATGACAAAACATAAGTTGTGAGTTTTAATACAAATATTGTCTCCTAGACAATATCCAAACTCAAATTCAATCCACATTACAATTATTAACACACTATTTCATAGAATAGTGAGGACTACTAAATCAACCATCTGGACCATCACTCCATTCCCCGACTAGTCACAACTATATTCTCATTTCCTGAAGAGAACAATAAAAGAAAAGGGCGAGTTCAATTAGCCCAGTAAATGATATTATGACTAAGATAATTCATTTATCAATAGCCTTCATCAGAATAAATCAGAGATTTAGAACATATGGTAGATAAAAAAAGTTTTCACCTATAATTGCAGCGAAATCAACAATCCATTAGAAGAGTCAAGTAGAACATAATGTCTACTATTAAAAGTCCATTGTTAATATTTCATACATGTAATACTCATCAACAGTTCTTTGTTGTACCCAAGACAAAGAGAACTTTCATCACCTATCTTCACCTGAACCACTAAAGATTATAGTTAAATTTACAATTCATATTTATAATTATGTAAATCAACAGTTTCTCCTTGCCACAAAGGCTTAATAGAACGTTTACTCAATATCTTTACCCCAAAGGCTAAAGATATTCAAATGTAATGACAATAATCATACCAATCAGTTGTCTATCTTTGCACTATGGGCCAAAGATATTCAACTATAAAACCAATAGTCATGATCATACCAATCAATTGTGTGACGCCCGCAAATCTAGGTCCCTTTGAACCTCAGATTTGGTCCGCCGCGATACTATTATCGTCAAACTATTATATCTTTTATTCACAACTTAATGGATAAAACTTCACTTATTACAATTTAGAATATAAATGTTAGGTTTGTAATATTCATGTGCGCAATCAAATTGCAAAATTATGCGGAAGCGTGTAAAATCAGAGTTTAAAAAAATTTTACAAACCATATACCCGGATCACCCTTTATGCACAATTATTAATTAAACGAAAAGATAAAGAATAAAATCATACCCTTGAAGATCGATCTTCCTCAGGTACAAGTTCACCTCCAATCCTTTTCGCGTTCAACTTGAATCCACCGGGTTTGGTTCCTTCCTTTGACCAACGTTAGCCACCCAAATGTTTGTCCTCTAGAGGTGATCCACCAAGGAAGAAGAAAATTCAAGAAAAGGGGTATTGGCTCCAACCCTAATTTTTCTATCTCTATAGAAAGGGTGTACTCTCCCAACAATTGGAATTATGTCGTATGTTGAAAAAGTCAACAACCCCCACCACCCATAATAAGTCTCCTCTTATTTATTGATGTGGGCAACCCATCTTAACAATTAAGGAATTGGGTTTTATTTAATTAATTAAATTCTTTTAATTAATTAAGCTCCCTAATCTTATTAGGGATAATTAATTAAACTCCTTTAACTAATTTTCCTTCCTAATCCAATTAGGAATAAATAAGAGTACTTATATTAAATTAATTCCTAAACTCTTTAGAAATTAAAATAATAATAATTGTAATAATATTAATAAGACTCTCTTATTAATTTATATTTAATATTTCTAAAATATTAAATAATAAATATTAAGCTATTTAATTTATTCTATCACCATAGATTAAATTAAATATACATAACATATTATTACGATTATGCCATTAACTTCTTAAATAATTATTCTTCCTTTTATGGTGTGACCCTTTAGGTTCTCCATATTAAACCTATTGTGAATAAATCAATTAGAACAATTCTAATCTTATTTAAATAAATAAATTAAACAATTAATTTATTTAAATAAATAATATTTATTCTACAATAGGATAAGCCTCCCTAAATCAACGACTTTCTAGATAATATAGATTTCAACATTAATCATAAAAGAACCTTTGAGTAAATAGTCACCGTGACAATTCAATCCTTCTACCATACAATGTCCCAATTAAATATAAGACATGGAATTACTCACAAGTCTTATTTTATTTAATTATATGTATTTCGATCCTTAAATGCACAACACCAAATAATGCAAATTAGAAACTCCTTTCTAATTTCATTCGCTTTCGCCAAGGACTACTGGGTTGTCATTTATCGAATCACATAGGACATTTCTCTTCTTTTATTAGAAGTGGTAGATTCTTTATCGATCATACATTATCTCCATGTATAACTTATTATACCCAAGCATACCCTTTGATATACCCTAAGGGTCTTAAGGAATAAGTCAAAGTATAACTCATCATACACAAGATACTATGATGATCTCAAGTCCAAGGATTACTTGTACTACTATCACTACAGAATTCCTATCGACAGTGCAAATAAAACTCCATTAGGTATTCCTTAGCGAGCCACGCTCAGTGAACTTATTCTCTAATAAGCACCTACATACTTGCTTTAGTGTCTCCACACAAATGATCATGAGATCAATCATCCTCATCCAATGAGCAAGCAACGATGTACCAATCTATCCGGATTCACTAATCCCCAATTTAGTAATCCAACGATTGGGAACTATTTTAGTTTTAAGCTTTCTAAGAATTTAGATCTCATTAGAATGATCATCATCATTATTCTAAAAGCATTGCTTAAAACTATGGGTTTATCACATATTATAAAACAAAGATCATGTAGATAATTTAAAGCCTTTAATAAATTAATACTTTTTATTAATAAATGAATAAGATTGTTACAAAGTATATGCTTTATCATCAAACATGATTGGCTTGTGTGCATACTACTTTCAATCTCCCACTTGCACTAAAGCCAATCGTCATGGTAACTCATACTCTTCTTCTCTAAGTGACGATTATCCTGCTGTTGAATAAGCTTTAGTTAATGGATATGTAATGTTGTTCATGAGAGTCCACTATCTCTATAGTGATTTCCCATCTTTCAATGATTCTAATAATCAAATGAAAGTGCCACAACACATGTTTAGATCCAAGATGAGACTTAGGAACTATTCCTAGTTCTGTAATGAACTTTTCTCCAAACAATCAACTTGCAGCTTCATTTATAGCTACTTACTTTGTCTTTATCACTAAACCAAAGAACTCTTTGTCGTTTGAAACCTTTCCAATTCAACGCATCACTGCTTCAAGGTAACACTTTACCTTAAAGTGGATTTTCTATCGTCGTCTTGGTCTGCATCTCGAAAAAACTTGAGTCCAAAGCCCTCTAGTTTTAATTCGCACCCACCATGTTTGCTCACATCCTTAGTGCTTGCTTAAGAACTTTAAGATATTTTTCACCGTCTTTACGTTGATCTTCTCCGCATTATGACCGATCAACATCGTGTCTCGTATATTTCATTGCATACATGATTGTCACTCATGCGACCTCTCTTTTCGTGAGTCTATGGGGACTATTAAGAGATACACTCCATAGCTCATCGACATGAGACATCTCTTGAGTTTGCCATGCTAAACGACTTTAGCATCAAATGAATATACGCCCTCGGGTTAAGTCGAGCATCCTTTTAAATCTATCTATATAGATTTATATCCCCAATTAAGATACTCTTCCAAATCATTCATGGAGGAATGTTTAGACAACTTTATCTTTTCTCGATTGTAGCATTAGTATGTCATTCCTTATCCGTAGTATATCAACATATAATATTAGGAATGTCACTAAGTTCCCAATCGTCCCCTTTTGTACACACTAGAACTCTTACCTCATCGTCAGATGTAACCGGATCATCATCTTCTATGATGCGTACTTCATCATCATCATCCATGATGAATCCATACCTCCTAGGTATCTTCGATACTATTCCAGATTTAAGATTCGGTTGTGGTACAATAGGTCTATCTACAGGTTCCTCTTATTTGACTTATAGTATTTTGTGGTTCTTGAACTATTCAAGATCTATTATCCTCCCACTAGCCCTTTCAATGATAAACACCTTTATCTTAGAAGGCAGCGTGTTTCGCAACAAACACTTTTTGCTACGTAGAATTATAGAACATATACCCTAAACTTACTTTAGGATGTCCCACAAATCGACACTTGTCAAAATCTTGTCCCAAGCTTATCCTTTTTTGAAACCGCTTTCACATAAGTTGACAACCCTTATCTTAACATACTTAAGATTAGGAATCCTCCCTGTCCATAACTTTTATGGAGTCTTGGGCTGGATTTAGAGATTACCCTTTCGTAGATATGCAGCCATTTCTAGGACATGACCCTAGAAGGATACTGGAATGTCGGTAAAATCATTTTGGATCGTACCATGTTCAACAAGGTATGATTTTTCCTTTCAGATACATCTATCAATTATTATGTATCGAGAGGTGTCCATTATGAGAAAACCATTTGAGATGATCTAGAAACTTCTTGCACAAGTATTCCTTCCTTGATCCGATCAAAGAATCCTAATACTTTGCCAATCTGTTTCACTTTTGAATTCTTTGAACCTTTCAAATAATTCACACTTGTATTTCAACAAATACATACATTCAACTCTTTGAATGATCATCTCCTTTTCTTATACTAGTTTGTTCAATTTACAAAATATATTTTCACGTAAGTCAAGTATACAAAATCCATTAAGTAATATTCCGCCTATACAAAACATTATTATTATAAATAGAACAACAATTGTTCTTAATTATAATACCAAAGTTTTCATTGTCCAACAATAAAATGAAAATAATGTTTCCAACGAGAACTGAAATACAATAACAACTTATTGACTTAATAGATTTTCCCGTAGGCATTGCTAAACTATAAGTTTTTATGGCTAATGTGGCAACCTTTGCTACATTTCCCGCACATAGGATTACTTATATTTGTTTAGCTTTCTACTTCTGTTTGGTCCCTTCATAAATCTATATTTATGATAACCAAAGTCGGTATCCAATACCCAAATAGAACCTTGACTTAAAGAAAAATTTATTTCAATCATGAACAAAATCGTATTATGAACCAAAACTTCACTAAGCTTCTTTTGTTAGCCTCTCGCAAGATGCTTCTTGTAGTTTCTTTTTCCAAAGGTCCAGCTTATTGCAAAGGAAGCAAACTCCTTTGCTATCCGTGACGCTTTTGTTCTTATTATCCTTTGTTTATGCCTTTCTATTTACCTTCTTTGAATCATTCTTCTTTTCGTAAGATCCTTTGGCCCCTACCAAGAAGACATGGTCTTTCTTGGTTGAAAGTGACTCTCAACATTTTTCAACATGATAAGCAAATCAGCGAGGCTGGTATCTAGCTTGTTCATATGAAAAATTCACAACAATTGTGAAAGGAGTCCTGAATTGAGTGCAAGATCAAATCTTGGCTCAAATCTCCATCCATGACAAAACCCGTTGTCCTAATTGATCAATCAAATTGATAATGTTAAGGACTTTTATCTGCATCAGAGTAGTAATTCGGTCATTCTAGATCGGAAGAGCTCCTTAGATATCTGATATCTATCGGTCCCACTTTCCTCACCATCAACTACTTGATGTGCGGGAATATAGTAGAAGCATCCATAGTTTCATCCGACGCCAAGCTCATTACTCATGGATGCGAGCATGATGCATTGAGCCAATCGTGCATCATCTTGACACTTTCTAAAAGTAGCAATCTCTTCCTCGAGGCATTATTCGTAACCATTGCGAGGATAGGCGACATGACATAAGATAGCTTTTTCACCATGAGAACTATTCTCAAATTCCTTAACCAATCCGCTTAATTCGGCCCGATTAATTTAGCATCTAATATGCTTCGCAAAGGATAGTAATTTAGACATTGTAAAATTTTGTAAATGAATTTGTAATTAACAACATTTTAACATACATTCTTTTATTAATTACCAAAATAATTTAGGTCTTGTTTTAAATTGGTATCTCCCACTATTTTCTTCTTCAAACTATATTATCCTCACTTATATAGTTCGGCAAAATCTAATTAAAGATTTGCTAGTGAGAATAAGGATCCCATTTCAAATGTATATAGCCTTGTGTGACACAACAAACTATATATAAATAAATAGGTAGACAACTTTTGTCAATTACATCAACTATGCAACTCCTTTTATTTTGCCTCTTAGATTATTTTGATCAAGTGGTGGCACATCCGAATCAAAATTATCCAAGTTAAGTCCGACCTAACACTCCATATATTCAAAAAAGAAAAATATCATCCTTGTGGTGACACAACAAAACAATATTGTTCAATTTTCTTTATAAGCATCAAATGTGATAAATTAACATCTTAAATACTTAATACTTGCCTTGTGGTGACACAACAAACTCATATTAAATATTTAATACTCTATTAATTTTATCATGCTAGAAGGCTTACGCTCGATATTCCAAATATCTTTGAACGCTAGGACTTAATATAAAAAATTTGAGGGGTTTGTTATTAATTTGTCTCATCTTGTTTAGCGCATTTACATATAAATATAAAATACGCGTCATATTAATAAACATGCGAAGCATGTTTGCATAATATATAATATATATAGTATAAGCATGCACATATAGAATACTATATTCTACTACCTGGATTGATTATGGACTTTTATTCTAGTTTGGTTCACTAGAGCCACCAAGTGAACCAAAAGGTCAAACCCTGTGGGCGCAAGAATTAATATTTAAATATAACTATTACATTTAAACCCTGCTCCATTACAAACGGGTCTTCAAGCGCCCTTTCTCCTTGATCTCCAATTTTTCAAAATTAATTCTAACTATTCCTATTACAAAACTATTTTAAAATAAATAGAAACCTTGATCGCCAAATCAAGGGAAGTACATAGGAGTGAGATAGAATTTACATTAAGAAAAATTAGAGAAGACGAGGCACGCAGTAATTCCCCATTTAATAAAACCCATACATTCATGCATCCAACTAAAATAAATCCAATCGCATCGGTCAATAGTCCATAATCAATCCCATTTATTATCATACACATCACCATATGCATCAATAAATAACATTCATCTCATGAATAATAAACATTTAATATATATATTGATATCATTTAATGGGCAAATTTAGTTAGTATAAAATCTATTTTTGAATCAAAATAAACTCCTTTATTTTAATCCAAATTTAAATCAAAATAAAACTATTTTATTTTAATTTATCTAATTTTTGAATAAAATAAACTATTTTATTTTAATCAAAATTTTTAATCAAAATAAACTCCTTTATTTTAATTAATTATGGAATCCAATTCCATATATATAAAAAAAAAATTTAATTAAAATAAACTCTTTTATTTTAATTAATTATGGAATCCAATCCATGTAATGTAAAAAAATCTTTTATTAAAGGAACCACGGATATTCTTTCCTATTCACAAATAAACACTTTTATTTTGAATAATATAAAATCTTATTTCATATTTAAATAAACTCCTTTATTTAAGGAAACACGGATTTTCTTTCCTATTCACAAATAAACTCTTTTATTTTGAATAATATGAAATCTTATTTCATATCTAAATAAACTCCTTTATTTAAGGAAAAATAAAATCTAATTTCAACTCCAATTAGTTATAATAGAATCCAATTCCAACTCTAATTAGTTAGCATGAAATTTAATTTTAAAATTAAAATAAACATTTTTATTTTAAGATTAAAATAAACCTTTTATTTTAAAATTAAAATAAACTTTTATTTTAATTATAAAATTATTAATATATATAATAATATATATATATATTAGTACCGACATCCGTTAATATCATATATATATATATATATATATATATATATATAATATATAAGGAATTTAAGTTGCTGATTTTGTGCCACGTTAAGTTCCTGATTGTTCCTGATTTTGTGTAATTTCATGTACTGCCTTTTTTTTTTTTTTTTTTTTTTATGGAACATGCTTCGGTAGCCATGTGGCCCATTAAAAAAACTGTTAACATTTTATGCTTCGGTCAACTTGCTTTCCGTGTTTATTCACGTTTTTTTTTTTTTTTTTTTTTTGATTTCTTTATTAAATTTTATACAATAATATTATGCCCAAATAAATTGTTCTAAACACATATCAATATAATATCAAATTAAAACAATTAATAATTTGCATAAAGGTTTGGCTCTGATGCCACTGTTCAGTTTGTAATATTCATGTGCGCATTCAAATTGCAAAATTATGCGGAAGCATGTAAAATCAGAGTTTAAAAAAATTTTACAAACCATATACCCGGATCACCCTTTATGCACAATTATTAATTAAACGAAAAGATAAAGAATAAAATCATACCCTTGAAGATCGAGCTTCCTCAGGTACAAGTTCACCTCCAATCCTTTTCGCGTTCAACTTGAATCCACCGGGTTTGGTTCCTTCCTTTGACCAACGTTAGCCACCCAAATGTTTGGCCTCTAGAGGTGATCCACCAAGGAAAAAGAAAATTCAAGAAAAGGGATTTTGGCTCAAACCCTAATTTTTCTATCTCTATAGAAAGGGTGTACTCTCCCAACAATTAGAATTATGTCGTATGTTGAAAAAGTCAACAACCCCCACCACCCATAATAAGATTCCTCTTATTTATTGATGTGGGCAACCCATCTTAACAATTAAGGAATTGGGTTTTATTTAATTAATTAAATTCTTTTAATTAATTAAGCTCCCTAATCTTATTAGGGATAATTAATTAAACTCCTTTAACTAATTTTCCTTCCTAATCCAATTAGGAATAAATGAGAGTACTTATATTAAATTAATTCCTAAACTCTTTTAGAAATTAAAATAACAATAATTGTAATAATATTAATAAGACTCCTCTTATTAATTTATATTTAATATTTCTAAAATATTAAATAATAATATTAAGCTATTTAATTTATTCTATCACCATAGATTAAATTAAATATACATAACATATTATTACGATTATGCCATTAACTTCTTAAATAATTATTCTTCCTTTTATGGTGTGACCCTTTAGGTTCTCCATATTAAACCTATGTGAATAAATCAATTAAAACAATTCTAATCTTATTTAAATAAATAAATTAAACAATTAATTTATTTAAATAAATAATATTTATTCTACAATAGGGATAAGCCTCCCTAGCGATCAACGACTTTCCGTATAATATAGATTTCAACATTAATCATAAAAGAACCTTTGAGTAAATAGTTATCGTACAATTCAATCCTTCCACCATACAATGTCCCCATTAAATATAAGATATGGAATTACTCATCAAGTCTTATTTTATTTAATTATATGTATTTCGATCCTTAAATGCACAACACTAAATAATGCAAATTAGAAACTCCTTTCTAATTTCATTCTCGCCGCCAAGGACTACTGGGTTGTCATTTATCGAATCACATAGACATTTCTCTTCTTTATTAGAAGTGGTAGATTCTTTATCGATCATACATTATCTCCATGTACAACTTATTATACCCAAGCATAACCTTTGATATACCCTAAGGGTCTTAAGGAATAAGTCAAAGTATAACTCATCATACACAAGATACTATGATGATCTCAAGTCCAAGGATTACTTGTACTACTATCACTACAGGAATTCCTATTGACAGGCAAATAAAACTCCATTAATAAATTCCTTCCATTTCCAGGATCTATGTATAATGACCCCAACTATTATAAGTTTCAAATATTGGTCATTTACCATTCCTATTTTACATCATATTCGATGTTATATAAATATGCGGAATAATTTTAACTTTTTCAATCTCCTTGGAAAAATAATCTTTTATTGATTTCTTAACTTGAATCAATTACAAATCCTTGAATCAAATTATCCTATGATTCATTCTATTCAATTCTCAGATAAATATTTACATCTCAATTTGAATTTCTACGTATCACATAATATAACTTTTACAACGCAACCTCAGATTGCACCTCACAAACTACTATCTTGCATTTACTCATGTAACATAAACGTGGTTCAAGAGTATATATTTAAACATATAAATCGATCTCCTTCAATTACTATTGAACTCTATCAATCAAGTAGCACGTAATCTTTACCGTGAATCCTTAACCTGCAAAAGTGGTTATTTGCAAGGGTGAGCTCGACAGCCTAGCAATTCTAACAGTTTTCATACAGCACGTAGCATAAAATAACATATACAGTTCATGCATTCATAATCGATCAATATTTACTACACATGTTACTTCTCACATAATAGGCATAGAGGTTTATATCACAAGCATATCATCAAAGATCAACTTTCACATTTTATACATATCTCATATGCATTTCATATATATACATCAACATTCTCATGGCATAATATAACTAACAGTTATTGAATTCAAATAACAAATAGGAACTGAAAGACTTGTCTAATTCGCAGTTTATCAACTACGACTTAACTACTTAAAGCTTATCTGCACTGCGTGTATTCCTACACAATTATATAATCATGGATTTATATTCATCAGTCATACATTTCATACGCTCTTAATATAAGAACAAATATTGTTTCCTAACTTGGTTTCATTTTTAGTTGAACTTAGGATAACCATGAGACTAGCTCATTCTACTATCATATTTATCTAAACAATCATGTTTCATAACTTGTAGTCCTTAAGGACAACATATAACCAGAACTTAAGACCATGCAGTTAACAAACTGCTCTTGGTCACTCTGCAGAATGGCGCGGTGCATTTAAGCTTGGGAGTGATGCGACCGCGCTACTCCCAGCCAGAACCAGCCTTAGGCTTTTTATTGCCCAATATAATTCCTAGCACGACATGTATTCTGATACGTACTGTAAACATACATCAAGTAGGTTGTGATCTATTTTCAAGTTCATATTCAAAGAACTTAGCTCCACAATGATTTATTTCAATCATTAAGTGTTAACAACTTTCTTTGATAAGATTCGATATTATAAGCGTTTAAACCATATATTGGTACTAATAAGCCTCTAATAGCATGCTTCACATGTATATATCTTATTTACATAGACATAACATAGTTCATTATTTGAACACATATTTTAAACTACACTTGAAAGGTCCAATTCATGCTTAGCTAGACGATGAACATATTCGTCATGTCTAGAGGCATAAGGCGTTTAAGTTCACTTTTAAAAGTCATTCTAGGCCAAGTTAAAGCAACTAGGTGTAACTCTAAATCTCATTTCATAGCTAACTAAGCCATGTGTGTATATTATTACGTTTAGAACCTTAAGTCTACAAGTTACTTTGAGTTCGTTCTCAAAGTTTCAAGTTTCCTTTAGAAATCATTTTCAACTAAGCTATTGTAAGTTCATAATAATTAACCCAACTTTAAAACACTTCTCATGATTAGGTATACTCACAACTCAACAATATGTATGTGTTAAAATATCATAACTTCAAAGACTCAAAGTTCGTCAATATTCGTTTTTTTTCAAAACTCCAAGTTTCTTTTCAAAACACATACTAAGTCATGCTAAAAAATTCCATTATTAGTAAAGAACTCTTAGCTATATGACATGTCTATTATCATGCATATTCATGTTTGATTACTTAGAATAATATATTCCATCGTCGAGAGCACAATACTTGCGTATGTGCTCTTTCGACGCCCTCTGATCGACTCCAAATACATAACAGTCACAAAGATGACTATTTTGACCCTTTGTAACAATCTCAAATTGAAACACTTAAAGAATAAAAGTTGTAGGTCTATTCGTTCTCGTTCCGGATCATCTTGAATCACCTCAATCGAAGTTCGTATGAAAACGTTATGGCCGTTTTACCATAACAGGTTAAAGCAATCACACTTAACAGACATTGGGCGCGGCCGCGCCCAATTCCTTCAACAAACTCGCGCGCCCGCTGTAACGCCCCGAAAAATTGAACATTTGTAAATACTTTTAATAATGAATAAAATCATATTATTTATTATTATTACGTGTTGATAAGATGAATGTCGTTCTATAACCTAGAAACGTCGGAACATCGTTGTATTTTAACTATGTGAGAGAATTAAAGTGTTTGAATTTCTAAGACGAAAATAAAAGTTTTTCGAGAAATTTTTCGAAAAACACTATTCATCAATTTCTGCTCGGCAATTATTTTTAAACTTCCGAGAAATACGTAACGTTATAATATCAAGGTGATATTGATTATGTAATAATAATCTAAGTATGGAAAACGTAATATTTCGCATGCGGACTTAATTTGAGAACATTAGGATTATTAAGCGTTAAGAAAAGAAGGTATTAATCCTATGATGCGTATGCGTTGTACGAGGTATTGAACTTAAGTATAATACGATGTATTATACTATTAAGTATGAAGAATGGAATAACGTATATTAAAATTTAGTATACCAGCTAGCATACGAGAATTATACGTGGTGTATATATGTCAAGTTGTTTAATTAAATGGAATGGACTTGTAGGATTATTACCATATTGGTAGAAGTCCAATAGAAAGTGATGTTCAAGTCCAATTGTTTGTTAATCATGATTCCAAACCATTGTAATATAAGCCCAATAAGAATAAACTAGATAATTAAGCAAGCCCAATGTATTAAGCCATGATCCATGGAGCAAACCAAGAGTAATGTGGGTAGTCTTGATGGGCAAGAACTTTGTGTGATGAACAAGTGTTGTGGTGATCAAGTAATAGATGTGGCTAACAAGTTTACTTAGTTATAAAGCAATGAATAGTAAGAAGGTTAATAAGGAGGTAGAATTAAGGAGGTGTAGGGCCTAAATGACCATAGTACCCTCATCTTGTCAAGCCTATAAATAGAGAGCTCCACACTTCATTTGTTGCTTATTTTATTTAAATCAACTCCTCTCAAGTTAAGTGCTTAAGTGTTAGAGAGAATAAGCTAACATAAGTCAAAAACAAATCAAACATCCTTTGATAAATCTTCACGGAAGAGAAGTACAAGTGCTTCTAGGGTAAGACTCTTGTCTAATATATATTAATCTCTATCATTGTAGGGTGATAAGAGAAGTGTAACTTAATGTGTATGTATGATACGAACATATAAGGAGTGATTAATGAATGAACTTAAGCCGAATAAGTTGAATAAGTAACTTGAACTTAAATAAGTTGATAAACTTGTGATGAACTCATTATATGATTGTCATATGATGTTAGTATGATTCAATATGGTATGAAAACATTGATTGATGTACTTAAGTCCATAGTAGGTCATAAGCAAGGGAATTTGTAGTTAATAAGTTGATTAAGTCATTAACTTATGAGAATAAGTCAAAACTTACTTTGAGAATAAGTTGGTGTAATAAGTAACTTGAAATGTTGGTATGATGATTAAAATCCATTTAGAATCATTAGTAATGAGGTTTCAGCGGAATTCATACGATTGGACGATAATCGTCGAATTCGTGAAATTCTCGGAATGGAAGTCGTGTTTTGTGTTTGAAGTCGGAAACGTTGGTTTTCGATGGAGACAAGTCATATTTGGCATTATAGAGTTGTGGACTCGAAAATGAACGAATTTCGACTTAGAACAATGAAACGAGCGTTGAACGTTCACGAACGTTTATCATTTTCATTAAAAATGAACTAATAGGTGAAATTTTAGCAAACGAAGTCAAATAGATAAAATTCTTGCATGAACGCATAGAGTATATAATTTGTGAACTGTAGGCTTTTGAACGAGCCAATTGAGACTTATAACGAAGAAGTTAAGCGTTTGGGAGTTTGGCAAAATTTTCAAAAGCTGTTAATTTTCTAAGGCACAGAGTTGGCGCCGCGGCGCCAACCCAAGGCAAAATGATGGCGCCACAGTGCCGGACACAATGTCTACATCTATTGAACTTTCGGCACAAGCATGCGGCATATGAAGAACAAAGACTCAAATACAAATACCAACCCTAGGATTTTGAATAGTAATGAATGTTTATCAGTATAACATGAACAATAACTCAGTTATAATAAACTGAGGAACTTAATAAGGTATTGTAAGGTACTATTAAACCTTATTTATGTTGTCTAAAGGTTGAAGATAAGTAATCAATCATGAACATAACGAAACAACATAATTAAAAGCCGGAACCAATAATAACAAATCTAAGTCAGGATTAGATTGAAATGAAGGGTAAAATATAGTAGTATACATACTTGATTATATATGACCTAATGTGGTACGTTATATGATCATGTATTGTAGAGACTTAGAGACTTAAAGTGTATGTGTGATAACCAGTAAGCAGACGTTAAAGGCAAGTATTCTAACCCTTGATCTAGTTCAGTCGTTATATGACCTAATGTGTTACGTTATACGTTAAAGTGTATGTATTCTTTCGCATGAAGTCTTGAATGTGAAGTAAAAGCCAATTCTTTCGGATAGACTTATATTATGAATATATCCAGCATGATCAATGTTTACCGAGTTATATTGGTGTGGTTTTCAAATGAAGACTGAGAATGAAAAAATGTTTCTGTCATTTAACGATAGGCACGCGAGGTTGCCACAACTTAAACGTATACACGTTTAATGAATGTAGTGTTGATCAACATAGAGTACTATAGGCTGATCACCTAGACGTGCTCGTAAGTAATGTTTGACTTACGGACTTAGTGCCGGGACGTCTTTTTCAAAAAGAACTTATGAAATGCTCAAGGTCTTGGATCGGAATTGATATTTTACTAAATATTGTTGTTGTAAAACATTTTGAATGAAAAGAAGTGTTATTTTGAATTATCGATAGTACTTCGTAACTATTGTTCAGTAACTGAAGATATACGAGTTCTATGTTTCAATCATGTTGTTTATTAGAATTGTAGTACTTGCTGAGCTAGTCATGCTCACTCTTGCTTAAACCATATGAACACAACTAAGATCGAGCGGACCGAAGGCTCTGACAAGGATAAGGGCAAGGCGAAGATGAACCTGTAGATTACTTATGTAATAGTATAGGTGAATGTTCGTAATATATTGAATATTATGACAGGAATAAATGAATGGGTTATAAAAAACTTGGGGAAATGTAATATTATTTTGAATATATATAAGACATATTCGTTCTTTAGAGACTTTTCAATTAAATGTATGTATGAATGGTAAGTGCTGTGTAGCACCATCATCGCTCAGGAAGATACCCGAATTTGGGGGCGCCACAAAGTTGGTATCAAAGCATTAGGTTATAAAACTTAAGGGGGATTAAAACCTTAAGTCATAACCTTAAGAGAAGTCAAAGAAGTAAAAGTAGAAAAATAACCTTATAAAAATGCATTATGATTATGTTATGTGTTTTTATTATTCTACTGATGTTTACTAATCAACTTACTTGTTTTGTGTAGATGTCAGGAGTAACGGAATGTATGTAGATGGACAGGACATTAGTGAAGAGTCGGTGAACCAAGTAGAGGTTATACCGAACCCCATAGCAGCAGATCCGGAGGTAGTGGTTATTGAGTCTAGAGACTCGGATGATGCTGACTACATGTCAGTATTCGATGGGATGATAGAGGAAGAAGTGGAGACAATGTCCTTTAATCCAGTAGCTATGGCAGCGAAGATAGCTCCTGGGGGGTCGATGATGTCTCTGTTCATGTCAATATTGGATAAAAATATCCATTACTGTCAGGAGGTCAAGGAGCTAAAGGCAGAACTTCAAGCTGTCATAGAGAACAAGACTGATGTTGAGTCCATGTGGGAGCAGGAGCATGATGAGCGGATTTTGGCTAAAGACAAAGTCCACGAGTTAAAGCATGAGGTCTTTGAGCGTAAAGATGAGCTAAAGACCAAAATACAGAAGATAGAGAGAATGTCCTATATTCATAGGAGTTCTCATACAGATTTCCAGCAGTAGGTAGCTGAATATCCTATAGAGGTGGGGTAGACACGGCATACTATTAGCCGTGATATCATTGCCGGTCTTGCCAAGGAAGATTTCGAGAATGCCTTAAGGCAGATGTAGACTAGTAGTAGCTAGAGTAGTCTCAGTATGTAAATATTTTGTAATTAGTATTGATGTAAAGCCCTCTTTTGTATAGTGAAGGGTAGTCTTTGGTAAATCCCAATTTTTGGAAAGCGATAGCGGGAAAGTAATGTAATCAGCTTAGGCTGCGACGCCCCCAAAAATAGGTATTCATCACCCATCTTGAGTCGCAAAATACATGGTATAAAATACAAATATAACTTAATTATACAAACGTCGTGTAAAATACGACAAAAAATAGCTGAGAGTTTTAATAAGAATATTGTCATCTAGACAATATCCACACTCAAAGGAGTCCTCATTACCAAGTCTATCTATGCACTACAGGCCACGGATGACTTTCAATATAATATAAACATAAGGATGATGACAATGACATAATAATTCAATAAAACAAGTTCAAGAATTAATTTATCCAGGAACCAATAATGTCCAAATTGTTAACATGATACTGCTTTGTAGAGTAAAATTCAATAATGCTCAGAAGAATATTTCCATGAAAAGATACTGGATGAAATGCAAATATCCAGGATATTCCACTAATTTCAAGGAATATAGAAGCCAAAGCTTTAACCAAATGAGTATAATAAAATATATGAAACAGCAAATGGATTTTCACCCGCCATGCGGTAATCCACGTATACAGATCATTTCCACAATTTAATAAGGAATGAATACAAAAGATCATTCACCATGCATGTGGTAATCCACATGGACAGGTTATTCCAATAGAATAATAAATAATGGAACCAGGTCCGACGTAAAAGCACAGACAGGATATTCCGACAGAATAATAAATAATAGAACCAGTGTCTCATGAACGCATGTATGTGGATATTCCGGCGAATAATAAATAATGGAACTGTGTTCGCGTAGAAACGCACGCATACATGATATTTCGACAGAATAATAAAGAACAGAATAAGAACCGAATTTCACCATGTATGCGGTACTTCGCATAGTCAGGTTATTCCAACATAATAATAAGGAATGGAATAACAGGAGAATTTCATCAAGTATAGGGTAGCCCGCGTATACAGTTTATTCCAACAGAATAATAAAGAATGGAATAACAGAAGTTCTCTTCATGAATACAAAAGAAATAATACCCCTTACCTTAGAACAAACTGGATATAGGAGTAGTGAAGTACCAGAATACTTATCTTCTTTTTCTCTATAGTTTCTCTCTCTAGAGTTTCAGTGAATTCTTAAGAAATAATGAAGGAATGAACTTCTATTTATAGAAGAATGGACTCAATAGTAACTAATCCATGAACGGTCTAGATTGATTTACTTTTAAACTGACGGTCCAGATTGATTTAATAAAATATTCTAATAAAACAAAAATCTTTTAAATAAAATATAATATATTCTATTTATAATATAATAAAATGAATAACTTTATAAAAGTATTCTGTTTTATGTAAAAAGAATTTACTATGCAAACACTATACGAACTTTATGCAAACACTATGAATAATAATATATAATATATTCTAATTATTGTCTAATAAAATAAATAACTTTATAAAAGTATTCTGCTTTTATATAAAAAGATTTTACTATGTAAAATACTATGCATAATAGAATATAATATATTTTAATTATTGCTTAATAAAACGAATAACTTTATAAAAGTATTCTATTTTATATAAAAAGCTTTTCTATTTTATTACACTAATAATACTAATAAAAACAAAACTTATATATAATATAACAATCAACAATAATTGAATCAAATAAAGTGAGATATTATACAACAACTATTGTAGCAATAATTGAACAAAACTGAGTGACTTCTCATGTAAGCATTAATAATCAATACCGTGTGCTACTATGCAACCACGCCAGACATCGTATTTTTTACTACTCGAATAGTTCAACAAGATAATAGCAGTAAAACTTCCGCCGTTATTTTCATAAATATATTTTATCGCTTTCTCAATCCGATAATAATTACATTTGTGGGTCCACCAATGATTGTTATTGCAGACGAATATTCCTTGCTAAAATGAATATTCCCCGACCAGTCGAATATTATATAACAACTTGCGTACTTTGAAAAATTTATAAATAGTACCCACAACTATAACATTATCTCAAATCCACACCATAATAAAAAAAAATATTTCGAGAAAAATTAAATTTTTATTCGTAAAATTTAGGATTTTATAATCTCCCCTCCTTATGAAATTTCGCCCTCAAAATTTACGTACGTACCTGGTATGCCGAACAGATGAGGACACTTCGTCAGATTCTAACTCTTGAGGTATAACCTTAAGCGTAGAATATATTCTAGGACACTTCATAAGTTAAATTATTCGCTATCTCGTTCGGTTCTAAATCAATAATGTGGTTCGGTTTGTCCACATATTTACGTAACATCGATATATGAAAAACGTTATGAACACGCGACATACTTGGCGGTAAAACGAGTCTATAGGCCACAGTTCCCACTCGATCGAGGATTTCAAATGGGCCAATAAAACCGAGGGCTGAGATTTTCTCTCTTCATTGATTCTTGCTTTTTGAATAACGCCCTCTTGAACCTTCTTCTTCACATTTATCAGCTCTAAGTATTTTGCTTGAGTGGCTTTAACTTTATCGATTAAAGTCGATTCTACTCGTATATTTGTTATCTTCACGTGGGTTCGTATATTCGCACTCGTAAACGCATACGATCTTCTACTCAATGCGTCAGCTACCACGTTTGCTTTTCCACGATGGTATTGAATGGTACGATCGTAATCTTTAACAGCTCGAGCCAACGTCTTTGGCGCATGTTACGTTCGTTTTGATTAAAAAAATATTTAAGGGTTTTAGAAATGAGTTTTGTACTGGGGTCAATACAAAATTCAATTTCACGCTCTAGGGGTAGGCTAAGATGTCATCAAGAATACGTCAGGAAATTTATTAACAATAGAAATATCATTTAAAACTGTGACTCTGATCCAAGACTTGGATAGTACGTCATATCGATACCTATCAACTTGCTATCGTCATTCATGATGTCGCCTACAGAAAGTCTGGCTTCGGTGCATTACACACAAGGAAGTCAACAATGAAAGGATCGGGGCTCTTTACTTATGGCTTGATATAATAGTGATTAACTTTAGTGGTTTGGTTGCTTGAATTCGTATAACAGGTTGGTTAGGAATATGAAAGCTAACAACCTTACGAAAAGCATGATGAGTAGTTAACCAATCGATTCCTAAAATCACATCAAAGGCAAGTATTTTCAAAGAGATAAGATCGACATGTAACGTGAAAGTGTCGATTTGAATCAAACAAGATTTATAAACAGTGGAGGTAACGAAGGTTTCTCCTAATGGAGTTTCAACAGATAAGTCAAAGTCTAATTTCTCAAAAGTCAAATTTAAACGTTGAGCGCATGTAAGAGAGATAAAAGAATAGGTAGAACTGGTATCGAATAAGGTATAGACTTCGCAAGCATTTATGATTAACTTACCCATTACAACTTCGTTCGGGTTCCTCGAAAAATACTCTCACTTAAACTACCGGCTTTGACTTGTCTAGGACATTCTTTGGCATCACTATCCTAGCTGGACTTGACTTTCACTACACGACAAAATTGAGCTAGGTGACCTTCTCTTCCGCAATTGAAACACGCTTTGGATTGCTGCGTACAGTTTGGACGGATGTGTCCCTCCTGTCCACATTTGAAACATACGACCGATGGTCGTTCTCCTTCCTTTGAAATGGGTGCTGATGCTGCTGTCTATCCATAATTATTGAACCTCCTCTTCTTGAAATTTCCACTTCTATTATCTTGGCCATGATTACCACCAAAGTGGTTACCATTCTTGGCATGATAATTTTCCCCACGATGGTTATCATTGTTCCGATGGTCGTTACCACCGGTATGATTATTATCGTGTTGTTGGTCATTGCCTTTTAGTTGTGCTGACTCATTATCGCTCTCCAATAACCGAGCCCTATTCACAACATCTGAATATAAACAAAGTTTGTGAGAAATGAGGTATTGACGTATATCGGGTTTCAAACCTCGCAAAAACATTCACGTCATTCGCTCCTCATTATCGACCAAATGGGATGCAAACTGGGATAATTCCGCAAACTTAGCCTCGTCATCGCGACACTACCATATTGTTTTCTCCAACTTGATAAACTCCACCTCATTCATGTGATGAATACTTTCAGGAAAGTACTTGTCGTTGAACAGCTCTTGGAACTTCTCCCTAGACATCTTAAGTGCGTCAGGCTGGGTACGTTTTACAGATTACCACCAGTAAATTGCCTCTTCACGCAACATAAAGGTGGCGAATGAAACCTTTTGCTCCTCTGAGCATTCCAAGACATCAAATATCTTGGTGATCTGCTTTAACCACGTCTCCACCTTAAGTTGTTTTGGCTTTCCCAAAAACTCCTGTGGTCCCAGCTCCTTGAACTACTTAGCGGTGACCGACCGTCGGTTGCCATTATTTCCACCAATATTTTGAACAGGAGTCTCTCTTACCTGATGTTGTATGAATTGCATAAAGCCTCTGAATATCCCATCGTTCATCATCTGATCGGTGCTGTTATTTACCTGAGGATTATTATCTTCCTATTGCACATTATCCTAGGTATTGATCGTTGGTGACTCAACGGTCTCATCTGCTTCATTTCTTATCTCGACATTTTTAGATGCCATTTTCAAATACTGCCACAAAACAAAGGTTAATTAACAAATCACATATTATCCCTATACTCTGACTGACCAATTAAATACCAAATAAACTTAGGTAGGTCATACTAGCGAAGGAATTCCTCATCTCTCCCCTCCTAGTTCTTGTCTCACATCTCAGCCAGGGATCATATCCCTAAACTTTGATAACAACTGTGACGCGCCCAAAAATAGGTATTCATCACCCATCTCGAGTCGCCAAATACATGGTACAAAATACAAATACAACTTAATTATACAAACGTCGTGTAAAATACGACAAAACATAGCTGAGAGTTTTAATAAGAATATTGTCATCTAGACAATATCCACACTCAAAGGAGTCCTCAATACATTCACTATCACACTATTTAACAGAATAGTGAGGACTACTAATGCTATCATCTGGACCGTCACTCCGTTCCCCGACTCGTCCCAACTATATTAATTCCTAAAGAGAATGAAAAAGAAAGGGTGAGCTCAACCACCCAAAAAAAAATATTATGACTAAGCTAATGCAGAATAAATTATCATTAGCCTTCAACAATGTTAAACTGATAAAATACAATAGACATCAAGTTTAACTGCAGCGGAACAAACAATCCATTAAAAGAGTCAAGTAGAGAATAAAATCTAATATCTTTTATGATTTAAAAAGTTTTTATCAATTTCTATCGCTGAGACTCAGCTTAATAAATAATCCACATCATCAAATCATCCCCCTTTTCTGTGCCAAGGATATTATTTAGTATCATGACCACGAATTATCCATGCACTATGGGCCAAAGATAATCGTGTTTTCATCAACTGATCCCCGATCATGCCATAAAATAATTCATCTTTACTCCTCGGCAAGAGAATCCATAGCCATAATCATACCAAAAATCGTCCCATCAATGCACTACGGCCAATGAGGTCTTTTTCCACATCATTTGTAATATTACGATCATAATTATACCGAAATAATCCTCAGTCATAATCATACCAAGTCCATCTACATACACTCAGAACAGATGACTTTCAACATAATATAAACATAAGAATGATGACAATAACATAATAATTCAATAAAACAAGTTCAAGAATTAATTTATCCAAGAACCAATAATGTCCAAATTGTCAACATGATACTGCTTTGTAGAGTAAAATTCAAGAATGCTCAGAAGAATATTTCCACGAAAAGATACTAGATGAAACACAAATATCTAGGTTATTCCACTAATTTCAAGGAATATAGAAGTCAAAACTTTAACCAAATGAATATAATAAAATATATGAAACTGCAAATGGATTTTTACCCGCCATGCGGTAATCCACGTATACAGATCATTTCCACAATTTAATAAGGAATGAATACAAAGGATCATTCACCATGCATGTGGTAATCCACATAGACAGGTTATTCCAATAGAATAATAAATAATGGAACCAGTCCGGACGAAAGCGCACGCATATACGATATTATAATGTAATAATAAATAATGGAACTAGGTCCGCGAACGCATGCGATGTGATATTCCGACAGAATAATAAATAATGGAACCAGGTCCGACATAAATGTACAGACAAGATATTTCGACAGAAAATAAAGAATGGAATAATAATAGAATTTCACCATGTATGCGGTGCTTCGCATAGTCAGGTTATTCCAACATAATAATAAGGAATGGAATAACAGAAGAATTTTACCAAGTATAGGGTAGCTCGTGTATACAGGTTATTCCAATAGAATAATAAAGAATGGAATAACAGAAGTTCTCTTCATGAATACAAAAGAAATAATACCCCTTACCTTAGAACAAACTTGATATAGGAGTAGTGAAGTAGCAGAATACTTTTCTTCTTTCTCTCTATAGTTTCTCTCTCTAGAGTTTTAGTGAATTCGTAAGAAATAATAAAGGAATGAACTTCTATTTATAGAAGAATGGACTAAATAGTAACTAATCCATGAACGGTCCAAATTAATTTACTTTTAAACGGACAGTCCAGATTGATTTAATAAAATATTCTAATAAAACAAAAATCTTTTAAATAAAATATAATATATTCTATTTATAATCTAATAAAACGAATAACTTTATAAAAGTATTCTGCTTTTTATATAAAAAGATTTTACAATGTAAACACTATGCATTTACTATGCAAACAAAGATGCATAATAAAATATAATATATTCTAATTATTGTCTAATAAAATAAATAACTTTATAAAAGTATTCTGCTTATATATAAAAGATTTTACTATGCAAAACACTACGTAATAGAATATAATATATTCTAATTATTGCTTAATAAAACGAATAACTTTATAAAAAAGTATTTTGTTTTATATAAAAGCTTTTCTAGGTTATTACACTAATAATACTAATAAAACAAAACTTATATATATAATATAACAATCGACAATAATTGAATCAAATAACGTGAGATACTATGCAACAACCATCAGAGTGATAATTGAACATAACCGAGTGACTTCTCATGTAAGCATTAATAATCAATACCGCAGGTGCTACTACGCATGCACCACGCCAGACATCGTATTTTTACTACCGAGTAGTTCAATAGTATTAATTGTGAAAACTTCCGCCGTTATTTTTATAAATATATTATTGTCGTTTTCTCGATCCGATAATAATTACTCAACAATGGGGTCCACTAATGATTGTATTTAATATTCCCCGATAAAACGAATATTCCCACCAATCGAATATTATATAACAACTTGCGTACTTTGCAAAATTTATAAATACTACCCACAACTATAACATTATCTCAAATCCACACCATAATAAAAAAAAATATTTCGAGAAAAATTAAATCTTTATTCATAAAATTTGAGATTTTACATAGGCTGTGTAATGTAACCGATGTAGTATTATACTACAAAGAATGAATATATTTTTTTATGGAAAACAATGAGTAGTGGATGTTGAAGTAATTTTTTAATATTAAATGATAACTAATAAAGAAAGGAATAATAATGAAATGTGTTTATTGTATCAGAAAAATTCCACTGAGAAGAGTGCAACGTAATTAAGGTGCTAACGTGAATCAACCGGAGGGAGGTCCGGTTAACCCGATGCAGGACTTTATTAATTTATTAACAGCTGCCTTTAATATAACAGGACTAATATCCCCGTAAATCCAAGAGTAGCACGAGCTACTACCTTTAAGGATTTCAAGAGCGTGGGTCCGCCGAATTTCAAAGGAACTACAGACCCTATTGAAGTCCAAACGTGGGTAAAGGAAATAGAGAAGGCATTTGTGATAGCAAATGTCGACGAGGCCCAAAAGGTTGCCTTTGCAACCTATATGATGAAGGGAGAGGCCAACTTTTGGTGGGAAGCCAATCAGAAGTAGGGACGGACAAATAATCTGACGTGGGAGAGGTTCAAGGAGATATTCTTCGAGAACTACTTTCCCACGAGAACGCAGGGAAGGATGGAGATGTGGTTTCTGGAGTTGAAACAAGGGGACATGATGGTTCCCCAATACACCGACAAGTTTAATGAACTGGTGAGGTTCACTCCACATCAAGTGGATACCGATGTTAGGAAGGCGTGATGGTTCTAGCAGGGCTTGAAACCATGGCTCTATAACCGTATTTTGGTGTTCCAAAGTACTTCTTTTGGAACCATTTTAGAGAAGGCGATAATCGCCGAGGGTGGTAGTGAGGCTCTGAGTTAATACCACAAGGACAAGATGAACAAGGGAAAAGTAGATGGGGGAGTAAAGGTTAAAGGAGCCAACAGTAGTGGCGAGGGACAAAAGAGGAAGGTGTTTAGCTCTGGGAATACCTGAGTTAAGCAAGGAGACCCAAAGAGGAGAATGGAGGACTGCAAGACCTGTGGAAAGACTCATTTAGGAGTCTGTCTCAAGGGGAAGGACGTCTGTTATAATTGTGGACAGGAGGGGCACATTGCACCTAATTGTCCGAGTCTAAAGAAGAATCACGGATGCTTTATGTGTGGGTCAACCGACCACATGGCAAAGAACTGCCCGAAGAAAGGGACGGACGGGAAACAGGGCACTAATATTGGTAAATTAGCTATTAGTGGTCCAACACAGCTGGGTAGGCCGATGGGCCGTACCTTTAACATGACAGTCCAAGATGTAGTTGCATCAGGGGACGTCGTCGCAAGTATTATTCTGATCAACGACATAAATGCTTACGTGCTATTTGATTCGGGTGCTACTTGTTCGTTTATAGCATGCGATTTTGCTAGACGATTAGGATTACTTCCCGAAAAGTTGCCTATACCTTTAAATATTAAGGTAGAAAACGAAAAAATAATTCCTGTTGAAGATTTTCATATGAGTTGTTGCGTAGACATACAGGGTTGTAAATTATCGGTAGATTTTTTACCGATAAAGTTAAGAGAATTCGATGTAATTCTCGGAATGGATTGGTTAGTTAACCATGGGGCAATTATAGATTATCAAAAGAAATGTGTGAACATGAAATCGTTACGACAACCTCAGGCAGTATTTTATGGGAATAGATCGTCGGGACGTTCGTGTTGTTTAATCATAACACAAACTAGGAAATTATTGAGGAAGGGATATGTAGGTTATCTGTGCCATGTTATTGATACCCAGAGAGTGGTAGCAACCATGGAACAAATACCTATAGTGAGAGAATTCGCCGATGTATTTCCGAGTGAATTGTCGGGTCTTCCGCCAGATAGGGAGACAGAGTTTGTAATAGACATCGTGCCAGGAGTGGAACCAGTTTCCGGGGCACCGTATCGTATGGCGTCCGTGGAGATGAAGGAGTTGGTGGTGCAGTTGCAAGAACTGTTGGATAGGAAGTACATTCAATCGAGTGTTTCACTGTGGGGAGCGCTGGTACTTTTTGTCAAGAAGAAGGACAGATCGTTAAGACTTTGTATTGACTACCGAGAGTTGAAAAAGTTAACGATAAAGTATAAATACCCATTGCCCATGATCGATGATCTCTTTGATCGGTTGAAAGGGGCTAAGTATTTTTCTAAAATAGATTTATGAACGGGGTATCACCAGTTGAAGGTTAGGAAGGAGGATGTACCAAAGACAGCATTCAAGACTCGTTATGGTCATTACGAGTTTCTGGTGATGTTATTTAGGTTGACAAATGCACCAGGTGCATTTATAGATATGATGAATAGAGTGTTCAAACAATATTTGGACAAGTTAGTCGTGGTGTTTATTGTTGATATTCTAGTCTATTCTAAGACACCAGAAGATCATGATGAACACCTAAGATTAGTGTTGGAGACACTAAGAAAGGAGAAGTTGTATGCGAAATTCACTAAGTGTGAATTTTGGTTGGAGAAGGTACAATTTTTAGGTCATGTCATTGACCATGAGGGAATTTCAGTAGATCCAGCGAAGGTGGAAGCTGTGATGAATTGGGAACAACCGAAAATGCCGACTGAGGTGCAGAGTTTCCTAGGATTAGCGGGTTACTAACGGAGATTCATCTAGGATTTTTCGAAGATAGCTACTCCGTTGACTAAGTTAAAGAGGAAGACGATGAAATACGCTTGGACTGATAAGTGTGAGGATAGTTTTCAAGAACTGAAGAAGAGGTTGAGTGAAGCGCCTGTTTTGTCATTGCCCGATGACACATGAAATTTCGTAGTTTATAGCAATGCTTCGCATAGAGGACATGGTTGCGTGCTCATACAGCATGACAAGGTCATTGCGTATGCATCTAGGTAGTTGAAGGATTATGAAAAAGTTTATCCTACTCATGATCTGGAACTGGCCGCAGTAGTTTTTGCTCTAAAGATATGGAGACATTATCTTTATGGAGAAAAATGTGAGATATACACGAACCACAAGAGTCTAAAATATATCTTCACACAGAAGGAGTTGAATATGAGGCAGAGGAGATGGCTGGAGTTGATAAAGGATTACGACTGTGAAATCCTGTATCACCCTGGAAAAGCCAATGTAGTTGCCGACACCTTAAGTAGGAAGGGTCGGGAAAAGTTGTCTTTGTTAACGGCTCAAACTGAGTTAATAACAGAGATAGCTAGGATGGAGTTGGATGTGAAGCAGGATAAATTTTGTTTATGACGGAGATGCAATCTACCATTGTAGAATGTGTTAAAGAGGTACAAATCAAAACTGATGAGTGTGACCGGATGAAGGAGCGGCTGGCTAATGAAAAAGAATATTAACTATAGTATTGATAATGACGGATTATAAAGATTTGAAGGAAGAATTTGGGTTCCGAATGAGACGGAATTAAAGGAGCAGGTATTACAAGAGGCTCATAGTTTGAGGTTTTTGATTTATCCTGGTAGCACTAAGATGTATCAAGACCTTCGACAGAGTTTTTGGTGGCCGAACATGAAGAGAGAGATAGCAGAGTATGTGAGTAGGTGCTTAACTTGCCAGAAAGTCAAGGCCGAACATCAATGACCAAGTGGCTTGTTACAGTCATTGGAAATTCCGGAGTGGAAGTGGGAGAATATCACGATGGATTTTGTGGTAGGACTTCCGACTACAACAAAGGGGTATGATGCGATTTGGGTAATAGTGGACCGGTTGACAAAGTTGGCTCACTTTTTGCCAATTAGGGTCAAGTATAACTTAGATCAGTTAGGTAGACTCTATATTAAGGAAATAATTTCCAGACATGGAGTACCAGTATCGATTGTGTCAGATCGTGATCCGCGATTCACATCGAACTTTTGGAGGAGTCTACAAGAGCAGTTGGGAACGCAGTTAAAGCTGAGTACGACGTATCATCCACAAACGGATGGATAGAACGAGAGAACAATTTAGACATTAGAAGATATGCTAAGATCTTGCGTCATAGATTTCAAGGGTAGCTGAGATGATCATCTACCATTAGTGGAGTTTGCGTATAACAATAGTTATCATACAAGCATAGGTATGCCACCTTACGAAGCTTTGTATGGGAGGAAATGCAGAACACCACTTTATTGGGATGAGGTAGGAGAACGCCGAATGCTAGGACTAGAATTGGTGCAGCAAACAGCGAACATTGTCAAGATGATTCAAATCCGTCTTCTAGCAGCTCAAGACAGACAGAAGAAGTTTACGGATGCACATAGGGAAAATAGAGAATTTAAAGTAGGTTCGTACGTATTTCTAAAAGTATCTCCCTAGAAAGGAAAGATACATTTTGGAAAGAAGGGAAAGTTAAGTCCGAGGTTTATAAGACCTTTTGAAGTATTAAAACGGGTGGGTGAGGTAGCTTATAAAGTAGCATTACCTCCAGACCTACAACGAATATATAATGTATTTCACGTATCCGTGTTACGTCCTTATAAGCCAGATTATAAGCACGTGATAGAATATGAACCTATTCATATCGAGAAGGACTTAACGTACGAAGAAACGCCGATTCAAATTGTCGATAGAAAAGAATAAGTTCTGCGAAATAAAGTCATACATTCCGTGAAGGTGATATGGAAGAACCACGATGCAGAAGAAGCAACGTGGGAGTTAGAAGAAATGATGAAAAAGAATTACCCTCATTTATTTTTGTAATTTTTTTTTATAGCAAGATTCTGGGGACAGAATCCTTATAAGGGGAGAGAGTAATCATACTTTAAAATTGAACATTTTGTAAATACTTTTAATAATGAATAAAATAATATTATTTATTATTATTACGTGTTGATAATATGAATGTCGTTTTATAATCTGGAAACGTCGGAACGTCGTAGTATTTTAACTACGTGAGAGAATTAAAGTATTTGAATTTCTAAGATGAAAATAAATTTTTTCCGAGAAATTTTTTTAAAAACACTATTCATCGATTTCTGCTCGGGAATTATTTTTGATCTTCTGAGAAATACGTAACATTATAATATCAAGGTGATATTGATTATGTAATAATAATCTAAGTATGGAAAATGTAATATTTCGCATGCGGACTTAATTTAAGAACATCAAGATTATTAAGCGTTAAGAAAAGAAGGTATTAGTCATTTGATGTGTATGCGTTGTACGAGGTATTGAACGTAAGTATAATATGATGTATTATACTATTAAGTATGAAGAATGGAATGACGTATATTACAATTTAGTATACGAGCTAGCATTCGAGAATTATATGTGGTGTATATATGTTAAGTTGTTTAATTAAATGGAATGGACTTGTAGTATTATTACCATATTGGTAGAAGTCCAATAGAAAGTGATGTGCAAGCCTAATTGTTTGTTAATCATGAGTCTAAACCATTGTAATATAAGCCCAATAAGAATAAGCTAGATAATTAAGCAAGCCCAATGTATTAAGCCATAATCCATGGAGCAAACCAAGAGTAATGTGGGTAGTCTTGATGGGCAAGAACTTTGTGTGATGAACAAGTTTTTTGGTGATCAAGTAATAGGTGTGGCTAGCAAGTTTACTTAGTTATAAAGCAATGAATAGTAAGGAGGTTAATAAGGAGGTGGAATTAAGGAGGTGGAGGGCCTAAATGACCATAGTACCCTCATCTTGTCAAGCCTATAAATAGAGAGCTCTACACTTCATTTGTTACTTGTTTTATTTCAATCAACTCCTCTCAAGTTAAGTGCTTAAGTGTTAGAGAGAATAAGCTCACATAAGTCAAGAATAAGTCAAACATCCTTTGATAAATCTTCAAGGAAGAGAAGTACAAGTGCTTCTAGGGTAAGAATCTTGTCTAATATATATTCATCTCTATCATTGTAGGGTGATAAGAGAAGTGTAACTTAATGTGCATGTATGCTAAGAACATATAAGGAGTGATTAATGAATGAACTTAAGCCGAATAAGTTGAATAAGCAACTTGAACTTAAATAAGTTGATAAACTTGTGATGAACTCATCATATAATTGTCATATGATGTTAGTATGATTCAATATGGTATGAAAACATTGATTGATGGACTTAAGTCCATAGTAGGTCATAAACAAGGGAATTTGTAGTTAATAAGTTGATTAAGTCATTAAGTCATTAATTTTCTAAGGCACAGAGTTGGCGCCGTGGCTCCAACCCAAGGACAAATGATGGCGCCGCAGCGCCGGACACAGTGTCTGCACCTACTGAACATTCACGCCACAGCGCGACATGAAGAACAAAGACTCGCACCGTAGCGCCGAGTCCGGGACTTGCCTACTGCTAACTCGCGTCGTAGCGCAACTTACATAGAAAAGGGAGGCGCCGCAACACCAACCCTAGGATTTTGAATAGTAATGAATGTTTATCAGTATTACATGAACAATAACTCAGTAATAATAAACTGAGGAACTTAATAAGATATGGTAAGGTACTGTTAAACCTTATTTATGTTGTCTAAAGGTTGAAGATAAGTAATCAATCATGAACGTAACGAAACAACATAATGAAAAGCCAGAACCAATAATAACAAATCTAAGTCAGGATTAAATTGAGATGAAGGGTATAGTAGTATACATACTTGATTATATATGACCTAATGTGGTATGTTATATGATCATGTATTGTAGAGACATAGAGACTTAAAGTGTACGTGTGATAACCAGTAAGAAGACGCTAAAGGCAAGTATTCTAACCCTTGATCCAGTTCAGTTTGGACAAGCTTTGTAATTCATGTATTCTTTCGCATGAAGTCTTGAATGATGAAGTCAAAGCCAATTCTTTCGGCTAGACTTATATTATGAATCTATCAAGCATGATTAATGTTTACCGAGTTATATTGTTGTGGTTTTCAAACGAAGACTGAGTATGCTAAAATGTTTTTGTCGTTTAACGACAGGCACGTAGGGTTGCCACAACTTAAACGTATACACGTTTAATAAATCTAGTGTTGATCAAAGTAGAGTACTATAGGCTGATCACCTAGATATGCTCATAAGTACTGTCAGACTTACAAACTTAGTGTCGGGACGTCCTTTTCAAAAAGAACTTATGAAATGCTCAAGGTCTTGGACTGGAAGTGATGTTTTACTTAATATTGTTGTTGTAAAATGTTTTGAATGAAAAGAAGTGCTATTTTGAATTATCGATAGTACTTCGTAACTATTGTTCAGTTACTGAAGATATACGAGTTCTGTGTTTCAAGCATGTTGTTTATTAGAATTGTAGTACTTGCTGAGCTAGTCATGCTCACTCTTGCTTGAACCATATGAACACAACTAAGATCGAGCGGACCGAAGGCTCCGGCAAGGATAAGGGCAAGGCGAAGACGAACCCGTAGATTACTTATGTAATAGTATAGGTGAATGTTCGTAATATATTGAATATTATGACAAGAACGAATGAATGGGTTATAAAAAATGTGGGGAAATGTAATATTATTTTGAATATATATAAGACATATTCGTTCTTTTGAGACTTTTCAATTGAATGTGTGACACCCCCAAATACAAGTACTTCATTCCCACAGGACTTGGTGTTCCCTTAATCAAACATTCATATCTAACTACCCAATCACAATAAAACTGGATAAATAAAACCTTTCCCATTAAAGGGTTACATAATAAAATCTCCCAGGTTATCTAACCTTTAATTACAATCATTCAAATGTGAAAATTAAATAAACTTCATTAAAACCAAGTCCAAGATCATCATAATAAAAATCTAACATCTCAATCAAAGTAAAATTACAAGTCTTCATAACTTGCACATTTTTCCCTTTCCTTTGCTAGACGAAGGTTCATCTACCTTCTCTTCTTTAGGTGCAATGAGTTTTAAAATATGCAAGAGTGAGCAAAATAATTTCTCACTGGATACAATATGAAATCAACAGGAGTATAGTAATAATAACTGCCAATAATAAGCTCATCAACAATGAATAGTACTTTATCATCAATAATTAGAAACTGAAATCCAAAATGTAGAATAACTATAACTGAGGGTCATAAGACCATGAACTATGTTCACAGTTGCGAGTAATGTTTCAACTCCAACTTTAACAATCATAAGACTATAAGGACTCCTCGTACTTAGGAGGATCAGCCCTTCGTACCATGTATTGTGCACAAACATTTAACGCTACGCGTAAGTTATCCCCTAATAATAATAGGGTTGTTCATCTCAGTATTTGGAGTACAAGTTCGCACCAAAGAGAGTTTGGTTTGGATAAGCTTTTAAGGGTAATTTGAAGTTCAACGATCATCAACTAGAGGACTAGTTGAATTAATAACATCATATTACAGAATAATCGTAATTGAATAAATATGGTAAACCAAAATCATGCTTTAGGAATAATCTAATAGTATATATTTTGAATAATTATAACATGCCTTGCTTTAACAATATTAAGTCAAGGATAAATTAGAATTGGGTACTAAGCATGCATAACAGTTTGAACGATGAAATTGCTCAACATTAGTATAAATAGTTGTGCATGCTAAACAACAAGTTAAATACAAAAATAACTTGTCAACATTAAACCAAAGTTTAGAAAGCTTGCATCATTCATAAGGTAATCGAATTGAAACAATAAATAGTTCAACAAGATAAAGAATTAGAAATCTTGCATTATTATATTAGGAACAATAATTGATTTCAATTACAAAAGTAGAGTTAGAGAACTTGCCTTACTCGTAGGCTAAACCAAATCAATACGAATCACAATATCCTATAAACATAAGTCATCATGACATAATTAGTTATTACCATCTTACAAACATAACTAAGTACGTTCATCATTTAAAATTGGATTTATTTTAATCACATAATCGAGTTATAACACAAGTTAATTGTTAATAACATACTTATTCATAGTATAGAAATACTAAAATCAATATTTAGCAGTCATACTATCATCACATAACTTTTCTTAAAATTTCGGTACAAAAAGTACACAATCGGACCGATTCTCGCTAACTTTCATATTTAAATACCACAGTTTACATCATGGATCGCGTGATGCAAGGAGTGTGAAATACAAGGGCGCATGAACAAAGGTATAAAGTCATGCGGCTACAAGGTAGCGTATACCATTATGCATGAAACTAACATCGGTGGGTCACAATACTTGCAAAAAATCATAGCTTTGTGGCGACTTCGAATAGTGCAGGAATAAGCTAATTTTGGCATACAAGCTCATTTCTAACAGACTAAATAGCATATAATTCATACAAAAACTTTATGTAAACAAAATTCAAGAATTCCTAACATGTTTCTATCCATACAACAATATAAACAACAAATTTAGCACATTCAATTTTACTGTTTTTGATAAAAACTCACTTTTTGATATTTCAATGAAAATCAACACTGTAAATTTTGTTTTTCAACCAAAACCACTAATTCAAAGTGTCTTTATCAATGATTATACTTACTCTAACAAATTAAACATTCAATTTATCAACTAAACCGCTAATTCACCCTTAATTTCTACTTTAAGCTAAACAATATATTTTCATAAAAACTCTCTGTAAAAATATTTTCTTCACAAACTACATATATATCATCAATTAATTGATTATAATCATATATAACCTATGAAAATAACTTTATAACAATGGTATATCATATGAACACACATAAAATCAACAATTATCCTATCACAAGAATTTCACAGAGAAAAATAGGAGAAGGGAAAGCTAAAGGAAATAGGAGAATACCTTGATTGTAGAAGATGATGGCTATCCCAAACTTCTTTTCCCCAACTCTTTTCTCAATTCTCTAGCCTTCCTTCTTCCCTTCTTTTCTTCTTCTCTTCTTCTTCTTCCTTTGTGTTTTTGTTTTTCTTCCTAACTCTAGAGCGTACTAACAAACCAACGTATATAGCATATAATATTTATATATTAATTATATAATATAACTCTAATTTCTTCGACATCGCTTAAAATTCTTGAAATCAAAAGCCATAAGGCTTGTTTGGCTAAACACTAAAATATAATCCATTAATCCTAACACCTTGTTTGGTAAAACTTAAATAAAGTAAAGACTTAATAGACCTTAGGCCATGTTTGGCAAAACCAATTAAAACTCCTTTAAGTTATTTTAGTAACTCCTTTATAACAAGGTTATTTGTCACACATTAATTTAATTAAATTAATCATAATAACAATTTATTAAATCACTTCATCACATAAATCAATACCACAAAATTATAATTTTCTATATAATTATAACTTTATTTAATCAACTAACACATCCTTTTAAATTTACAAATTCCAATAAAAGAATAGTAATTCAATTAATCAAAATTCTCTAACTTAATAATTAAATTAAATTAGCAAAATAATTAATTTTCCTTAATTATTTATTTAACAAATAATTAACCACATCAATTCAAATTTGAACAATTATTTATTTAACAATAAACACATCCATTAAATATTTAAATAATTCAATAAATATTTAATATAACAATTAAAATTCTAGAATGTTACAGAATGTATGTGTGAATGGTAGTACCGTGTAGCACCATCTCATCCGGGTTGGAAGATACCCGGATTTGGGGCGCTACACCCATGTAATAAGGCAAAGACCTATTCTGCGTTCCGCTCCCTCAGCTAGCTGGCGTCGTCCGGCTTGCCCCATTACGCTTTCTAAATGTTTTGCTTCAAAACTTCATAACTTCTTCATTTTAGGTCCAAATCAGTTGGTTTTTGATTAGTTGGACTCGTTAAACTCTTAGCTACCCATCTAAAGAGTAATTGTAACACTTCAAAAACATTAACTAACCCAAAGATTAATCCATAACTCATATTCATACTAAATTTTCTTATTTTTTAAAAGTTTAGCGAATTCATTCACCGCTGAATTCGCTTTCTCGATAAATTGGTTCGTTTAACTTTCGTTGTTTTCGCTTTTAACGATATTATCGTGAGCTAGCAACAATTCATGGATTATAACAATCCTTATACATAAATTTTGTGACTCAAAGCAAGTATTTCATTACACTTTTCTAAGAAATGAAGAACTTTTGAATTTAAGAACATAAAAATCGATTCTTACCTTCTTTGTGGCTTAGTTTACTTAATTCTCTCTCTCTACACTATCTATACTCATCCTCAGCAACCTAACTCTCAAGCTTAAACTTATCAGACAATTTTCACGCAACAGAAAAATTAGAAGGAAATCGTGCTTTATATAGGGAATTGATTGATTAGTTTCTAGCTTTGTTCCAAGGTTTGATTCAATGGAAATTAGGAGAAAACAATGTGTATAAGGGAGTTGGCCAACCACCATTTCATATCCATAATCACAGCAACACTACTATGAAGTTGAGTTTATGCAATAGAGGGGGATAGGCCAATGGCCTATTCACTTGTGTGAGAGAAATGACACTCTCTTATTGGGACAAAGGCTTATAACTCAGCACTTTAACAATTTGGCTCTTGTAGTAAATTTTCCTAGCTCAATATTGCTACAATAAATTAAGTTATGGGCACATATATACATATATATATATGTACCTACCCACATATAGAAAGTATACTTCTATTTTAAATATACACCAACATAATCTTATTATAATAATAACTTACTTATTTGTTTTCTGTCAAATAAATAAATTATTCATCTTATTAATTAATCCATTCCTCATTGATTAATGTAATTATTGATCTCTATAACAATTAATTATCTATTACGTATAGTAAATAAATATAAATCTTATTATATTTATAGACACGTTGTTTATTATTATTATATCTCTAACAATAATAATCACATATCATTAATTAATCACCATTAACAATTAATTAATATTTAATAATAACAATTAACAATTAATATTAATTAATTGTTCACTTAATAATTCATTTATCGATTAATATCATTATCAATATTTTCCATCATTTGTACCACACAAGGCTTTATACTCAAATTATATTATAATATTACATAATATAACTTAACTAACCAATATTAATTTCCATAAATAACTCATTCAATTCATGATTCATTATCTCAATCCATTCATGGACGGTTGGAACACATATTATGGTCCTTATTATAACATATTAGTTACTAATACACAAATCCTAAAGTTCAGATTACAAACTCATCATGAACAGTCTACAGGCCGGCGCGACTGCTCTAGTCTTAGGCTTAAGAGTGGCGTGGCTGTGCCACCTCAAGTTAGGATGCATATAAGTTATGCTTTAATAGAAACAAAACTTAACTCGCAAATCCTTTAACATGCTCCCTTCATGCTATCTTATTACATTAACCAAATTAAATCTCTAATGACTACATTCTTCAATAATTTAGAGATTAAACTTCGAGTTTAACTCTTCTCTCTTTAATCTATACATTTAACCATATCCAAATATTAGTCAATAAATCTCTAACCAATATTTATCTAAAGATAAATTGATTTTCTTCTCTCATCAACAACTTACATATATATACAAGTCCAAACCTAGCACACATCGAGCCTTTAATTGGATTAAATATAGTACACTAAGTGGGTTCCCACAAATAACCAACAAATTAGTTTCCGTCTCGTCTACACTATTTTCACAGTGAGTTAGATCGGTTACTAATTCGTATATACCTCCGCTCTCTAAAGGAATTATTTAGCCCAGCTCCTATACGTTAACCATTAAAGAGTAAGATTACACTACCTTAGACTTGATATTCACTCGTACTTATACTCAGAAAATTGGTGATTATCAAAGTTATTTTAATGTCACCAACTTACTACAATAAAATAGTTCTATAAATTATTTAATGTCGATAGATAAATCTTATCCATCTTCTTACTAATTCATTTGTACCATATATAATAAATATATAATAATGATATATATTTATTAAACACAACATCACTTATTACATGGCTCATATTACCCTATGTAACATAATACCACATACCTCGTAGCACATTTATATATTCTTGTTTGAACCCATCTCATACTTTAAGAATTTTATTTACTAAATTCTTATTTTAATATTTTCTAAAAATTTGGGTTCTTACAAATTGTTTGTCAGTTCACTACGGCCAAAGACATACAACTGTTAACTAATTGTCATGATCCTGCCAATCACATCATCGAATTATCCATGCACTACGGGCCAAGGATATTCGTTAGTATCACCAGTGGTCATGATCATGTCATACACCTGTCCATCTCTGTACTACGGGCCCAAGTTATCAATCAAAATTTCTTTGCACGTAAGCCAAAGATATACAACTATAAAACTAATAATCAACAATCCATCTTTGCACGTAAGCCAAAGATATACAACTGTAAAACTAATAATCAACAATCCATCTATGCACTACGTGTGACGCCCCAAAAATAGGTATACATCACCCATCTTGAGTCGCCAAATACATGGTACAAAATACAAATACAAACTTAATTATACAACCGTTATGTAATATACGACAAAACATAGCTGAGACTTTAAACAGAAATATTGCCTTCTAGACAATATCCACTCTCAAATAGAGTCCTCATTACATTTATTGTCACACTATTTATAGAATAGTGAGGACTACTAATACACCATCTCGGACCATCACTCCGTTCCCCGACTAGTCCCGACTACGTTCTCATTTTCTGAAGAGAACAATGAAAGCAAAAGGGTGAGCTCAACTACCCCAATAAGAAATATTATGACTAAGATAATCCAAAATAAATTATCGTTAGCCTTCCACAATGTTAAACTGATAAAATAAAATAGACATCAAGTTTAACTGTAGAGGAATAAGCAATCCATTAGAAGAGTCAAGCAGAGCATGATATCTACTATCTTGTATGATTTAAATTATTTTCATCAATTTTTATCGCTTAGACTCAGCTTAATAAATAAACAACATCATCGAATCATCCCTGCACTATGGGCCAAGGATATTCATTAAATCATCAATGGTTATACCTATACCGAATAATCCCTGGTCATAATCATACCAAAAACTATCCATTAATGCACTACAGGCCACTGAGGACTTTTACCACATCAGTTATAACATTACAGGTCATGATTATACCGAATGATCCCTGGTCATAATCATACCAAGTCCATCTATGCACGTAAGCCAAAGATGACTTTCATCACAATATAAGCATGAGGATGATGACAATGACATAATTATTCAATAAAACAAGTTCAAGGATAACTTTTAATGATTTATAATTTAATTTATCCAAAAATCAATAACGTCCAAATTGTCAACATGATACTGCTTTATAGAGTAAAATTCATGAATGCTCAGAAGAATATTTCCATGAAAAGATACTGGATGAAGCGCAAATATCTATGATATTCTACTAATTTTATGGAGTATAAAAGCCAAAACTTTATCCAACTTAGTATAATAGAATATATGAAACTACAAATGGATTTTCACCCGCCATGCGGTAATCCACGTAGACAGATTATTTCCACAATTTAATAAGGAATGAATACGAAGGATCATTCACCATGCATGCGATAATCCAAATAGATAGGTTATTCCAACAGAATAATAAAGAATGGAATAATAGAAGAATTCACCAGGAATGCGATAGACCGCATGTATAACTTATTCCCAAGTGTAATAATAAAGAATGGAACCAACCATATGTAAATCCGCATCTACAAGATATTCCAACAGTATAATAAAGAATGGAACTAGGTCATGCAGAATCCGCATAGATAGGGTGTTCCAACAAAATAATAAAGAATGGAACCAGTCATGTAATCCCCATAGATGTGATGTTCCAAATGTAATAATAAAGAATGGAATAACAAATGAATTCACCGTATACGCGATAGATCGCATGCAGATGAGTTATTCCAATGTAATAATAAAGAATGGAATAACGAGAAGAATTTCACCATGTATGCAGATTGCATAAATAAAAGCATTCTAACATAATAATAAACAATGGAATAACAACCCTTACGAGTATTGAAAAGAAAATAACTCTCTTCATGAATACGAAAAATAATAATACCCTTTACCTTAGAAAAAACCGGATAATTGGAATAGTGAGGTAGCGCACTTCTCTTGTTATTTCTCTCTATAATTTCTCTCTATAATAATTGCTCTATAGCTTTAGTGAATCGGTGAAAAATAATGAAGGAATGAGCTTCTATTTATAGGAAAATATAGTTTCCATAATTGCACATTTTGGGGCTCGAAATATTACAGTACAATACCTTTACCTTTTTTTTCATTTTTAATTTAGTCCTGAAAGTATTATCAAACTTCCACCACCTCCCATAATAGTAAATCATGTGAATTAATAGTAAATCATGTGACTCAATAGTTCTAAACATATGGAAAAATTAATTACAGTATAGTACCTTCAACTATACCTCCATATTTAATTTAGTCATGCAAGTATTATCAATCTTGCACCAACTCCCCTAATAGTACATGAATATGAATCAATAGTACACACATGTGAACAAATAATTATGTGCATGTGAATTAATAGCAATTAATTGTTCATTTATCCGATTAATTACCCAATAACTTCCAGACATCAATTATTATCGACATAAATGTCGATTTTCACTAACACTAATAATTCCCACACAATGGAACTATCAATTTTATCTTTAATCAACATGAACTTATTCATTATTAATATTATAACTCACAATATTTAACAACCAAATCATTCCAAGGAAAGAGGGGATTTTCGATAAGGATTTCTCCTTATTGCTCGTAATTAGGTGACCAAACCTCTACTTGATGTAACTTCTAGACATCATCAATATTATAAATAATAATATAATTAATTATGCCGTCTCAATTATTGATTTAATAATATATAATATTAGGCATGATACTATGACAATAATTGAATCAATAATATGAGAGATATGATATCAAACAATTCTTCGTATCAATAATTGAGTATAACCGAGTGACTTCTCACGTAAGCATCAATAATCAATACCGTAGTGTACTACTACGCAACCAATGCCATTCATCGTATTTTTTACTACCGTAGTAGTTCAACCAAGAAACTTCCATTGTTATTTTTATAAAAAGATAATTATGTCATTTTCTAACTACGACAATACTTACATTGTGGGGTCCACTAATGATTGTGCTTGATTGCATTTAATATTCCCTCGTTAAAATGAATATTCCCCGACCAATCGAATATTATATAACCACTTGCTTACTTTGCAAAATTTGTAAATATTACCCACAACTATAACATTATATTATATCCACACCATAATATTCAAAAATATATTTCGAGAAGAAATTAATCTTTATTCATAAAAGTTGGGGTCTTACAACATCCCATTCTTATGAAATTTCGTCCTCGAAATTAGGGTGCGTACCTGGTATGTCGAAGAGGTGAGGATACCTTGACTTCATTTCAAATTCTAACTCTTGAGGTATAACCTTTCAGTGTTGAATACGATCCTTCTTATCCAAGATTTTAACACGTATCTCCTCATACGTTAAATCTTCTGCTATCTCGTCTAGTTCTAATTTAGTAACGTGGTTCGGGTCATCCACATATTTACGTAACATCGATACGTAAAAAAAATGTTATGAACACGCAACATACTTGGTGGTAAAAACGAGTCTATAGGCCACAGTTCCTACTCGATCGAGGATTTTAAATGGGCCAATTAAATCGAGGGTTGAGATAACGCCTTCTTGAACCTTCTTCTTCACATCCATCAGATTTGGGTGTTTAGCTTGAGTGACTTTAACTTTATCGATTAAAGTCGATTGTACTCGTATATTCGTTATCTTCACGTGGGACCCTAGAGTCTTTAACTTTATCTTCATCATTTGTAAGTTATACGAAATGGGTTTTTGTGTTAACAACATCGCACTCGTAAATGCATACAATCTTCTACTCACCGCATCAGCTACCACATTCACTCTTCTACAATGATATTGAATGGTATAGTCGTAATCTTCAACAGCTAGAGCCAACGTCTTTGGCGCATTATACGTTCGTTTTAGTTAAAGAAATATTTAAGGGTTTTAGAAATGGGTTTTGTACTGGGGTCAATACAAAATTAAATTTCACGCTCTGGGTAGGCAAGGAAGTTCTTCGAGAATATGTCAGGTAATTTATTAACGAAAGAAATATCATTTAAAAACTGTGACTCTCATCCAATACTTGGATAGCACATGAAATGAAGGTTTCTCCTAACGGATTTTCAACCGATAAGTCAAAGTCTAACTTCTCCGGAGTCAAATTTAAATGTTGAGCGCAAGAAAGAGAGATAAAATAATGGGTAGAACCGGTATCTAATAAGGTATAGATTTCGCTAGAATTTATAATTAACTAACCCGTGCTAACTTTGTTCGGGTTACTAACTTTTTGAGAAGTCACAAAAAACGCTCTTCTTGAAACCACCGACTTTGTTTTGTCCGTATCCGTCTTTGGTGCCACCGTCCCAGCTAAACTTGACTTTGGTACATGACAAAATCGGGCTAGGTAACCTTCTTTTCCACAATTGTAACATGCTTTGGACTACATCACGCAGTTTAGACTGATATGTCCCTCCCCTCCACATTTGAAGCATACAATTGGTGGTCGTTCTCCTTCCTTAAAAACGGGTGTTGGTGCTGCTATCTTTCCATCATTGTTGAACCTTCCCTTCTTGAAATTTCCACTCCTATTATCTTGGCCATGATTACCACTGAAGTGATTACCATTTCTGGCATGATAATTTCCCCCACGATGGTTATCATTGTTCCGATTGCCGTTGCCACCGGTATGATTATTATCGTGCTACTGATCATTACCTTTTGGTTGGGCTGGCTCATTATCGCGCTCCAATAACTGAGCCCTATTCACTACATCTAAATATAAACAATGTTTGTGAGAAATGAGGTATTGACGTATATCGGGTTTCAAAACTCTTAGAAACATTTGCGCTATTCGCTTCTCATTATCGACCAAATGGGATGCAAACCGATAACTCCATAAATTTAGCCTCGTATTGAGACACGGCCATATTATTTTGCTCCAACTTGATAAACTCCACCTCCTTCATGTGACGAATACTTTCGGAAAGTACTTGTCGTTGAACACTTCGTGGAACTTCTCCCAAGACATCTTGAAAAGTCCGGGTCAGTACGCTTTTACAGATTCCCACCAGTAATCTGCCTCTTCACGTAACATAAAGGTGGCAAAGGGAACCTTTTTTTCCTCGGAGCATCCTAAGACATCAAATATCATGGTGATTTACTTTAACCACGTCTTAGCCTTAAGTGGTTCTGGCTTTCCCAAAAACGCGTCTGGCCCCCAATACTTGAATCGCTTAGCGATGACCATCCGAGAGTTGCCAGTGTTTCCACCTGTATTTTGAACAGGAGTCTCTCTCGCCTGATGTTGCATGAATTACATAAAGCCTCTGAACATCCCATAGTTCATCATCTCATCGGTGTCATTGTTTACCTGAGGATTATTGTCTTCTTGTTGCACATTATCCTGGGTATTGATCGTTGGTGACTCAACGGTCTCATGTGCTTCATTGCTGATCTCAACATTTTTAGATGCCATTTTCAAATCACCATCACAAAACTAGGTTAATTGACATATCACATATTATCCCTATACTCGAATTCCCACCAATTAAATACCAAATAAACTTAAGTAGGTCATACTAGTGAAGGAATTCCCCGTCTCCCCCCTCCTAGTTCGTGTCTCACATCTCAGCCAGGGATCTTTTTCCTAAGCTTTGATACCAACTGTGACGCATCCAAAATAGGTATACATCACCCATCTTGAGTCGCCAAATACATGGTACAAAATACAAATACAAACTTAATTATACAACCGTCGTGTAATATACGACAAAACATAGCTGAGAGTTTAAATAGGAATATTTCCTTCTAGACAATATCCACTCTCAAATAGAGTCCTCATTACATTTATTGTCACACTATTTTATAGAATAGTGAGGACTACTAATACACCATCTCGGACCATCACTCCGTTCCCCGACTAGTCCCGGCTACGTTCTCATTTCCTGAAGAGAACAATGAAAGCAAAAGGGTGAGCTCAACTAGCCCAGTAAGAAATATTATGACTAAGATAATGCGGAATAAATTATCGTTAGCCTTCCACAATGTTAAACTGATAAAATACAATAGTCATCAAGTTTAACTGCAGTGGAATAAGTAATCCATTAGAAGAGACAAATAGAGCATGATATCTACTATCTTCTATGATTTAAAATGTTTTCATCAATTTTTATCGCTGAGACTCAGCTTAATAAATAAACCACATCATCGAATCATCCCTGCACTACGAGCCAAAGATATTCATTAAATCATCAATGGTCATAACTATACCGAATAATCCCTGGTCATAATCATACCAAAAATTGTCCATCAATGCACTACAGGCCACTGAGGACTTTTACCACATCAGTTATAACATTATAGGTCATGATTAGACCGAATGATCCCTAGTCATAATCATACCAAGTCCATCAATGCACGTAAGCCAAAGATGACTTTCATCATAATATAAGCATGAGGATGATGACAATGACATAATAATTCAATAAAACAAGTTCAAGGATAAATTTTAATGATTTATAATTTAATTTATCCAAAAATCAATAACGTCCAAATTATCAACATGATACTGCTTTGTAGAGTAAAATTCAAGAATGCTCAGAAGAATATTTCTATGAAAAGATACTGGATGAAGCGCAAATATCCAGGATATTCTACTAATTTCATGGAGTATAGAAGATAAAACATTAACCAACTGAGTATAATAGAATATATGAAACTGCAAATGGATTTTCTCCCGCCATGCGGTAATCCACGTAGACAGATCATTTCCACAATTTAATAAGGAATGAATAGGAAAGATCATTCACCATGCATGCGGTAATCCACATGTATAAAAGTTATTCCAATGTAATAATAAGAATGGAATAATAGAAGAATTCACCAGGCATGCGATAGACCGCATAAATAGCTTATTCCCAATAGAATAATAAACAATGGAACCGTGTCATGCGTAATTCACACGCATGTGATATTCCAACGAATAATAAAAAGAATGGAACCAGTGTCACGCGTAATCGCATGCATGTGATGTTCCACCGTAATAATAATAAATGGAACCAGTCATGCGTAATCCTCACGAGATAGGATGTTCCAAATGTAATAATAAAGAATGGAATAAAATAGAATTCACCGTATATGCGATGACATGACATACAAAAAAGTTATTTCAATGTAATAATAAAGAATGGAATAATGTAAGAATTTTACCATATATGTGGTACTGCGATGACATGTTTATTCCAACATAATAATAAAGAATGGAATAACAACCCTTACGAGTATTGAAAGAAAATAATTCTCTTCATGAATACAAAAGAATAATACCCTTACCTTAGAAAAACCGGATACTTGGAATAGTGAGGTAGCAGACTTTCTTCTTCTTTCTCTATAATTTCTCTCAATAATAATTGCTCTATAGCTTTAGTGAATTGGCGAAAAAAAATAATGAAGGAATGAGCTTCTATTTATAGGAAAATATAGTTCCATAATTGCACATTTGGGGCTCAAAATATTATAAAGACAATACCTTCACAACTTTTCTTTCATTTTTAATTTAGTCCTGCAAGTATTATCAAACTTCCACCACCTCCCCTAATAGTAAATCATGTGAATTAATAGTAAATCATGTGACTCAATAGTTCTAAACATGTGGAAAAATTAATTACAAGATAGTACCTTCAACTATACCTCCATCTTTAATTTAGTCATTCAAGTATTATCAATCTTGCACCAACTCCCTAATAGTACATGAATGTGAATCAATAGTACACACATGTGAGCAAATAGTTATATGCGATGTGAATTAATAGCAATTAATTGCTCATTTATCCGATTAATTACCCGATAACTTCCGGACATCAATTATTATCGACATAAATGCCGATTTCCACTAACACTAATAATTCCCCTACACAATTGGAACTATGAATTTCATCTTTAATCAACACGAACTTATTCATCATTAATATTATAACTCACAATATTTAACAACCAGTGTCGCTCCTGTGAAAGAGGGGGCTATCCGATAAGGATTTCTCCTTATCAAGCCAGCAATTAGGTGACCAAATCTCTCCTCGATGTAACTTCTGAACATTGTCAATATTTCAAATAATAATATAATTAACTTTGCCGTCTTAATTATTGATTTAATAATATATCATATTATGCAGATGATACTGTGACAATAATTGAATCAATAATATGAGAGATATGATGCAGCAATTACTGTAGCAATAATTGAGTATAACTGAGTGACTTCTCACGTAAGCATCAATAATCAATACTGTGTGCTACTATGCAACCATACCTATTACTGTACTTTTACTACCGAGTAATTCAACAGTTTAACGGTAAAACTTCCGCCGTTATTTTTATAAAAAGATAATTATGTCATTTTCTAACTACGACAATACTTCCGTTGTGGGGTCCACCAATGATTGTGTAGTCATACGAATATTCCCTATTAAAACGAATATTCCCCGACCAATCGAATATTATATAACCACTTGCTTACTTTGTAAAATTTGTAAATATTTCCCACAACTATAACATAATATTATATCCACGCCATAATATTCAAAAATATATTTCGAGAGAAATTAATCTTTATTCATAAAAGTTGAGGTCTTACACTACGTGCCAAAGATGACTTTCGTTACAATATAAGCATGAGGATGATGACAATGATATAAGTATTAATCAAAAAAAATCAAGGATAAATATTAAAGATTTTTAATTTGTCTAGAGTTTAAAGATGTCCAAATTATCAAAATGATACTACTTTGTGGAGTAAAATTCAAGAATAATATTCACGTATCAAAAATAATTTGGACAAAAAAGAATTAATTTTTTGTCATGAATAGTACTACGTGAATAATATCGTATTTATGAATAGTGTCGTATTTATGAATAGTGCCCATGAATAGTACCGTATGAATGAATAATACTGTATGAATAATACCGTATATATGAATAGTGCCCATGAATAGTACTTTGTGAATAGTATCATATATATGTATAGTATCCATGAATAGTAGTGTATGAATGAATAGTACTATATGAATAGAAATAACACTCCTTACCTTAGTAGAAGACTGGATACTGCAATAGTGAGGTATCAAAATACTCTTGTTTTTCCTCTCTATAGTTTCTCTCTCTATAGTTTCTCTTCTGAGTCTTATTGAATTGGTGAGAATGAAAGAACAAATGAGCTTCTATTTATAGGAAAGCATAGTTTCGCTAATTACACTTTTAGGGGCTCAACTTATTACAGTTTAGTACCTTCAATTTTTCTCTATTTTTAATTTAGTCCTTCAAGTATTATCAATCTTGCACAACCTCCCCTAATAGTACATGCATGTGAACTAATAGTTCTATGCATGTGAACAAATAGTTATTTGTATGTGAAGTAATATCAATTAATTTCTCATTTATCCGACTAATTACCCGTTTGGTCAATTTAACATTCAGAAATCAACTATTATCGAAATAAATGTCGATTTCCACTAACACTAATAATCCCAACACAATAGAAATATTATTATCAACAATTTCATCTATGAAAATTTTGAAGTTTGACTTTTTCCAAAAAAGTCAAATGTTGACTTTTTGCCCAAAAAGTCAACCCCGAAAAATTTTGTGTTTATAGTGTATTTTTACTAATTTCATCGTCCTAGACTCAAATATCTCGTCCGCGTCTCCAAATTCAACTACGAACTCAAATTCAATTTTTAATAACATTCATCATTAATATTATAACTCACAATATTAACAACCATATCATTCCCAAGAAAGAGAGGGCTTTCCGATAAGAACTTCTCCTTATTGGCGCGCAATTAGGTGCCCAAACCCCTTTCCTCGACAGAACTTTCTAGACATTGTCAATAATACAAATAATAATATGAATAACTTTGTCATCTCAATTATTGATTTAAAAATATAAAATATTATGATAATAATTAAATCAATAACGTGAGATACTATGCAACAATTACTGTGACAATAATTGGATAAAACTGAGTGACTTCACACGTAAGCATCAATAATTAATACCGTGTGCTACTATGCAACCACGTATATTACTGTACTTTCATCACCGATTATTTTATGAAAACTTTCTTATTTTGAAAAATTATCACATATCACCCTTAACTTTAACCTTTTATCAATTTAACCATTTACTAAATAGAATAATAATTATAAGAAAATTGAATACTTTCATTTCATAAAATTCGGGGTCTTACAACCTTCCCTCCTTTTGAAATTTCGCCCTCGAAATTTACGTACTTAGTAGTTCGATGAGATGAGAATACATTGCTTTCTTTTCAGATTGTACCTTCCTGGTTATTTCCTCTGTATCATGATTTTTCCATTGCTCATCTCCTATATTTTAGATATCATACTAGAATACATCTTCAAAATAAAGGTTAATTGACATGCCACATATTATCACTATATTTTGATCGACCAATTAAATAACAAATAAACTTAGGTAGGTCATACTAGCGAAGGAATTACCCATCTCTCCCCTCCTAGTTCTAGTCTCATATCTCAGCCAGGGATCATATCCCTAAGCTTTGATACCAACTGTGACGCCCCCAAAATATGTATACATAACCCATTCTGAGTCGCCAAATATATGGTATGTAATACAACTACAACTTAATTATACAACTCTCTAATAAAAAAACAAAACATAAGCTATGAGTTTTAATACAAATATTGTCTCTGAGTATAATATCCAAACTCAAATTCAAATCTCATTACAATTATTATCACACTATTTCATAGAATAGTGAGGACTACTTAAGCAACCATCCTGGACTGTCTACTCCATTTCCGACTAGTCACAACTATATTCTCATTTCTTGAAGAGAACAACGAAAAGAAAAGGGTGAGCTCAACTAGCCCAGTAAATGATATTATGACTAAGATAATTCATTTATCAATAGCCTTCATCAGAATAAATCTGAGATTTAGAACATATAGTAGATAATAAAAGTTTTCAACCATAATTACAGCAGAATCAACAATCCATTAGAAGAGTCAAGTAGAACATAATCTCTACTATTAAAAGTCCATCGTTAATATTTTATACCAGTAATACTCATCAACAGTTCTTTGTTGTACCCAAGACAAATAGAACTTTCATCACCAGTCTTCACCTGAACCACTAAAGATTATAGTTAAATTCACAATTCATATTTATAATCGTGTAAATCAATAGTTTCTCCTTGCCACAAAGGCTTACTAGAATGTTTACTTAATATCCTTACCCCAAAGGCTAAAGATATTCAAATGTAATTAAAATAATCATACCAATCAGTTGTGTATTTTTACATAATGGGCCAATGATATTCAATTATAAAACTAATTGTCATGATCATACAAATCAATTGTCTATTTGTAACGCCCCGAAATCTGGTCTATCTTCACACCCGGATTCCGTACATCACGAGTACATCATACATCCAAACATTCATCATTATATACTGAAATACAACAACATACATTCTAAATTCCCAAGTTCTAAAACCTTATAACTCCTTTCATTACAAATAACGATAATTACATTATTCTTTACATCTTACACGAGTGACTTTCATCCGCCGCTAAAGATACATAATAGTTTATTAAACTAATATAAAGTTCATTTAACTTATTTTATATTACAATTCTTCACTTAATCTTCACGCTCTTTTACATACTGAATGGCACTTCATCTGGATACCATCAGCTTGATCTTCACGGGATCCTTAAGTTCTTCTATCATAGTACGCTAAAAATGTTTTTCATTTAAAGCAAGTGTGAGCATTCAATTTTCCAGCAAGTCATAGAAATTGAACAAACAACTTCAAGAGTTTAAACATTCCTTTAGAACTTCAATAACTGAATAAAGGTTATGAAGCAGCTTGAATAATAGGAATAATCACGATTCCTATCATTTTAAAATAATATTGTCTTTCATTTTAAAATACTTTCATTCTTCTACCTTTTTCATACACATTTTATCTGGCTAGAATCATTAGCACAGACTTAACAATAACGGATCATGTTTAAATAGAGCATTTTCTTATTGAATAGTAAAATCACAGAACAGTTCATCTCATAGAAACACCGAAGTGTTCACATTATGGCTCAAGGCCTCATATGTTCTACCACTTTGTACAAATATCGTACATTCGCATATAGACAGAACTTCTCAAGTTCAAGATCTGAGAAGCTTAAGAAACTAGCATTCATTTAGAATATGAATGAAGTTAGGAAACTTGCCTTACACACAGCTATAACTTACGATGAACTGCTTATTCCAGTTCCTATGTAGCACATAAGAAAAACAACACATACATCAATTAGTCATGTATACTTGACTTATGCATTGGTTTAAACTTTTCTTTACTTCTTAGGGTTAGCGTTCTTGCAAATCTGAATATACGCAACAACTACTTTATCGGTTTACGATTTCATGACATACGAAGATGTCTTACTTATACGTTCATCATCTTTGATGTTTTATATTCTTATCTTCTTCTTATAACTTCTCTAGGACTCAACACATCGCTTCTCTGCTAGTAGTCCATATGGTACTCTGAGTGGTTTCCCACAAACAACCAACAAACAAGTTCCCGTCTCGTCTACACTGCCATCACAGTGAGTTAGATTGGTTGCTAGTTTCGTATATACCTTCGCTCTTTGAAGTAATTGTTTAGCCCAGCTCCCATATGTCAACCATCAAAGGTTACGATTACACCACAACCTAACTTATCTTAACTTATCCGAACTATTAAACTATAATGTTTGTTAAGTCAATTTCTTATTCGTTATGGCTTTCTGACAACTAAATGCCATACCTCAGGATTTATTATTATCTGATTCACATTCGGCTTTCAATACTCTTATTACCATTCGTTACGGCTTTCTCGATAATTCCTATTTTACTTACTACCTTCGCCAATGTCTACGTCATATAACCAGGGTATACTTAGAGCGTTCGTCTGACGCGACTACGATTCACGAGGATCATTTACATATTCAACATTCACATTGCTCTTCTTTTAATCTCTCATTCAACCTTTACTCAAGGTTTTAATCACTTTCAATCGTTATCCACCCCATGAACCCCATGTTCATTATTCTTTCTTAATGTTGAAGTCATACCGATCGTAGTATGCTAAGATCGATCGTTCATCGTAATTGTGTTGCATTCACATCGTCTATACGCTTTATACTTATTTCTCATTACCACAACATAATATCGAAATGTTATTCATTACCCACGTCAATTAACATTTAGGGAATCACCATCATAGCAATCCCTCACGTTCGCTTATCGCGACTATGGTCCTCGGATATCGGTTCAGTAACCCATGTTTACTTTAATTATCTTTTACTCTCATTTAATCTTTTCGTTCAACCTTCAATAAAGGTTTAAAACACTTGATTAAGGGTTATATTAGTTGAACATTATGTTCTTTATCTTTCGTTACGTTTCCCCAAACAGTTGAGTAGTTAAAAGCTCTTCTCTAGCTTTTTCCTACTACAATCGGTATTATGGCTATTCTTTATCTTATTTATCTCTCGACTGCGGTGTGGCGCGATTTTGCAGACATTCGACTTCTTGGTCCGCAATCGCACACCACTACCTTATATAGGTATGGTCAGCCATGCCGCCAAGCCCTAACCCTATAAAATATCTCTAAGTGTTAAATCCAATTTGAGACGCTTACTTCCCGCTTTCATAACTTATTCTTTATAACTCAGAACGAGGTCGTTCCAAAGCTATTCTCTTCCTTATCTTACGTACTTCAATCCCCCTCAAACAGAACTTCATTTTGAATCCGTTAACATGCCATTTAATTAGCTTAATCTTCACCCTTTGTTCATTTTACGTTTTTAACGCTCTTTATTTGTTCGTCCGTAATTCGTTCATCCGAACTCGGAATTCGTTCATTCTTGAGTCCACGACTCATATTTCTTACGTTCTCTTACATTATTATGAAACCCTACACGTTTGGGTTCATTTACTAACTTTTAATTCTTGTTTGTCTTTTATAAAATTTTTGCCATAACTTCATTATAGCTCAGTTTTAATTCGTTCTTCGTGAACGTTTCTACCATTCCTAACCAAGCAATAAGCATCTAACTTATACGCGAGGGTTTTAAACTTGTCCATTAACAACAATTATCCTACGATGGTTTTAAATTTGTCCATCAACAACGTTCTTCATGTTCTTCGTGTTCTTCGTTCGTTCTTCATTTTTAATCGATATTTTGGATTACGATTTCACTTTTTCTTGAAATTTAATGTTATAGAACACCATTCCTTACTTATTTCACCTAATCATTCATATAATCTACTCGAATCGTTCTAATTCATTACAAATCGTATACTTCCTTAAGAAATTTATAAAATAAACTTCTAATTCTTATTTTCTTCATTTCTCATGATTTCAATCATATGAAATCATTCCTAACATCATTTACTTCTTATTCTCATTAATTTATGTTTTTGAACAAAGAAACTTAAAGAAATCTATATAAAAGTTAGGTCTCGGATTACCTTCCTTCTTTAATCTCCTTCTGTCGGACAAAGTTTGCTCACGAGCCAACTTTTGCTCTTTTTTCTATCATCCGAAATCTCTCTCTCTCTCTCTGTCTCCAATGTTGTAGGATTTTCAAAATCCTAAACAAATGATTTAAGCTTCCTATTTATAGAAAACCAAGGCTAGGGGTATTTTAGTCATTTCGCCCCCCCAAACCTTCTTACTATTCATAACTTAAGCACTATGTTTACTTACTCCTTAAGTTTACTTAGCCCTTAAGATTACTATTTCCACCTCCTTAGTTAACCTACTTACTATTCATGAATCTTAGCCTGTAAGTTTCGTGGTTCCGTCTTTCAGGTTTCGTCTAACAGTTTTAAAAACTGCGATTCTCGGAATCCAAATATTTTTGGATATTTCGTCTTTCCTTTACCGATTAACTTTTACGTATTCTTCATATTTTCAAAAAACTAAAAAATACTTTTTGGGGTCAAGTGTTTTCCTTCACGTTTTCCCCTAACGTAGCTAAACGAATGAAAAGTACATAACAATACTTTTCGTCATTTTTATTTAGTCCGATTTCTACACATTTTTTGAGAAAAACTTTTATCTGCTTATTTAACTTTTCACGACATATTATCATCAAATCCTTCGACGGAATGTCATTTCGATATACCGAACTCTCGGAACGGCTTAGGTTATTCAAACCCTAAGCCCTAGGTTTTGTCAGGTGAAGAGTGTCTATTTCGTCTTTTTCCCTGAAAATATTTTTGTTCCCGAAAATTTTTTATTTTCGTCTTGAAAATTCTTACTCGTTCAGTCTAGCTCGTAGCCAAAATCCTCCCGACTTATAATTATCCTAGGTTCTAGAATGATTAATAAACATATAGCATAGAATATTATTAATAAAAATTCATTTTATTAATAACTAATTCTTTAAATCGTAAATTATGGACAATCCGAATTTTTGGGTTGTCACACTGTCAGTGTACTATGGCCGAAGACATACAACTGTTAACTAATTCTCATGATCTTGCCAATCACATCATCGAATTATCCATGCACTATGGGCCAAGGATATTCATTAGTATCACCAGTGGTCAGGATCATGTCATGCACTACGGGCCAAAGTTATTAATCAATAATTTTTCTTTACACGTAAGCCAAAGATATACAACTGTAAAACCAATAATCAATAGTCCATCTGTAACGCCCCAGAAAATTGAACATTTTGTAATTACTTTTAATAATGAATAAAATAATATTATTCATTATTATTACGTGTTGAGAAGATGAATGTCGTTGTATAACCTAGAAACGTCGGAATATCGTAGTATTTTAACTACGTGAATGAATTAAGGTGTTTGAATTTCTAAGACGAAAATAAAAGCTTTCCGAGAAATTTTTTGAAAAACACTATTCATCGATTTCTGCTCGGGAATTATTTTTAAATTTCTGAGAAATACGTAACGTTATAATATTAAGGCGATATTGATTATGTAATAATAATCTAAGTATGGAAAACGTAATATTTTGCATGTGGACCTAATTTGGGAACGTTAGGTTTATTAAGCATTAAGGAAATAAAGTTGTGATCATATAATGTGTATACATTATATGAAGTAATGGATGTAAGTATAATACGACGTATTGTATTATTATGTATGAAGAATGAAACGTATATTATGAATTAATATACGAGCTAGCATACGAAGATTATATGTGGTATATAAATGTTAAGTTATGTAAATTAAGGTAATGGACTTGTAGGATTAATAGCCTAATATAGAAGTCCAATATAATGTGACAATCAAGCCCAAGTGTTTGATATATCATTAGTCCAAACTATGTAGGACAAGCCCATTAAGAAAGTAGTTAGATTAAATATCAAAGCCCAATGAAAGGCCTTGATCCATGGGTCAAACCTACTAGGAAATGGGTAAGCTTGATGGGCAAACAAAAAGTGTGGTGACCAAGTTTTAGAAGTGGCTAGCAAGTTTACTTAATAGCTAGGTTATGAATAGTAAGGAGGTGGAGGATTAACGAGGTGGAATAAGGAGGTGGGATGGTGTAATGATCATTTTACCCTAGCTTTGAGTGGCCTATAAATACCAAGCTTCATTTTATTTTGGTTGCTTGATCAAATTTCATCCAACTCCTCTCAAGATAAGCTACTTATTTGGTAGAGAGGATAAGCCACTTAAGCACTCATAAGCCACTTCAACCTTTGTTAGATTTTCCAAAGTGAATTGAAGTCATAGTCTTCAGGGGTAAGACTCATATCTATTATATCTTTATCTCTTCAATGATAGGATTGATAGAGAAGTGGGATTGGTTGTTAAGAACATGTAATAAGTTATTAATGAATGAACTTAAGCCGAATAAGTTGAATAAGCAACTTGGACTCTAATAAGTTGTTAGAATCGTGAAGAACCTATCATATGTTTGGCATATGATGTTAGTATGTTGAATATAGTATGAGAACATTGATTGATGGACTTAAGTTTATAGTAAGTCATAAGCATGAAGAATTGTAGTTCATAAGTGGATTAAGTCATTGACTTATGAGAATAAGTCAAAACCTACTTTGATTATAAGTTGGTGTAATAAGTAACTTGTGATGATAATATGTTGGTTGAAATCCATTTAGAATCATTAAGAATGTAGTTTTGCCGGAATTCACACGATTGGACGATTATCGTCGAATTCGTGAAATTCTCGGAATGGAAGTCGTATTTTGTGTTTGAAGTCGAAAACGTTGGTTTTCGATGGAGACAAGTCATATTTGGCATTATAAAGTTGCAAACTCAAAAATGACAGAATTTCGACTTAGAGCGAAGAAACGAGCGTTGAACGTTCACGGACGTTTATCGTTTTCGTTAAAAATGAACTCATAGGTGAAATTTTAGCAAACGAAGTCAAATAGATAAAATTCTTGCATGAACGCATAGAGTATGAAATTTGTGAACCGTAAGCTTTTGAACAGACCAATTCGGACTTATAACGAAGAAGTTATGCATCCGGGAAGTTCGTAAAATTTTCAATCCGCAAAATTATCTGAGTCACAGAGTCAAGCGCTTGCCATGCGAACGTGATAGCCTAAAAGCCCGCTACCAGAAGCGTGAGGTCGAACTGTGCATACTACTAACTCGCGTGCATGCGATTGTGAGATGCAGAGTTAAGTGTGGCGCCGCGGCGCTAGTCCTAGAATTTTGATGGACAAGAATGTTTACAAGTGTAGAATGAAAAGGAACTTGTTAGTAATGAACTGAGATATAAACATAACATTGTAAGGTACTTGTAAGTCACTAATGCATGATGATTAAAAGTTAATAATCAATTGAAAGTGAACGTAATGTGAATGACGTAATGAAAGCCGGAAACCCATAATAGTATACCTAAGTCAGGATTTACATTGAGATGAAGGGTAAGATATAATAGTATACGTACTTGATTATATATAGCCTATGTGGTATGTTATATGATCATGTATTGTGGAAACGTAGAGACTTAAAGTGTACATGTGTTAATCAGTAAGCAGACGCTGAAGGCAAGTATTCTAACCCTTGTTCCAGTTCAGTTTGGACAAGTTTTGTAATTCATGTATTCTTTCGCATGAAGTTTTGAACGATGAAGTCTAAAGCCAATTCTTTCGGCTAGACTTATATTATGATTCTGTCAAGCATGATTTATGTTTACCGAGTTATATTGGTATGGTTTTCAATCGAAGACGAAGTATGCTAAAATGTTTTTGTCGTTTAACGACAGGCACGTGAGGTTGCCACAACTTAAACGTATACACGTTTAATGAATGTAGTGTTGATCAACATAGAGTACTATGGGCTGATCACCTAGAAGTTCTCGTAAGCTATGCCAGACTTATGGACTTAGTGTCGGGTTGTCCTTTTCAAAAGAAATTATGAACTGCTCATAGTTCCGAGCCTTAGTTGATATTCTACTGAATATTGTTGTTGGAAAACGTTTTAAATGAAAAGAAGTGCTATTTTGAATTATCGATAGTACTTCGTAACTATTGTTCAGTTACTAAAGATATATAAGTTCTATGTTTCAAGCATGTTGTTTATTAGAATTATAGTACTTGCTGAGCTAGTCATGCTCACTCTTGCTTGAACCATATGAACACAGCCAAGATCGAGCGGACCGAAGGCTCAGGCAAGGACAAGGGTAAAGCGAAGTCAAACCCTTAGATTACTTATGTAATAGTATAGGTGAACGATTGTAATATATTTGATATTATGACAAGAACAAACGAATGGGTTACAAAGAACCTGGGGAATGTAATATTATTTTGGTTATATAGAAGTTATATTAGTCCTTTTGAGACTATTCAATTGAATGAATGAATGAATGGTAGTACCGTGTAGCACCATCTGTTGGGTTGGAAGAGACCCGGATTTGGGGGCGTCACACCATCTTTGAACGTAAGCCAAAGATATACAACTGTAAAACTAATAATCAACAGTCCATCTATGCACTACGAGCCAAAGATGACTTTCATTACAATATAAGCATAAGGATGATGACAATGATATAAGTATCAATTAAACGAAATTAAGGATAAACATTAAAGATTTTTAATTTATCTAGAGTTTAAAAATGTCCAAATTGTCAACATGATACTACTTTGTGGAGTAAAATTCAAGAATAATATTCACATATCAAAAATAATTTGGATAGAAAAGAATTAATTTTTCATCGTGAATAGTACCCCGTGAATAGTACTTCATGAATAGTACCCCGTGAATAATACCGTATTTATGAATAGTGTCGTATTTATGAATAGTGCCCATGAATAGAACTCTATATATAGTACCGTATATATGAATAGTATCCATGAATAATATCGTATGAATGAATAGTACTGTATGAATAGTACCGTATATATAAATAGTGCCCATGAATAGTACTGTATATATGAATCGTATCCATGAATAGTACCCTATGAATGAATAGTACTGTATAAATAGAAATAACACCCCTTACCTTAGTAGAAGACTAGATATTGTAATAGTGAGGTAGCAGAATACTCTTCTTCTTCCTCTCTATAGTTTCTCTCTCTATAGTTTCTCTTGTGAATCTTATTGAATTGGTGAATGAAAGAAGAAATGAGCTTCTATTTATAGAAAAACATAGTTTCGATAATTACACTTTTAGGGGCTCGACTTATTACAGTTTAATATCTTCATCTTTGCCTCCATTTTTAATTTAGTCCTTCAAGTATTATCAATCTTGCACAATCTCCCCTAATAGTACATGCATATGAACCAATAGTTCCATGCATGTGTAGAAATAGTTATTTTCATGTGAACTAATATCAATTAATTTCTCATTTATCCGACTAATTACCCGTTTGGTCAATTTAACATCTAAAAATCAATTATTATCGAAATAAATGTCGATTTCCACTAACACTAATAATCCCAACACAATATAAATATTTTTATCAACAATTTCATCTTTGAAATTTTCAAAGTTTGACTCTTTTTTTGAAAAATTTTGTGTTTATAGTCTATTTTTACTAATTTCATCGTCCCAGACACAAATATCTCATTCGCATCTCGAAATTCAACTCCGAACTCAAATTTGATTTTTAATAACATTCATCATTAATATTATAACTCACAATATTAATAACCAGATCATTCCCAGGAAAGAGGGGGCTTTCCGATAAAGATTTCTCCTTATTGGCTCGCAATTAGGTGACCAAACCCCTTTCCTCGATAAAACTTTCTAGACATTGTTAATAATGCAAATAATAATATGAATAACTTTGTCGTCTCAATTATTGATTTGAAAATATCAAATATTGTGACAATAATTGAATCGATAATGTAACGACCGAGAAATTCGGATCCTTTGTAAAATAATTTAATAATGAATAAAATAATATTATTTGTTATGATTATGTGTTAATAAGATGAATGTCGTTCTCTAACCTACAAATGTTGGAACGTCATAGTATTTTAACTACGTGAGAGAATTAAATGTTTGAATTTCCGAGACGAAAATAAAAGCTTTTCAAGAAATTTTCCGAAAAACACTATTCATTGATTTCTGCTCAGGAATTATTTTTGAACTTCTGAGAAATCCATAACGTTATAATATCAAGGTGATATGGATTATGTAATAATAATCTAAGTATGGAAAACGCAATATTTCGCATGCGAACTTAATTAGAGAACGTTAGGAATATTAAGCGTTAAAAATAGATTATATTGATCGTATGATACATAAGTATTGTACGAGGTATTGAATACAAGTATAATATGATGTATTATACGAGTATGTATGTAGAATAGAATAATGTATATTACTAATGAATATACGAACTAGAATACAAGGATTATACGTATAGTATATGTAATAAGGCTTTTAGCCAATTAAGTGGGACTTGTACGATTATTAGCATATTGGTAAAATCCAACAAGAATTAAGGTTCAAGCCCAAGTGATTATTAATGCAAGCCCAAAATGAATAAGCTAGGTTAACTAACTTAAGCCCAATGTAATGATCCAATGGGTTAGACATGATCCATGGAGCAACCAAGGGTGATGTGGGTTAAACTTGGTGACCAAGTACTTTATGTGATGGCCAAGCATAGGATATATTTTGGGATGGCCAAGTAATATGAGTGATTAGCAAGTTTACTTAATTGTTAAGCAAATGAATAGAAAGGAGGTTAGTTAAGGAGGTGGGATGATTAATGACCATAATGCCCTAACTTTACCAAGTCTATAAATAGCAAGTTAGATTTTATTATTTTGCTTGTTCATTTTCCTCCAAACTTCCAACAAGTTAAGTAACTTAAGTGTTAGAGAGAATAAGCACATATAAGTCAAACATCCTTTGCTAGATTTCCAAGAAGAAGAGAAGTACTAGTTCTACAAGGGTAAGACTCTTGTCTAATATTTTTCCATCTCTATCATTGTAGGGTGATAAGAGAAGTGTAACTTAATAGGCATGTATGCTAAGAACATTTAAGAATTGAATAAGTAATGGACTTAAGCCGATTAAGTCATGAATAAGTAACTTAAACCTAAATAAGTTATAAACTTATGAAGAACTTATGATAAATTTGTCATTTGTTTGTCATATGAAGTTAGTATGTTTGATAAGATGTGAAAATGTTGATTAAAGGACTTAAATCTATAATAAGTTAAAAGGAATGAAAATTTGTAGTTTATAAGATGTTAAGTCATGAACTTATGAAGAATAAGTCAAAACGTAACTTGAAAATACGTTGGTGTAATAAGTAGTTTAAAAGTTCATATGATGGTTATCATTAGTAATAAAGTTTCGTCGTAATTCACATGATTAGACAATAATTGTCGAATTCATGAAATTCTCGGAATAGAAGTTAAATTTTGTGTTTGAACTCGAAAACTTTGGTTTTCGATGGAGACAAGTCATATTTGGCATTATAGAGTTGCAGACTTGAAAATGACTAGATTCCGACTTAGAACGAAGAAATGAGCATTGAACGTTCACGAACGTTTACTGTTTTTGTTAAAAATGAACTAATAGGTGAATTTTTAGCAAATGAAGTCAAATAGATAAAGTTCTTGCATTAATGCGTAGATTATGTAATTTGTGAACTGTAGGCTTTTGAACGAGCCAATTCGGACTTATAACGAAGAAGTTATGCGTCCGAGAAATTCGTAAAGTTAAAAGTCTGTCAAAATTTTCTGGTGGTGCAGAGTCAGCCATGGCACCAACCCAAGGTATATTGGTGGCGCCGCTAAGACTTTATATACTGATGATGCAATGACATACTGCAGAGTCGTGTCGCGGTGTGAACAAAAGGGTTAAGTGTGGCACCGTAACGCTAAGGCTAGTCTCTGGCTACTGCTAACTCGTGCTGCAGTGCGAGATGTAAGGCAATGACCTGCACCGCAACGCCAGTCCTAGGGTTTAGCCAGAGAAGAAAGTTTATAAGTATTAAATGAATGATAACTCTTTAGTAATGAACTAAGGAACTTAATAGAGCGTTGTAAGGTATTGTTAAACCTTAATTATGTTGTCTAAAGGTTGAAGATAAGTAATCAAAGATGAACGTAATGTGAATGTAAGAACGACGTAAAGAAAAGCCAGAACCAGTAATAACAAATCTAAGTCATAATTAGATTGAGAAGAAGGATAAGATTCATTAGGAACCATGTATGTTCATTCATGACCTATAGAGACTTAAAGACTTAAATGAGAACATGTTATTAACTGTAGCAGATGCTAAAGGCAAGTATTCTAACCCTTGTTCCAGTTCAATTTCGACAATCTTTTTAATTCATGTATCCTTACGCATGAAGTCTTGTATGATGAAGTCAAAGCCAATTCTTTCGGCTAGACTTATATTATGTTTTTATCAAGCATGGTCAATGTTTACCAAGTTATATTGGTGTGGTTTTCAAACGAAGACTGAGTATGCTAAAAATATTTTGTTGTCAAAAAATAGGCACGTGAGGTTGCAACAACTTAAACGTACATACGTTTAATGAATGTAGTGTTGATAAACGTAGAGTACTATAGGCTGATCACCTAGACGTCCTCGTAAGTAATGTCGGACTTACATACTTAGTGTCGGATGTCCTCTTCAAAAGAACTTATGAAATGCTCAAGGTTTTGGATCGGAATTGATGTTTTACTGAATATTGTTATTGTAAAACGTTTTGAATAAAAAGAAGTGCTATTTTGAATTATCGATAGTACTTCGTAACTATTGTTCAGTTATTGAAGATATACGATTTCTATGTTTCAAGCATGTTGTTTATTAGAATTGTTGTACTTGCTGAGCTAGTCATGCTAACTCTTGGTTGAACCATATGAACACAGCTAAGATTAAACGGACCGAAGGCTCCGACAAGGATAAAGGCAAGGCGAAGACGAACCCATAGAATACTTATGTAATAGTATAGGGTGAATGATTGTATTATATTTGATATTATGACAAGAATAATGTAATGGTTATAAAGAACTTGGGGGAATGTTAATAATATTTTGAATATATAGAAGACATATTCGTACCTTTGAGACTTTTCAATTGAATCTATGTGTGAATGGTAGTACCGTGTAGCACCATCTATCGGGTTGGAAGATACCCGGATTTGGGGGTGTCACAAGTTGGTATCAAAGCATTTGATTATAAAACTTAAGGGAGGATTAAAAACCTTAACTCATAACCTTAAGAGAAGCCAAAGAAATAAAAGAAGAAAATAACCTTATAAAAATGCATTATGATTATGTTATGTGTTTTTATTATTCTACTGACGTGTACTAATCAACTTAATTGTTTTGTGTAGATGTCAGGAGTAAATATAATGTAGTTAGATGTTCAAGTAGTTAGTGAAGAGTCGGTTAACCAAATAGAGGTTATACCAAACCCCATAGTAGCAGAGTCTGAGATAATTGTTATTGAGTCTGGAGACTCAGAGGATCCTGACCTCATGTCAGTATTCGATGGTATGATAGAAGAAGAGGTGGAGGTAGTGTCTTTCAACCCGGTAGCTATAGCAGTGGAGATGGCTCCTGGGGAGTCAATGATGTCATTATTCATGTCAGTGTTGGATAGAAATATCCATTACTGTCAGGAGGTTAAGGAGTTGAAGGCAGAGCTCCAAGTTGTTATAGATGACAAGACGGACGTGGAGTCCATGTGGGAGCAGGAACATGACGAGAGGATTTTGGCCAAGGACAAAGTCCATGAGCTGAAACATGAGGTTTTTGAGCTCAAGGAGGAGCTAAAGACCAAACAACAGAAGATAGGGAGAATGTCCTATATTCACAGGAGTTCTCATATAGATTTCCAGCAGAAGGTAGCTGGTTATCTTGTAGAGGCAGGGCAGACGCGGCATACTATCAACCATGATATTATTGCCAGTCTTGCCACGACAGATTTTGATAATGCCTTGAGGCAGATGTAATCTAGTAGTAGCTAGAGTAGTTTGGGTATGTAGATAATTTGTACTTAGTTGTGACATAAAATCCTCTTTTGTATAACAAAGGGTAGTCTTTTGTAAATCCCATTTTTAGAAAGCAATAGTTGGAAAGTAATGTAATCAGCTTAGGCTGTGTAATGTAACTGATATAGTATTATACTACAATGAATGAATGAATATAAGCCTTTTTATGGAACATAATGAGCAATGGATGATTAAAGTTATTATTTAATATCGAATAATAACTAAATATTAAAGCAAGGAATAATAACGAAATGTGTTGTTTATTATATCAGCAAAATGTCGTCAAGAAGAGTACAACATAATCAAGGAGCTAATGTAAATCAACCGGAGGGAGGTCCGGTTAACCCTATACAGGAGTTTGTTAATCTTTTAATAGCCGCATTTAATAGAAATGTGGCTAATATCCTTATAAATCTGGGAGTAGCACGAGCTACTACCATTAAGGATTTTAAGAGCATGGATCCGCTGGAATTCAAAGGAACTATGGACCCTATCGAATCCCAAACGTGGGTGAAAGAAATAGAGAAGGCATTTGTGATATCAAATGTTGACGAGGCCCAGAAGTTTGCCTTTACAACCTATATGATGAAGGAAGAGGCCAAATTTTGGTGCGAAGACAATCAGGCTAGGGTCGTGATCGAGAATCTAACGTGGGTGAGGTTCAAGGAGATATTCTTCGAGAAATACTTTCCCACGAGTATCCAGGGAAGTATGGAGATGCGGTTTCTCGAGTTGAAACAAGGGGACATGACGGTTCCCCAATACGCCGCCAAGTTTAATGAACTGGCAAGGTTTGCTCCACACCAAGTGGACACCGAGGTTAGGAAGGCACGATGGTTCTAGCAGGGCTTGAAACCCTGGCTCTATAACCTTATATCTGTGTTCCAGAGTACTTCATTTGGGACCATTTTAGAGAAGGCGATAATCGCCGAAGGTGGTAGTGAGGCTCTGAGCCAATACCACAAGGATAAGAAGAGCAAGGGGAAAGTGGATGTGGGAGTAAAGGTCAAGGGAGCCAGTGGTAGTGGCAAGGGACTAAAGAGGAAAATGTTCAGCTCTGGGAATACCGGAGTGAAGCAAGGAGACCCAAAGAGGAGGATGGAGGCCTACAGGACCTGTGGGAAGACTCACTTAGGAGTCTATCTCAAGGGGAAGGCCGTATGCTACAACTGTAGACATGAAGGGCACATTTCACCTAACTGTCCAAGTTCAAAAAAGAACCACAGATGCTTTGTGTGTGGGTCAACTGACCACATGGCAAAGAACTGCCCGAAGAAGGGGACGGACCGGAACAGGGGCACTAATGGCGGTAAATTAGCTATTAGTGGTCCAGCGCAGCCGGGTAGGCCGATGGGTCGTACCTTTAACATGACAGTCCAAGATGCAGTTGCATCAGGGGAGGTTATCGCAGGTATTATTCCAATCAATGACATAAATGCTTACGTGCTCTTTGATTCGGGTGCTACTTGTTCGTTTATAGCATGTGATTTTGCTAGACGATTAGGATTACTTCCCAAAAAGTTTCCTATACCTTTAATTATTAAGGTGGCAAATGAAGAAATAATTCATGTTGAAGATGTTCATAGGAGTTGTTGTGTAGATATACAAGGTTGTAAATTATCCGTAGATTTGATACTGATAAAGTTAGGAGAATTCCACGTAATTCTCAGAATGGATTGGTTAGTTAACCATGGGGAAATTATAGATTGTCAGAAGAAATGTGTGAACCTTAGGATGTTAAAGCAACCACAGGTAGTATTTTATGGGAATAGATCTCCGGGGCGTTTGTGTTGTCTAACCATGACATAAACTAGGAAATTATTGAGGAAGGGATGTGTAGGTTATTCGTGTTATGTTGTTGATACCCAGAGAGTGGTAGCAACCATGGAACAAATACCTATAGTTAGAGAATTCACCGATGTATTTTCGAGTGAATTATCGGGTCTTCCGCTGGATAGGGAGACAGAGTTTGTAATAGACATTGT